>OX382374.1:15483830-16053830 GCA_947508005.1 Amphipoea lucens
CTATTCAACCTGGATAAAGAAACATCATTGCATACAATAACGTCTGGTAGTAACGTCTGTAACATGACCAGGGCTTTGCCCCCTGGCGCCGAGCACAGGTCGAGCACTCTGTCACCGGGGTGGAGGCCTAGCGCTAATACTGTGAGTACGCTCCCACAGTCCATTGGATAGTAGTTGAAAACACCTGGAAAATAATAATAAAATGTGGAGTTCATTTTCTAGTAATAATTACGATTTTTATTATTATTTTAAAACATCGATCAGATTAAGCTACGCTTGCCGCGGTTGATCCGTGGATGGGTGACCATCTTCACATACCAAGACCCCTCCATGACTCGAAAAGCGCGGTAAGCCGTTGGTCCCGGCCCTGACTGTCATTCGTAGATCTTTGACAGTCGTTATGGGTCTTCAGAAGCCCGAAAGTCTGACAACCAGTCTTACCAAGGGGTATCGTATTACCCAGTAACTGGGTTGTGGAGGTCAGATAGGCAGTCGCTCCATGTAAAAATACTGGTATTCAGCTGCATCTGGTTAGACTGGAAGCCGACCCTAACATAGTTGTGAAAAGGCTAGGCAGATGATGGGTTATAGAATGAAAGATCTTACGTGAATTTTCGATACATTTATACTAATACGAAAGTAACTGTTTCTTTCTGTTACCTTTTAACGCCTGTACCACTTGACCGATCGTTAAGCAACTTGATAGATATGTAGCCTGGATCCTGGAGCAGGACATAGGCTACTTTTCATCACTGATATATGTATGAAATGATGCAACAGCTAGTAAGTCAAAAAATTAAGTATTTCCGACGCATCCAACCTTGCAATAATAGCGATCGGAATAAGAAATTTGGGAAATAAATCATATAAAATAATATGTTAAAGCATAAGAGCAAGGTTACACGCTCATTCTGGCGTCATTCTGGTCCATCATTCTGGATTCACGTGACTGATGCCAGAATGATGGAGGATTTTCGACGGTTACACGGTCATTCTAGACTGACAGCAGACTGATGGAAAGTACGCTGATGTGACGTTGATTTTCTTTTTTAACCGACTTTAAAAAAGGAGGTTCTGTATTCGACCTGTATGTATGTTTGTATGTCCGCGATTTTCTCAAAAACTAATGAACCGATTTTGATAATTCTTTCGTTCATGTGATCTACATACTTTTAGGATGGTTTTAGTATATAAAAATTCAAATTCAAATTAAAAAAAAATGGTTCAAATTTCATTTCATTTCATTAGGGTTCCGTAGCCAAATGGCAAAAAACGGAACCCTTATGGATTCGTCATGTCTGTCTGTCTGTCTGTCCGTCCGTCCGTATGTCACAGCCACTTTTTTCCGAAACTATAAGAACTATACTGTTGAAACTTGGTAAGTAGATGTATTCTGTGAACCGCAGTAAGATTTTCACACAAAAATAGAATAAAAAACAATAAATTTTGGGGTTCCCCATACTTACAACTGAAACTACAAAATTTTTTTTTCATCAAACCTGTACGTGTGGGGTATCTATGGATAGGTCTTCAAAAATGATATTGAGGTTTCTAATATATTTTTTTTCTGAACTGAATAGTTTGCGCGAGAGACACTTCCAAAGTGGTAAAATGTGTGTCCCCCCCCCCCCCCTCTAACTTCTAAAATAAGAGAATGATAAAATTAAAAAAATATATATAATGTACATTACCATGTAAACTTCCACCGAAAATTGGTTTGAACGAGATCTAGTAAGTAGTTTTTTTTTAATACGTCATAAATCGAAAACCGCAATTTACCTTTCACAAAGTTACAACGAACTACAAGAACTTTTATATTATGTTACTTGCTGCTACGGAACCCTTCATGGGCAAGTCCGACTCGCACTTGGCCGGTTTTTTTATTTATTTAAATTAATTTTTGTTTTTGTTATTTTTGTTACATTCCTTTTATACTTATTACTGTAATTGGTGTGTGTTTTGTCCCACAAAACAGGCAAGGACTCTAAAGTTATTATAAAATCTTTTTCGATCTCAATTGGTGGCGGCGGGGGCAGGGGCGGAGGTGTTGGGGGGGGGGGTGTGGCGGCGGCGGCGCTTGCGGCGCGCTCGTAGTTATGTCGCTTGACACGTCCTTCCGCATTGCGTCGCTGACGATGACTGACGCCAGAATGATACGAGCGGATTACACGATCATTCTCCCATCAGTATTTCATCATTCAAAACGAGACTGATGGAATTATATAAAATATTTAATTTTCATCATTCTGGACCATCATTCTGTCAATCAGTGGGTTACACGATCATTCTCCCATCATTCTGACCAGACTGATGGATCAGAATGACGCCAGAATGAGCGTGTAACCTTGCTCTAAGAGCAAGGTTACACGCTCATTCTGGCGTCATTCTGGTCCATCATTCTGGATTCACGTGACTGATGCCAGAATGATGGAGGATTTTCGACGGTTACACGGTCATTCTAGACTGACAGCAGACTGATGGAAAGTACGCTGATGTGACGTTGATTTTCTTTTTTAACCGACTTTAAAAAAGGAGGTTCTGTATTCGACCTGTATGTATGTTTGTATGTTCGCGATTTTCTCAAAAACTAATGAACCGATTTTGATAATTCTTTCGTTCATGTGATCTACGTACTTTTAGGAAGGTTTTAGTATATAAAAATTCAAATTCAAATAAAAAAAAAAATGGTTCAAATTTCATTTCATTTCATTAGGGTTCCGTAGCCAAATGGCAAAAAACAGAACCCTTATGGATTCGTCATGTCTGTCTGTCTGTCTGTCCGTCCGTCCGTATGTCACAGCCACTTTTTTCCGAAACTATAAGAACTATACTGTTGAATCTTGGTAAGTAGATGTATTCTGTGAACCGCAGTAAGATTTTCACACAAAAATAGAAAAAAAAACAATAATTTTTGGGGTTCCCCATACCACAGCCCATACTTACAACTGAAACTACAAAAATTTTTTTTCATCAAACCTGTACGTGTGGGGTATCTATGGATAGGTCTTCAAAAATGATATTGAGGTTTCTAATATCATTTTTTTCTGAACTGAATAGTTTGCGCGAGAAACACTTCCAAAGTGGTAAAATGTGTCCCCCCCCCCCCCTCTAACTTCTAAAATAAGAGAATGATAAAATTAAAAAAATATATATAATGTACATTACCATGTAAACTTCCACCGAAAATTGGTTTGAACGAGATCTAGTAAGTAGTTTTTTTTTAATACGTCATAAATCGAAAACCGCAATTTACCTTTCACAAAGTTACAACGAACTACAAGAACTTTTATATTATGTTACTTGCTGCTACGGAACCCTTCATGGGCAAGTCCGACTCGCACTTGGCCGGTTTTTTTATTTATTTAAATTAATTTTTATTTTTGTTACTATGGGTGTATGTGTAAAAACTTGCCTGAAATAAACGATTTTTTTTTTATATAATACATTAGGTAATTATTCTTATGTACGAAGTTACATGCATAAATGTACTGCAGCTCCGGCATTTCTATGCGAATTTTGATAATTCTTCTAGTCGGTGTCTTCAATTCTTCAATGCACTAGTGTTAATTGAATTTGTGTGGGGTAGAAACAACTTAAAAGTGAAAAATATTTCATTTTTTACAAAAAAAACAACCGACTTCAAAAAAAACACTACAAAATGATAAATAAATTTAGGAAGTCGGTGTCAAGAAACGAAAATGCGGAATCAACGACACCGACTTCCGAAATTAAAGTTATTTATCATTTTGTAGTGTTTTTTTTTTTGAAGTCGTTACATCTTCGATCGTTGCCCCGGGCTTAATTTTTACTAGTATTTTAATTAGCTTTTGCAACGTCATTCCTTTTATACTTATTACTGTAATTGGTGTGTGTTTTGTCCCACAAAACAGGCAAGGACTCTTAAAGTTATTATAAAATCTTTTTCGATCTCAATTGGTGGCGGCGGGGGCAGGGGCGGAGGTATGGGGGGGGGGGGGGGCGGCGGCGGTGCTTGCAGCGCGCTCGTAGTTATGTCGCTTGACACGTCCGTCCGCATTGCGTCGGTGACGATGACTGACGCCAGAATGATACGAGCGGATTACACGATCATTCTCCCATCAGTATTTCATCATTCAAAACGAGACTGATGGAATTATTTAAAATATTTAATTTTCATCATTCTGGACCATCATTCTGTCAATCAGTGGGTTACACGATCATTCTCCCATCATTCTGACCAGACTGATGGATCAGAATGACGCCAGAATGAGCGTGTAATCTTGCTCTAATAATATAGAGGCTGTAATTACCTGTTTGACATCTTCTGGGTTCAGGAAAACTGGTTTCTTCACTGTCCATTTCGTAAGTGAAAACTTTCAGGTGTTCAGGGTAATTCAGTGCGCCTTCAGGTTCTATCACTAAAGGGAAGTCTTTGTCCCCTGAAAATACATAGAGAGTAGTGGAAAATTGGTATATTGAGTTTTGAAACACAAAATAGTCTTGACGGCAATGGTTGATCCTGTGATATTATGAAAGTGTCGCGGCCACAGATATAGATACACCTAGATAACGCAAGAGCACCTACTTCGCGTGCCAAAAATCGCACCAGTTTATGATCGAAAATCATAAGCCGCCACTTTCGCGCTCAGTCCTACGTACTGCTGGCTGGGTGAGCGTGAGCGAGAGAGCGCGAGCTTGTGACGTCATAGTAGGTAGTCAAAAAGTGGCACGCTTAGTTTTCATACAGTTCGTGATACTTGCGTTATCTAGGTACATCTATATCTGTGGTCGCGGCAGACTGCGTAGGAAACGGCGCCGGAGTGCAAAATCGTGGAAGAGGAGTGTTCTGAGTGTGCATTATACCACTTAGCCTGTATTATCCGACTTCGAGATAGACGAGGACCTCACGCCTTCGTCTGTCTAGAAGTGGGATACAGGCTACCAACCTGTAAGTGGGATAATACAGGCTAGCAACAAAGACCCAGGAGTGACAAAGATTAATGACTTGCAAATAAAATAGGAATTATTAATAAGTTGATTTTGTTTCAGAATTTTTTGCAAAAAATCTTGGCTAATTTGTAAATTGTTGATAAAAATTAACATCAACCGTTTCTTGCCTATCATAAACCAGATGAAAAATACTGCAGTACAATGTGTGTCACGAAAGATGAGACTTGACACACCACGTAGTTTGTCTTGCGCAGTACACGATTTTAGGTCTCTTTAGCGGTGTGAGGTCTGAGCGCGGGACGGGACCGGACGTCATAGGGGCGGCGGAAAGAGCGCGGGAGGCGGGGGTCAAGTCTCATCTTTCGTGGCGCGTACTATACTTACCAGATAAATAAGAGTAATGTACTGATTCTGAAACCCATTCATCCATTCCTTTCAGCTTGGTGGCTGGTAGGAATTGATACAGGGATTCTGATGTCATTCCTAGTGATGGGTCTATTATTCTGGATTCATCTATCTTGGCTTCAGCTAGAGATTGTTCCAGAGTTCTGTTTGGGTAGGTCCTGGAAGATAGTTTTTTAATTTAAGTAGCAACATCTATAATTATCTAGATATATAGGTTGAAATTTTCATCACCGTTATCATCGTAAGCGGTCATTGTACTCATCATTATGAACAACATTTACTATAAGACCAAACCTGAAATGGTGAAAAAAAAAAATCAGCTGTTCCCTACATTTTGACGAGTTATATGAACATAAATGTAGGGAACAGCTGATTTTTTTTCACGATTTCAGGTTTGGTCCCGTAGTAAAAGTTGTTCATAATAATGAGTACAATGATCCCATAAGAGGATAATGATGATTAAAATTTCACTCTGTATATGCAGTATCAGTATAATAGTTCACAGTTTACAACAGTTCCAGAGTCATAAGACATCAGTACAAAAGCTCGTATTTTAGACATAATTTTTTCAAAACCTTGTTCAGAGGTTTCTTAACCTCTCTGCTCGACAAAATTTTGACATTTGACACACCAGCTGACTCGACGGGGTGTTGCGAATTACGTCATGATAATCAGAATTTTACTTTAACTTTCAGCATTCGAATTTATTAAGAAAACTGTGTTACCGCGCCTATTTTGTAAAATAAGTTTGTGGCAAATATCTCTAACTATATGCTGAGGTCGGTAAAACCGCGTCATTCTACTGTGAAAGTTGTATAAAATAGATATTACTACACCTATCCAAAAGGTAGACACCTCAAAATCGCTGAAAATATGTACATAAACCATCTAATCTCTTGATGAAAATATACAAAAGGGAAAAATAAAGATATTGTCATTCTCTCTGCATTCTTACTTTTACCATTTTTCATACATAAACTACATAAAAAACATGATCACATCTTGATAAAAATTACTAAAAATTGTGTTGCGACGTGACACCTCTTAGTGCTGACCATCCACCCAATTTTCTTATTCCGATTCAAAAATGTCATAAAGCCTAATCGATAATCGGTATTTAAAAAAAAATAAAAAAATTGTAGAGACTGAATAAAAACTCTTTGGTATATTTTATCATGAATTAATAGTTTTTTGAAATATAATCATTTTAATAAGTACAAACACGTACAGTGTGGATAGGGGTGTAACTTTTTATGGTTCCCTACGTCCGAATGAAAAAACGCAACCCTTATACCCTCACTCGTGTGTCTGTCTATAGGTTTGTTACAATCGATTTGTTTCGAATCTACTGGACCGATTAAGTTGAAATTTGGTACACATATAAATTTCTGTGACTCAAATACGGACGTGTAACATGAATAAATTAATTATGAATATGGGGTCACTTTTTGGGGTCACATTAGATTAAAAAAATACCATTATTATAGTTTCAAACAAATGGGTCCCGCCTGCTTCCAAATTTTATTTAATTTAAAATGGGCTTGTTTTTAGCTTTTCAGTTAGTTTTAGTACAAGGATGCAGTCGGTTTTTTTAATTTTTCTAATTACTTTTTTTTATTTCCAGCTTTTTAGTTTACAAATGTGAAAGATACGTTTTGCAGACGATTTAATTCTTGATACGTGTTTTTTACGATTTGTCACTTTGAATTATTTTAACCATAAGTTGTATATATTTTTGTAATCACCTTTTAAAAGCCTTTATTTTGATACCCCACTTGATATGTATTGAGAAAAAAAAAATGATTGAAGGCATAATATGGCGCCAAAAATCTGCCATTTTGTTTTTTTCTATTTTGATATGCCCAGTGTCACTCTCACAGTAAATACGAATCTAACGACACCTCTCAAGCTAAAATCCATCGAGCCGTTCAGGCCGCAGGGCGTGCCAAACAATTATACATACTTACATACTCTTGAAAAACATAACCCTCCTTCTGGTGCAGTCGGGTAAATAGTAGATTGTTATACAAGGGTCGAAAGGAATCTATTCCCATACGAGGTATTTAGACTATAGTCCGAGTAGGAATTGATGACTTTCACCCGTGTTAAACGCTCTACTTTTCATTTCGAATACAAGGAAAGTAAAAAATAGTGTTTTTTCTAAAATATTTATTGATAAGAATAACATGAATAATAGGTACCTAGGTACCTATTATCCTAGGTAATAGGTAATACGGGCTGGTGTCCGCAACTCCACGTCAACGCGCGTATTTTGCGTACCTATTTAAAATTAATTGAAATATTAGAACAATTTGTGTGCTATTTTAAATATGGAACACACCGCGTCACTGCCGCGGGCCGTCCCGCTTGATAGGTATTTTTTTCACACTGGCTGTTTATACACTCACAAGACCGCAACATTTTTCTTAATTATGTAAAAATTTCGTAGCTGACTACTTCCAACCAATTTAGTTCTATTTTTTAATTCATTCCCGACCTAGAGAGGTAAGCAATTACTATGAGTCTTTCCCGCCTTAAGGTGGGAAGCAACGTCTTCCACCCGCTATTCGCATCAAACAAATACTACTTTCCGAGTATGAGAAATGAAAAAGCTTTGCTTACTGTAAGTACCGTGTGATATATCAAATGAAAGGGTTTGTCGTGAGGGTCACAAAAATATTTTTTAATAACTAAAAAAAAGTTATTTAGAAACAATATATCTGAAACCACAGCCTAAAATAAAAAACTACAAAATATAGTTCTGTGATTATTCCAGATTCCAAGAGATCCTATCAGACGTCTGGTCTTCAAATAATATAGCAAATCTCTCATTCTATACTTTGTACATAACTACATTTGGTCACAGTCAAAATATGTTCGGGACATTATATTTAATTTAAAGTTGGTATTTTTAAATGTTATGCTTAAAACACTTGTTATAAGAAGTCGGTTAAAAATAAGATTTTTGGCATTTTCAATCTCAATAGTAAGAAATGCTCAAGATGTTATTTCCCATAAGAAAACAGTAGGACTTTTCTTTTCTGGCTGGCACTTTAATTTTTGAGTAGGTACCTTATGAATGATGGGTTTATGAAAAACATACTTATTTTTGCAGTCGATCAAATTAATGATGATGTACATTGTGCATGCGTGAATATTCAACCCTAACGGAACCTTTCACTGTGCGTGGTCCGACATAAACATGGAAAGATTTTTTTTAAATTTCGTTGGGAAACTACCACAAAAACAAACAATTACCTTTACTCAAGTAAACTAATAGAAACAAATACTACCAAGCTCATAAAACTAACAACACATATTAAAATGTAAAGTGATTGCGGAATACGCAATTTATACAATTAATTTATCATCATTCCCAAACTTCTGCTCAGCCTACCTAAAAAATGTATACTGGGCATTCTGTAGCAAACTATTAGAAAAGTATCAAAAATAAATACTTAAGGCGAATGGGTAGTTGTAGCCCGCGAAATTCAATTTTTCTTACGTTTTTTGCAATTTTCAGGTCAGTGTCAGGTTGTATCTTGATGAAAATTTGATTCGCGACTATAACAGGTACGTATTCACAGAATTATAATCATCAGAATCATTAATACATCTGTTTAAGTTAGATTTCTACCACCAACACTTTTCCATACGAGATTTGTTCTTAAGGTGAATGGGTAGTTGTAGCCCGCGAAATTCAATTTTTCTTACGTTTTTTGCAATTTTCAGGTCAGTGTCAGGTTGTATCTTGATGAAAATTTGATTCGCGACTATAACAGGTACGTATTCACAGAATTATAATCATCAGAATCATTAATACATCTGTTTAAGTTAGATTTCTACCACCAACACTTTTCCATACGAGATTTGTTCTTAACGGTAGAAATCTAACTTAGAAAGATGTATTAATGATTCTAATTATTATAATTCTGTAAATACGTACCTGTTATTGTCGCGAATCATATTTTGATCAAGATACAACCTGACACTGACCTGAAAATTGCAAAAAACGTAAGAAAAATTGAATTTCGCGGGCTACAACTACCCATTCGCCTTAACGGTAGAAATCTAACTTAGAAAGATGTATTAATGATTCTAATTATTATAATTCTGTAAATACGTACCTGTTATTGTCGCGAATCATATTTTGATCAAGATACAACCTGACACTGACCTGAAAATGGCAAAAAACGTAAGAAAAATTGAATTTCGCGGGCTACAACTACCCATTCACCTTAATGGTAAAATACATAAAAATAATTTTATACGGCGAGCGCATTCGAAGATAAATTCAAATATAGAAACAAATTCGGCGCGAAATTCAATAAATGACTATGGTCTAAGGTCCTCAGTGTTATTGACTCAGTTCAATTGAATGTCCAAAAAACTATTAAAATTACATTAGAAAAGCATAAATCATTATTATAAACAATGCTTATTGTATTTAATGCTTAAAATAATTTTATTTCAATTTCTGAGTATCGATTTCCGATATTCGACATATTAATTACCCGAGTCAATCGAAATTAAAAAAAAAAATCGTTTTGCATAATCGCTTTCGCACATCATTAGTTCATTACGATAAAAAAAACAATCATGGACGGCGATTTTGAACACAAATTGAGTAGTGGTAATGAATAATACGTGTTATTCGACCTGTGTTTCAATATTACGTTAAGATTTGGGCATTTTCGTGTTGTTAATAACATTTACAATAATATTTGTCACATTTTAAATCTTATCTACTTGTGTGTGTGTGATATTTGTGAAAAGTAAAAATGTAAACACGCACGTTTGGCGCGAAACTTCGACATTAGATATCAAAAAACTTCATTACCACTACTTATTTTAACTTGAACAACGGATGAATTCGTCAAATAATTAAATTATGTATTATTCACTGCCCCTGTGGTGGAGTTTGGATGTTCGAAATCCCCAATTTTTATGTTTTTTAGCCTCGACCACCACTGTCAACAAAATGGCGATTATCGCATTCACAGACTTGAATTTTATAAAGGTAAAGTAATAAGCTTGCGCGCTAAATATGAAATATTTAATGGCGTTAACATATGAGTTTTTTATCCAACTCTCTTAATTAACGCACATTCATAAGATTTGACGGGTAGCCTAATAAATATTTACATAATCAATGTAGGGTGTCGTATGTCGTAATTCTTGGGTCCTAAAGGGGTCATTACCGAGCCGGCGGAGGTTTGTGTGTTCGGGTCCTAAAGGGGGCGCTACCGAACTATACGGTTAAGTGTTTCCTTTCAGTACCTCTGGAATTCTGGTTTATTTATTTTGTGAATAGTGTCTATCCAGGTACTGTAAAACAGGCCAACAAGGGTCTTAGCCCTAATTAGGCTACCAATTAAACTGCGGCAAATTATTATAAATGTGAAAGTGAGTGTTTGTTACGCTTTCACTCTAAAATGGCTGAACAGATTTGGATTAAATTTGGCACATGGGTAGAACTTTTTAGAACTTTTAATTCCAATATTCCCACAGGATCAAGACCTATGCAGGTGAAACCGCGTGGTGCTGCTAGTCACTCATAAATAAAAGAAAACTTACACTTCCTCCTTGACTTTCTTCACCCCAAATTCCTCATCATCCCTCATATCCAACTTCTCGGGAATATTATCAGTCTTAGGATAAATACTGGATATTTCATCAGTTTTCTGTTTTTCTATGTACTCTGCTAGTCTTTCTGACTGCTCGTCTGTCTGTGCGGGTACTTGTGTTGGTGTGGGTGTGATGTTGTATTCTTTGTGAAACTCTTGCTGTATTGATATTAAGTTCTTTAGGCAGTGGGCACCTGAAAACAGTTAAATGATGTTTGAGAAATTAGTTGTGAGTACTCAATATTCAAGTTGTTGATCATTCATTATGTTTTAAATTAAGGGCATATTTATTTACTGCAATTAGAATTACTTATTATTTATTTATTTAATACTTTAAGCACACAAATGTACAGAGGCAGACAAGAAAAAGATGTGAAATTTTGTTGAAGGTCCTCATAAATAAACATGAAGCAAGAATGAAGAATACTTGAGCATTACATGAGTATTGCATTTATCAAACGCTAAAGGTACAAACAGAATATTTACCCCTGTTCGTTAGCTCTTCTATTGTCTTCTCGGCGTCTCCATAGTTGTTTACAACTGCTACATACTTTGACCGGCGTAGCAACGCCTCGCGCATCGGTTCCCATTTTTTACCAAACACAGACCCGTAGAAATCATCGAAATGATTCAATGCTTTATATTTAGGCCCTGTCTTTTTTTTTAATTTGGACTGTAAAACAAAAATATAAAATAATTTGCAAGCTCACAGGGAATTGGTTTAGAAATTATTTTATTTTTATTAAGAGTATTTACCCAATGTATCTTCGTTTTATGTCGGGCTTGTAGCACTAAATAAGTAACACACGTGTTTTTGTAAACACTTGATATATTAAACATTTTTAGGTATCTTCTGGCTTTATTTTGGTTTTCACACTTATTTTGAGGTTATGATATTTTCAATCCGTATGATTTTGACATTTGTTGCGTTCTTGCGTTGCGTTTTACGTTAATCCAACACAGAAAACGTAAATAAAATTGAACGTAGCGAAGCCGCTGTGCTTTGAAAATTCGTGGCTGTTATGAATTTTTTACATAAGGTTCACGTGCAACTATTACAATTTAGTCCATCCAGGACTCCAGGTTTTAAATAAGAACGCAGCTGTAAATCTGTCAAATTGACACTGACTGAAATAGAAATGTCATTCTTATCTACTCGCACTTGCGCCCGCGAACACCAAATCGGAGTATTGATTTGTTTACAAGTAGCAGCGCACGGAGATTTGTCGAGTATCTTACACTATAGCTATATCCTACAGCCTTGGGAGCGATTGGGAGATAATATCCCGCTTAATTACTGCTTTCCGTGTCAGACTTTATCAGTGGTCGGTGCCAGCTGTGAGCCTCGCCGCGAGTTCCGACGGCTTAAAAGCTAATTACAACAGTTTGGGGCGAGTTGTTTTATCGATTGCTCGCCTTTCCGTGCCCCGCTCCAGTGGTTCTCCGACTCCGAGCCGCTGCGAGACTCGATAAAGATCTGAGAATGTGCGACGAAAGGATGTGTCAATGGTTTTATTCACGAATTGGGTCATCGATGAGTTTCTCTTAGAGTCTCGGCAGACGCGGCCTATTCGCGCGGAAACCCGATAATGGTTGTTTATTTATTCAAGCTGTAGTTACGTCTCCCAGGCAATGGATAGTGCAGTGATTGTGTTTTGAGGGGTATTAGAAAACAGTAGTCATGTATGGGATGTTGTATGTTGGCTCACTGGCGGGTAACAAGGTGGAATGGATAGCGGCAGGCTGGAGGCGGCCCCTTCCGGGGCTGTACACTTGGACACAGTGAGGGCCCTGCACCAGACAGTAGTGTCACTTAGAACTGCACTCGAGATATCCAAGAATGAACTCAAACAGTTGAAGGAAAAGTATGAGCAGCACTCCCATTGCTTAGAATATGCAGATGTTATAGAAAAATTGACTTTAGAGAATCATATTCTGCGGCGTAGAATAATAGACACAGATTATGAAGAAAAGGACCCTAATGTACAGAACATAAAGTTAGAAGTGACTTACAGCCCTCACACACATAATATTGAAGAACACACCAGTAGTGAAGTAGTGATTGCTACTGCCACTGACAGAAACAGCACTATAGATGAACTGGACCCCATTCCACAGGAATCAGACGAGAACAGTAATTTTTGTTCTGCTGAAAAGTTGAACGAAATCCCAGAGGATTTGGGAGAATTTTCTGAATCTCCTGAATTCAATGAATCTGGAGAATACAATCCGGCTGATGAAGGAAATAACAATACTGAAGTAGAAGAAATCTCCCAGATCTCCAGTCTACCCAAACAGTCTGAGGAATCTGAAGGAGCACATCTACCTAGTTTTAAAACAAAACTTGAACTTTTATCAAAGTTTGACGTAAGAATAAAAGTACGCACTTTAAAAGAAGGTACTATTATTTCTAGTACCACATCGGACAGTGATTCATCTGAAGACAGAAAAGCTTTTGAAAAGGAACCAACGGTCTTCAGGACAGGCCAACAATTTCAAGAAAAAGAGGAACAGTTGGATAATAAGACAGTGAATATAAAATCGTATTCAACGGACAACGTCAGGATGGCCGTGCCAAATGAAGCGGATGCTAAGAGTAAAACTGACAAGTTTGACGTCCAAGTGAGGATCACGTCTGAAGAGAATCTTATTGTGAAAGAAAATGTAGAGAGGAGCAGAAGAAAGGATACCCTCAACTTGGATGTGGATGATCTGAGTCTCCGGTGAGTTTTATTTAGCCTTTTTTTTTTAAGAATGTGAAATCATCAAATGACTCCTCCCACTCTGGGTAGCGGAAGGGAGTGTCAGACTCTTACTGACTAAAACCCATCTGTGTTCCTTCCTTACCCTTAACTGTAACCCTTTTGGACCATCCCGCACCCCCGGCAGGCTTCGGCCCTGGCAGGCACCTTCCTTTTTGCTGACTTCTCTTTGAGGCGCGCGTGGAACACGGACGCGCCGTTCGGCACGGGCATGGTCCTGATCGGACGGTGAGCTACCCATTACTCTCCGTCCGCAGGCCCGGTTTTATTTAGCCTAAGGGCTCTATTTCTTTTTACAGCTGTGTCAAGTCTGGGGAAGGCCAATTCCTAGCAGTAGATTTCTTTCAGGTGATATGATGATGATGATGATATGCTCTTCTTGTTCCCTCATCCTTTGCCTTGTCCAGTTTCCTTCACATAGATTTTTTAGTTATTTTTTAAAACTGTTTACCAAGGTAATAACAAACTTTGTAAAATAATTAATATGGGCAAGACAAAAAATAAATACGGCGAATAGTCTTGCACTAAAAACTTCTCTGCAGGCTATTCTCAGTAAAATTCACACAATTTTCTTTTTTTTAAAAGCTTGCTGAGCGAATGATGGCGTTGATTGCCGGCATAAAACAGCTACTACATTTTCTGTTGATCATCACTCTTATCGACATGAGAGAACACCTCATGGCGGGAATTACTGGGCTGACTGCCAGGGGACGGACTTACTGGGCAGATTTTTGGCGGCCATGGGCGGATAGTTTAAATTTTCTTTTGAACATTTATAGAGAAATAGGAATTACTTTGTCACGAGGGGTCCGTGGCTAAATGATAGCCGCACAGGTCGATCGATCAGGTCAGCTACGCTAGCCGCGGTTGGTCTGTGGGACTGTGGATGGGTGACCATCTTTACATACCGAGACTCCTCCGTGCAGCACAAGCACGTTAAGCCGTTGGTCCTGGCTGTCATTTGTGGATCTTAGACAGTTTTTACGGGTAGTCAGAAGTCCGAAAGTCTTACAACCAAGGGGTATCGTATTACCCAGTATAACTGGGTTGTGGAGGTCAGATAGGCAGTTGCTCCATGTAAAATACTGGTATTCAGCTGCACCCAGTTAAACTGGAAGCCGACCCCAACATAGTTAGGAAAAGGCTAGGCAGAGGATTTACTTTGTCTGTGTGTGTTGTAAAGTTTGAAAATGTAGGATGCAAGAGCGGGAGCGAGTTCGACAATTTTTAGCACCTTACGTTTATATTTCGCATGCATAGGGGAAACTGCCTTTTACTTACTAAACATATTTTAGTCTTGTTTGGAATGGGGGTAAAATCCATTGCTCGAGTTTAGGCCCCAAGACCGGGGGCCCGGGGCGGACCGCACCTGTCCCCCCCCCCCCCTTCGCGCCTCCCCTTAGTCTACAGGTACTGACTGCCCAGGGACGGGTGCGCGTTGCGCTGGACAAAAATTTAGGTTTCAAAACTCGTGGAGGCCATTGGAATGCGTTTTTCCGTGATAAGCTCAGCGAACGGGAAAGCAGGCCTTCTCTGTGCAATTGTGCAAAGATTACCTACCCGTATATTATTCCAAAAAGATGGGCAGGAAAATTCACCCGAGGGAAAAAACCAAATTGCATTGTCGATCACCTACTAGTTTACCGCAAGCATGTCGATTTGGATCATTAAGAACATTATTGGCAGACCAGCTGTCAAGTCGCCTATACCCGTGGGGCTTTTATCTATCTAGATCCTAATCTATTATTCAGCTCTTGGGATATCGCCAAACAATGGAAGACTGAAAAGCAAATTGAAGGTACCTAAACAAGATGCATTTAACCAGCTTTGACGCGAGACGCCAATCATGATTTATTAAGCCCTCTGGAGGCGCGAAGCACACAAAGCCTGCTCGTTTGACGTTTCGCTGCCGTTTTTGTATGATGATAGTATCTGATCTGACACAATATTTTATGTCGTTGATTGCAAAAGATTTCCAATATCTACTAAACGAAAGCCCTGCTCCAATCCTAAAGTAATCAACGCAATTTTCAGATTCAATCTTTGCCGAACAAATCTTATCATCCTTTTGAGCCTCCTAAATTAACAGTAAGCCACCTACACCCTAGGGAGCAGACGACGAGAGAAAATTCAATCAAGAAGCTATCGCGTCTTTGCTGTTTACTAAATGAATCCCTGATTTTATATCGATTACAGTCAGAAAATGACTTTTATTCAAATATTTGGATCTATTATCGCAGCGTAACTCGGTTTACGTAATAAAAAGATAAATTGTGCACATAATTGAATCCATTCTCTGAAAAATACACGGAATCCACCCTCACGACATCGCGTTTCTATCTGACGTCTCAAATTTCAGCGCTATCATCCCCATTTCTGACTGGCTACTTATTTATGACGCGCGGTATTGCAAAGGAACACGATATCGTGTTGATGCCAACTCGGGGTATACGTAGGGATAGGGATACACCATTTATAATCCAACTTTTGACGGTGGAAAACTTACTTCTCCATGGAAACACTTTAGTTCCCCCTTTTAGTCGCGATTTTATGTAAAATTTGAGACCTTTGTTTGAATATTTATACGTAATCCTTTACATAGCTCCATCAATTTCTGTGTAATTTAATACGATGTGGGTTGTAGGTACTGGGAACTGGGAAGACAAGTTTGATAAAGACGTAGATGTTAAATTACAGCATTATAGGGTTTCTGCCTACGGACACAGAATAATATTAACGTAGATTGTTATTTCATCCCTTGTGACCTAGTTCCAGTCGTGAGCTATTTATAAGTAAATGAGGTTATTCTGCTACAACCTACGCAGACGCACAAGCTTGTATATATTATTATTACAATATATATTATTTACTTCTTATTGCAATTTTGCACAAAAGTGGGCCCAATTCAATACCTTGTGGCACTCTCTACTGTAATAATCAATCTTTATTTCGTTTTACATTAGATCAATTATCAAAGGATGCTCTAAAGTTACTTATAGTACTTTTTTAGATAATATCTTCACCAACATAAGGTTTTCATTTTTTACTCATGTTTTATTTACAGTACTAAAATAAACATAGTCTGCTGCAAGAGCAAACTAACTTCGCATAAAGGTTTGCATTGCATGCAAACTTAAAACGGTAAACAGAAGCCGTTTGTCTGTAGGGTATATTTTAGTTTTACGAAAAATTCTGGGATTAACTATCCAACTTGCTGGGGTAAATATATTAATAGCAGTATTACTGTAAGCAAAAGGTAGCTTTGCTTAGTAAGCGTTTCCTTTCGGGTATACCTGGAAACATCTTAAAAGAACGGAATTTTTAAAGCTTTGCAAACAGTGGGTAAGTTGCGTAACACACTAACAATAACAATGGTTTCCATTTTGGAGTTATTTACGTTGTTGGGCAGATAAATTTTTCGCACATATGAAGCTCATTTCAGACTACGCTATAATACAATACAATAGCATATAGTTCATAGCACAACAATATCGCTCGCCATACATGTATCTAGAACACGTTCACACTTTGCTATACTATATATTATTATCAAAGTCAAAGTCAAAGCATTTATTTCAAATAGGCACATAAAAGGCACTTTTGAACGTCAAAAATTATCTTAAAATAGAATTGATTCTAGTCGCCCATTCCAAAAGGTAGTTTTCGTATGGAGAAGAACGGGCAAGAAACTCCACCGTTACTCTTTTAAAATGTTTAGGTACAAATTTTGCATGGGTACATTAATTATATAATAACATGTGAGGACGATGCACCTACAATAAAATTACTATACCACAATAGGTAAAAGAATTAAAAACGAAACTATGACATATAAATTAATTATCTGATAGATACATGGTGCTCACATATTTACAAACATGGTACAAGCAAAACGATTTTAATTAAAAAACAAAATACAAGTAATAAGTCAGGGTGTGAGTAATAAATGTAAAAAAAAAGAATAAAAAAATTTACAATTAAATTAGCAACCAGTTTGATTTTGTCTAGACTTTAGATTGTCCTATGGAGCAGGACCAGCATGTTTCCAAGCGTTCTTATCTTGGATATAATCTTCTAATTTATAGTATGCTTGTTTACAAAATGTACGTTTAATGTGAGTTTTAAATTTTCTTTCATTTAATTGCAATATATCACAAGGTATTTTATTGTAACATTTAACACAGTACCCCATAAAAGATGTATGTACTTTGGCTAATCTGAAAAATGGTTGATGTATTTTATCTTTATTTAATAAATGTATGGCGAGCGATATTGTTGTGCTATGAACTATATGCTATATGCTATTATATTATAGCGTAGTCTGAAATGAGCTTGAAGCAAAATACTTACTTCAAAATGATTCAGATTGTGATTGATAGTGGGTTAAGCAATTTATGTGCTTATCATCCATTTTCTGTGGCAGCAGCCGCAGCAGGCGAGCTTTAAAAGATCATCTTGATGACAATGTATGAATGTATAATACTTACGCACTAGATTCTTATTATATTAATCTGGAATTCGCAGACAAAATTGACCAATCGCCACATATTGCTATCATTATGGACATAGGACTTCCTATAATTTCTACAATGCAAGCTAACCTAGTTACTCCATATTCATTACGTTATAATTTTCAATAGAACCCCTGTTTATAAATAAACCGACAACGTACCGGTCGTTTCGACGAAACGGCTTTTCTATGTAAAAGATACTGCGACCATCGAGCGCGCAACTGTAGAACCTAGACGCTATATTTTTCAAATAAACTTGTGAGCTTCGAAACAACAAATTGACATCGTGAATTCTAGAGTTTATTTGGCGGGTGTACTATTTAAATAAATATTTTAAACTAGGGTGTACTACGAGCAGCGAACGTAGTTACCCGTTTGAATTTGGCATGCAAACATAAAGTTGGGTCCTGTGATGTTCGTATGAGTTACTTTATGAATGGCTAGCGTGAATATACAAAATGTTTGCAGCAAAGTTTTATGTAGGAATATTCCTAGTGTGAGGATCGGGGTACGTAGCTGCATGTGTCGGTTCACAGATGAGTAACTATCCATTACATATGGAGGAGATTTTTTACAGTCGTTACGGGTATTCCCGCAACTGGGCTTCGGACTATGTCTGGCAACCGGTCTTACCAAGGGGTATCGTGACCGTACCCAGAACTGGGACGGAGCGACTGATCGTTCCATGTAAAATAGGTACTGGTATTCAGCTGCATTCGGTTAGACTAGATGCCGACCCCAACAGGCTAGGCAGATTGATTGATTCCTGGTGAGAAGTTCATTTTCAGTATTGTCCATGAAGAAGATTACTTATTTGATGGCATAACCTCCCTATGACATATTCAATACTAAATCATTTATTTAATTTCCACTGGTAGCATAAAATAATGAGACCATTATGGACCCAGCGGGGTAACTGCGTAACACACTATCAGTAGTAATGAGTTTCATTTTGACAGTTCAACAACATTCATTGCGTTATTCAAGTTGTTGAGCCCACACATTTTCTGAACATAATGAAGCAATGGATTAGCAATATCCTTCAAAATGACTCGGATTGTGGTTAAAAGCGTGTTACGCGATTAAGGTTCTGCTGGGCACAGAAAAATAATAGGACAGAGAGAGGAAACTTACCATCTCTTATACTACTATCTACATAGGTACCTTTTGCCCATGTGTCTTGAAAGTTGACACAAGCCCGCGATCTTTCGGCCTGAAAGCGTACCCTAAGTATCTATCAAACTAGTCTGCTATCTTCGCCGCCCGATTAAACTAAAACTATGTAGAAATCAATAACTTTCACCCTCGAATTCTAGACTAACTATGACTGGTTCAACATAAACATAAAGTTTAACTTTAGCTTCATTTCAAGTTAACCTAGTCGTACAAAAGTTTGCGCACAAACAGAGCGGGGCAAGTCAGTTTGTATGACTTTGTTCAGCTGAATGTTTCAGGGAAATCGCTCGATTCCCGTGATTCAGCGTGGATTGCGATTTCATTTTATTGTGAGTTGGTTTCATTGTTTACTCAACAAAGAGCAAACGGGCTTCCAACACAATCAAATCTTATTCCGAGTCATTTTCAAAGCAACATTCAGTTTGCGTTGGTTATTTTTAAACTGTTTTGTGTATAGAAGATCTGTTGTTGTTTTTGTTGAAATATTTTGCTTCAGGATTTTATTATACAAACTGCGAGGAACTATAATGGATGTAAAATGTTTTAGAGAGAGATTGCGATCAGATTACTCTTCATTGTCAACTAACATTATCAGCTAAGTGAAGGCATAAAATTTTAATCAAAAATATCTTTTAAACAGGCAATTCTCGGTCTTATCGCAAATGGCGGCAACGCATTTATTGCAGACAACGATTTTACGTTTGGATTTCTAGAATATTGCTATAAGGACACATTTCATAAAGACAATAAAATAAACATCTTACTACATACATTATGTTGTGGTACATTAAGAGGCATGTATCTCTAGCAAGGCTTTTAATAATCCGGATTACGACGGATCTAAACATAACCGTGAAATGAATCCACTTACAGAGCTACTCGTATTAAGCCCCGACAACCTAATTGGCCTTGAGTAATGTTATCGCAAAGACATTTAATGCTTTCATTAACATACATTATTTCCATTATTCATAACAAAACATCGTATTTTATACCGATTCTGCTCTCTAGAATGGAACCGCAGACATGGATTGAATAAAATAGTTGATGAATACGTAAGTATTGCTGATGTTCAGCCTTTCTTTTATGGGATACCTAAACTGAGACCCGAGGTCAAGTATTCATTATTATAATGTGTTGGGATTTCTAGATGATAATATTTTCTATGGCGCGGGCGAGCTATTTCCGGAGAAGCAAACGTGACCTATTTCTGCTGAAGTCGGTAGCGATGAGAAATTAAAGTAATATTAAGGTGCATCCATACCGAAGTTACTTTTTGTAAAGCAACAATTTGCAACATTCTATAAATTTTACTAAGATTACCTACTAGATATATTTTTGTTATCCGTTGACGCCCACCAACACTTGTAAACGTTGCTCTACAAAATGTAACTTCGGTGTGGATGCATATTTACTAAAAAACTTGGTGGCAATATTGATTTTACGGTTTCAAAGCGTGGCTGCAACGCAAAATAGTATTGACGAGATATGAAAACGTGAAGCTGATGGCTGACAAACAATTTCTATTTTAAGTAACTTGGGATTGGATTTTAATTTCATCATCATACCGTTGCAAAGTCATTATCCATTTGAAATTTATTGAATCATCATCTGCCTAGCCGTTTCCCAACTATGTTGGGGTCGGCTTCCAGTCTAACCGGATGCAGCTGAATACCAGTATTTTACATGGAGCCAGTGCCTTTTTGACCTCCACTACCTAGTTACTGGGTACGAACCCCTCGGTAAGATTGATTGTCAGACTTTCGGGCTTCTGACGACCCGTAACGACTGTCAACGATCCAAGAATGACAGCCGGGAGCAACGGCTGCATTCCGAAACACAGGGGGTCTCGGTATGTAAAGATGGTCACACATCTACAAACCTACCGCGGCAAGCGTAGCTTAACCTGATTGATAGTCCTGTGCGGCCGGTTATTACTTAGCCACGATTCAAAAAGAAAAAAAAAATGAAATGGGTTTGCTCTTGACTCTTAGTCTAGGACAGAGGTGACAGAGACAAAGTCGACGATGGAGTGAGCTTACCCAGAAGAAGCCTGTTCACTCTCACTTTGAAGAGATTCGGGTTGTATGCGCTCGGAAACACAGTCGTAGGTAGAGAGTTCCACTCTTTTGCTGTGCGCATTATAAAAGACATTTGAAAACGCTAGGCGCTCCGCCGACGGCGGTCAATTTGTCCGCAAATGACCGCGAGAGACATCATCCGACAAGCACCGGCGGCACCGTTATGTATGTGTTACCGTATGCGTTGGTAGTATAGGATTCCCTTGGCACTATCGTTCGCGGTCAAATTGACCGGCACGGCCCGCCCCACCGTGTGTTTCGCGCCTTAGTGCGAATTGGTGGAATAGCAACTAGGCATTAACAATCCCATTTATTGAACGTAGAACATAATTATACCAACTGTACCACTTTCGACCTTACTCCATCTTTCTGCGTTGATGAATATCTCTTCGGATGTAGCTAAACCACAAAGATGGCGGCTTCCTAACCAGTTCTCTTTCTTCAAGATCGATGTCGGAAGGCGACAACTCAGTATTCTCCGAAGGAGGTACGACTCCTATGGACCCGAACGCTGCAGCAGTGGGAGACGAGAAACAGGAAGATAATGCTAGTGGCAACGAGTCTGAAGAAGTGGACGATATAGAACTTATATTTACCACTGACGAGTCAAAGGATATGAGTAATTTGCAGGTAAGAATGTTTGAAAAAACGTTTAACTGAAAACGAAGATTTTCCTTTCGTACATCGATTCCTTTCGTTCCATCTTCGTTTTTAGTTAAACTTATTGAGCTGAACTGATTGATTTTTGAAGTATCTGAATTATCATTGAATACAGCTGCAGCTGAGCAGTGGTGGCCCAGTGGTAAAGACCCTGACTTACGACTTGTAGGTTTTGGTTCAAACCCAGACAGGCGCATACTTTGTGCAAATTATTCCATCACCACTGCTCTCAAAACGGTGAAGGAAAACATCGTGAGGAAATCGGCATGTCCTAGAACCAAAAACTCGAAGACATGTGATATCTACCAACTGCGTGGTGGACTATGGCTCACTCCCTCTCACCGAGAGGAGGTCCCAGCAGTGGGAAATCGCGGACAACATGCACCTAAGTATAATACTTAGATGCATGTTGTCCGCGATTTCACTCGCTTCCTACGGGACCGTTCATGTATACAGATAAAAAGTATTCTATATGTTAATCCCAGTGTTCCCATTTCCAGTTCAAACAGGACGTGTTTTATTTGTTTCATCCAAATCCGTTGAACCGTTTAGGTATGGCGTTATTGGGCAAAAAACATATTATGGTACTTTTAATCCCGGTAGTACGTTCCCGTGGGATATTTTCCTAAAACCTCGCCGGCTATACTGCGGGCAAAAGCTAGTTTATTATAATCGGGTATTCATGGAATAGGATTTGATTAGTAATGAGACCAGAAAAAGTCCTGATTCATAATTTTAGGATAAGTCTGATAATTTTATGTGGTTTACAAAATGGTACTCCCGTGTCCCGAGCGTTGATGACATGAACATTACTTAAGATTGTTATTTGAAAACTTTTGGGCTGTTTTTCATGAGGGTTAACTACATTAAAAGCCAAGTTTCAGCGTGTTAATTATATGATATTGGCAAAGTTTTTATTAGGGCGCTTAGTGAACTTCATTAATTCAATAATATATTATAGCAGTTAAATTTCACAACGCCGTATGAGAAGTTTTAATGTTCAGTCTTATAACAGAAGCTCACGAAGTTTTATCGCAACAACTTTATATTCTCTGTCTATTCCACCCAGGAGGACCTAGTCTCCATACGCGAAGGCGACTCATGGGCTCCTCAATCAGCATCAACAGCACAGTCCACGCCAGTCCTCATTAAATTCCACACCCTAGACCCTGACTTCCAACCAGGGCCAGAAACCAAAGACAATCCGACAGAAAATCAAGAAAACAAAGACCGTGTCATAGAGGTCTTGAAACAGAAAAGAGTTTCGTTACCAAACGACAAGGAGATCCGACACGTAGCGTTTAATGGAAAAGGGGGCTTAGACTTGCCAGGGCGGAGTATCCTAAAGAGCTGTGACAATAGATCAGACAATATGCTGTTCAGGAAAAGTCCTAACACAAGTTCTAGAAGGCTTGATAGCATTGATAGTCTGACTTGCGAGTACAACAGAGGTCTCAGCTTCGATAATACCAAGTCTTCGAGCTTCGAACTCGGTTCAAGCATGGATATCCTACATAGAGAGGAAAGTGTGGACAGTTTCCATAGGAACATACATCTGGGACATCGGTATTCGGTGTTCGCGGAGACTGATATCTCGAAGTGCGGGACGTCTGAAGATGATTTGGCGGCGAATTTGAATGTTAGGAGGAATACTTGCCCCAATCCGTTTCAGTACAGGTAAGATTCTTTTATAGTTTTTGAAGATGTGTATAATCCCCGAATACTCAAACGCCACTCAACTTTAAGACGATCTGTTTTGTCTCTACTATACATTTTAAAGTGACAAAGACTGCTTGATATTTAAGGGCGACTTAAAATCGAGGTGCTTTTGTGTATTCAGCAGTATGTCTTGATATTTTGAGGTCACGAAATAAAACATGATTGCTGGTACAAGTGGATATTTCTTAGGAGTAGTTCTTCTTCCTCTGGTGCTTCCCCTATTACAGAAGGTAAGAAGCGCCATTCCAACTTTTTTTCCAACTTCGAGTATTTATGTATGAGTGAAGTCGGCCTTCTGCTTCAACTTTTGACGCTTGAGGTTATCCAAAAAGTTTTTATAATATACACACATCAAAAGTGTCTAAGGATCAACATATATTTTTGCAATAACTTTTCTCCTGATTGATATTAATTAAAATTTTCTTTAAGGATTCATCAAATAAAGTGTTTTCGTTTGTCACAGTAACGATAAACCAAGTCACCTTTGCATTAATAAAGAAATTTGCCATTTTCCTAATAAAGGGATTTTTGACATTTGAACCACTAACACAAAAGTTCGAAAAAAAGACTGAAATAACAGTTTTCTTTAAAATTTTATTGGGTAACTTAAACAATTAATAATCCGTGTTTCTACCGCGAACACTAACAACACAAGAACATCGGTTTGGCATACTCAAAATGAGTTCATCCAAATCACGCTGTGGAATGGCCGCCCATGTTCGTTGCAACAACAAAAAAAGGTCTTCTTGCGACTGGATACCCTCCATATTCGGCAGAGCTCTTCTCTGTAGCATATCCCATGCATGCTCAATCGGGTTCAAGTCTGGCGACTGAGCAGGCCAGGGCAGGACATTGATGTTAGCTGCGGCGAGAGTCTGTCTTACAACTCTTGCGGTGTGCGGTCGTGCATTATCATGCATTAACTGAAATAAGGGACCGATTTGCACTTGTAGAGGAACGATGACGTCTGATACAATCGTCTCAGCATAAATTTGAGCGTTGAGGTTGCCTCTGATCCAAATCAACTCAGTTCTTCCGCCGATCCAAATACCCGCCCATACCATGATGGTTCCACCACTATAAGGATGGACTTCCTGGCAGGATTTTAATCGCTGTTGGCGTCCAGGGGTTCTCCAGTGTCGTATACGTCTTGTATCCGGTCTCATACCAAAACGAGACTCATCAGAAAAGCACACGAAACGCCATTGTTCTTCTGCCCAATTTCTGTGTTCAAGAGCCCATTGATATCGAATCCTACGATTGTGCATTGCTATAGGTGGTACCCGTAGCGGTCTTCGGGAATGAAGGTTCATTTCATGCAAGCGGTTTCTGACTGTTTGGTCGCTAATTAAGTTCCCTGAAGAGTGATGAAGCCTCACGGCTAACATCATGGCGGTTATTGTTGGAGCTCTTCGAGTTAAGATTTGAATGTATCGGTCTTGTCTCCGTGTGGTGCAGCGATACCGTCCTCCATGGCGCTCAGCCACGGTACCAGTGCTTCGGTAACGTGTCCAAAGTCGACTGATAACACTCTGACTTGTATTCAGAGCTAAAGCCACAGTACGTTGCCGGGAACCAGCTTCTATCATTCCCACGGCTCTGAGCATTTCTTTCCTGCTTAAATGACGTCGCCGCTCCATAATAACGTTGGTTTTAATCAGTAGTAGGGAAACAGTAGCACTAATAATGTCTTCAATGCGTTGTATGTTTTTATAGGGAAAATATTGACAGCTGATTTTCATCTTTTACTCGAATTTGATTCACAGTTCCTGATTCAAATTATGAAATGCACCAAAAAGGATCCATATAAATTTATAAAATCATAAATTTATTACAAAGCCACATCTCAATCTCAAGAAATCCGCATAAAAATGCTTGATCCCTAGACACTTTTGATGTGTGTAGTTTCATAGCATAACATTCTGCATTCTCCGAAGCGTTAGGCAGGAGTGTACCCATAGTGCACCAACACTTCGCCAATTGTGTTTCCGTCCTATGTACTAGGGGCGAGCCTCTTGGCACAACCGCGCACAAATCCAGACTCCGGGCTGTTACTGAGAAGTTTCTCATATAAAAACCCAATAACATTTTGCCCGACCCGGGAATCGAACCGCTACTGCTGACCATGAGCTCCTGCTGGTTAGCACTAGTGCTTACGACGACTAGATCTAAGAGGCAGTTAATATAGTTTAAATTGCGATGATATTCAATTTATTATTCACCAGGCCATCAGGCTACCGCGGCGTGTCCCGCCCCCCCGGGCCGTTCAAGGCGGGCACGGCTCGTCTGCGGCCCGTGCTGCGGGACGGCGCGCATGCGCGGCGGGAGAGCGGCGCGCAGACTGACGTGTGCGCATTGCCGCCGAGGTGGAGCTCTGATGGATATCTTGCGCATAAGGTAACTTGAATAATCTAAAAATTAATTTTACACATAATATCAGGAAAATTGGCCAAACCACCGAATCCAATCCAGAATAATACTTTTTTTCGCAAACTGATGGCCTCTCACTTATAGTCAAGTGCTGTGGACATCTAGAGCCATATAGACGTCCATCCTCGACCTAACTATCCACCCTTGCCTGCGGCTCGGATGGATATAAACGTCTCGGGGTATTATAGCTTCTTTATGCATTAGTTGTACCATCTACTATATTTAGCACAGACTAAAATGCACAGATATTAACGTGACGTGATGAATTTATTTAGGGAAAGCGTAGGGTTGCACTGTACTTTTACCGACAAAAATTTCTCGATGGCTGTCCTCCATAAATGCGAAAGGGGATCTCTAGTAAAACTTACTGGTCAGCGGTGTTCACTAAATGGCCTTCCGCAGCTGCCGCTCCCGCCCAGCGCGGCCCCGACCGTGCCGGGCGCGCGCGGCGCGGCGCGGCGGCTCACCGTGCCCGACGCGCGCCCGCCGCCGCCCGCGCGCCGCACCGACGAGACCCGGCGGGTGCTGCTCAGTGATATCGGTAACTAATACATAATCCACGCAACTTCTTCTTTTTAGCGTGTCGATAGCAATCTAAATGTACTCGGCCCAGAATTCGGCTACTTGTTTGGCGCCATCACTAGCGTCCATCAGTTCCTGTAACGTGCAGCTGACAGGACACGCAGGGCACGATATTAAGTGTCCCATCGTTTGTGGAACAGCACCACATTTACACTCCAAGGCGGAGTCGTCTATAAATCTCCACCTGAACAGGTTTTCCTTCCTTCGGCCAACCTGGGTCCGGAGTCTGTTTAAAAACTTCCAGGTTACCCAAGGTAACTCATGTCCAGGTGGGAGGTCTTCAGCGGGTGGAACGAACGGTTTGGGTAAGGAAGCACTATCTCGCCACAGCTTCAGTCTTTCTTGCTGTGATGATAGCTTTATAAAACTACTTTTTTTTGTTCCCTAAAGCCAAACGCACACTACAGCCGCAAGAGGCTTGTTCTTGAACATAGTTGGGAAAATACTAGGCAGATGATGTCAAATTTCTACATTTATATGTTACATAATATCTACCATTTACTTTACGATGCCACTTACATGAATATCTTTTAGGGTTCACATCGATGGTACCGGAGCTGTCTCGCTCAGCGGACCCGGTGTGGGTCCTGGGCAAGCAACAGCACCCGGACGACTCCACCACTACTTCTACCTCCAAGTTAGTACCAGCACCCTTATTGCATAACACACTTTCAATCGCAATCTAAATCATTTTGAAGGATATTGCTAATACATTGCTTCATATGATCGAAAAATTTTTCTGCCCATCAACGTAAATAACGCAATGAATGTTGTTGAACTGTCAAAATGAATGCACGCGCGATCAGCGCGCTCAAACAAACAAAATCTTCAGATTTATTATTAGCATGGTATAGATGCTCTTCAAATATTTGATCCCTTCTAAGACCCGCTTGCATCTCAAACACTGCACTAAACGACTTTAAAACATCTTTTTTGTTTCTCTCAATCGTTTGAAGATAATAGAGACCGAATGTGGCTTTAAATACGTTTAGCACTAAACTTGTTTAGAGATTTGTGGTGCAAATTGGCCTAACTGTAAAAAATACAATGATAATAATAATATTGGATGTGATTACAGATTCCTGTCTCGCGGCTCATCATATCGCTCACCTTGCCTCAGTATAGACAGGAGCAACGACTGGACACCACAACATCTATACTTGCCGTCGTCCAGGGGTAAGCCAATATTGCTGCTTCAGCTGTTCTTTTTTAACCGACTTCAAAAAAGGAGGAGGTTCTCATGTTATTTTGTGATTCTGTTTTACAGCAATTGTCCGCAAAGAAGATGTGTACATAGTTAAAAGCATTACAATTAATTAAATTAAAATAAATACATTATTTTATAATAGCTAATAACATGTCATAGCAGTCTCTGAATAAAATACTAAAACAAAAGAATTTTAAGCGATTTTATCCGTTCAATTTCACTTTAAAGTATCTTCAATTTTGCCATTTAATAATAAGTATCAATGCTTAGAGGAAAAAGATGACTAAACGCACGTAGCAATTAGAATATTCGTAACAAAATCTTTATTTAAATATATTTTTTGACGGTAAGTAATCCATCAAGGCAACCTAAATCTGGGGATGTACTCTCTAAGTCCGTCAACGAAGATACGGAGCTGTTTGAAAGTATTTAAACTGTCAAAACACGTTACAAAATTAATTTTTCGGAGGGGCAAAAATACATTGGGTGTAGGGACGACTTCTTCTTAGCGTGACGATAGCAATCTAAATGCACTCGGCCCAGAATTCGGCTACATGTTTGGCGCCATCACAGACGTCCATCAATTCCTGTAACGTGCAGCTGACAGGACACGCCGGACATAATATTAAGTGTCCCATCGTTTGTGGAACAGCACCACATTTATACTCCAAGGCGAGGTCGTCTATGACTTTCCACTTGAGCAGGTTTTCCTTGCTTCGGCCAAACCTGGGTCCGGAACTCCGGAGTCTGTTTAAATGCTTCCAGGTTACCCAAGGTAACTCATGTCCAGGTGGGAGGTCTTCAGCGGGTGGAACGAACGGTTTGGGTAAGGAAGCACTGTCTCGCAATTGCATCAGGCTTTCTTGTGATCTTTCGCCAAGCGTCAAACCGTGTTGTCATCTATCTTTAGTTCGGGACCCGAACTAATCTTTAGCCGTAGATGACATGGAGTAGGAAATACTCATAATTTCAGCCGGAACTACGAATTTCTTGCTTTGGACACCCTGAGCAAGTAAACGGAATGGGCGGAAAATTTAGGTCCAAGTTGAGGTATCTTGGGCTAGACCTATGTCCATCAGTTGATTTGGCGAATTTAGATTGTAGCAGTGTTCACAATTTGCACAAAACTATTAACAGTTTTAGTCCACCTCTTTGCTGTTTTATTGTACAAAAATAAATAAATAAATGTGCATACATCTACAGAAATATTGTGCTTAAACTGCGCAAACTTTACACAAACGATTTGCACAGTTTGACCATACACATTTACAGCATGAAATGTTGATTCCTTTCCAGAAGCTACCCGTCCGTGGCGCAGCTCGTTGCCGGACGTTCGCCGGGACGACACCGAAGAATTACTGGAAGAAGCAGAGATTTTCGTGCGCCGATCTATTGACAACTTGCAAGCGCCGGCCATTGACTGTAAGTTCTTCGTAGGCGCAAATCTGCGTAACAGTGGCGCGTCCTTAAATGTTCAACAGATTGCAATGAACTTTCATAAGGTCTTGTGACAGAAGCGGGATGGTTTGGTCCAGTGGATATACAAAAAATTGTTCACGTTAATATGCTTGAAATATAATTATTATTATTATATACAGGGTGTTTGCACATTTTTTTGAGGGATTGGGGATGTCTTTTGCTAGCACAAAATTGTTTTATTTTTCATTTTTGTACCTACGTATTTTCGTACCGTTTGAAAGCCCTTATTCATGAGGCCCCCTCCCCCCCCACATGCAGCGATGTTATTAACTGTATTGTACAGCCCTGAAATCAAAGTGTTTGCAACTGTTTTTGTCTATAGTGGTAGTATTTAAGATGACATAATTTTGCTTCCAGTGGAAAAATCAATCGGAGTGACGGGTCAGCCGTACATCCCGGCAGAACCTCGTCATTTAAGACTCGGACACACCGTCAAGGTGATCACGCCACATGGACGCATCGCTGTCGGACGTGTCAGGTATGGTTTCCATCGTATTCAGCCGGCATCATTTTCAAACTTAAAACTCGAAGCATTTATTTCAAACTAGCTGCGCCCCGCGGTTTCACCCGCGTAAGTGTCGATCCCGTGGGAATATCGGCATAAAAAGTAGCCTATATGTTAATCCAGGGTGTCAGTTACCTGCATACGAAATTTTATCAAAATTGGTCCAGCCGTTGGAGCGTGAAGAAGTAACAAACATATAAACACACACACACACACGCACACACTTACTCACAAACTTTCGCCTTTATAATATTAGTGTGATGTGATAAACCAATTACATGCACTTTTGACGACTAAGACTATCCTATACTATATTCTTACATTTTGTTCATCCTGCGCAAATTCACATATCGATAAATATAGACAAGTTGATGGATCTATAAAAGTGATATTTCGCCGAAAACGCATTTTTATAATATAATCAAGAATCAGTACAAAAATAAATTACTTTTCTATTGTGGTTGACAGTTAACTTGCACAACTAAAGTAAGCTATAGTCCGCGCGGAACTAGTTGGCCGCGCCTTAGGTATGTGAGCGGTGGGAGTGCGGGGCGGGGGCGCGTTACTTAGTACGTGCGTTGCGAACTGCCGCCTCACGTCTGCGTCCACTGAGGCGGGCAACTAGTTCCGCGCGGACTATAACCGAAACTCCTTGCACCATCGCTTACAGTTGATTTTGTTATTAATAACATCTCAGCTTATAATAATTATTATTTATTTATTATTATTTTATTTCCTTAAAACTTATTTTGTAACTAATATTTAAAACTTATTTTGTAATTAATGGGAAATAAAAGGCTTTTTTATTTTTTTTAACATCTCAGTTTATTGCATAAGTTTGCAATTGTATTTCCTGCCGGGAGAGGGCTCTGGCTCTTGTAACACAGGTTAACCACCCAGCACAAGTGTCAGGGACTTTTCACAATTTGTAACCACTTTCTTATGTAATAAAGGTTATTATTTTAGGCCAGAACGTTTGTGACTTCGTAGCCGCCCATTCTGTTTTACTATACCATCATCATTTAACTTCAAAAGCTGTTACATTCAAACTACCCACATCCACACCACACCCATTGTAAAGTTTCTATATTTATGTCTGTAATTTATATGGTGTACATAATAAAGAGTATTCTATTCTACCCTTCCTCAGATACGTCGGCCTAGCCGGCAACAGCACTGCCACCAGCAGCGTAGTTGTCGGCGTGGAGATCCTGCACAACCAGCAGCCCGGCCTGCCGCGCAATGACGGGCTGTACCGCGGCCGGCGCTACTTCCTCGCGCCGGCACTGCACACGGCACTCTTTGTGCCGTTCTCGAAAGTCGTCATGGCGTGGACTAATTAACGGTAAACGACTTCATTTTTAGACTTTACCACACTGGTGTTTGTCTTTCAGTTCAAAATATTTGACAAATGCTTGGGCACTCAAAATCTTGCTCATCGAATCTTGTCACCACGGCATAAGCTATGCTCGTAAGGTCGACTGCACATCAGTAGGAAAACTTGCACTACGAAAATGGCCCTTACTGTAACGACATAAAAGCGGTGTCAGTATCACCAATCATTGTGCAACGCACGTCGAAAGTGCGTAGTGAGCGTATGCGACTGTACGTTGCGAGTCATTGGAGATATCTGGTCTAGAATGACTTCCGATATCTGGACACAGAAGCGTGTGATAATGCCAAATTATTTACAAGAACGCAATCTTACCTTTGTGGTTGTGTAGGTGTAAATCTATAACGTAAAAACACAACATAACCGCGAAGTGTAGCACAAGACACATGGAAAAATCGACGACGAAGAAATGCACGATAAACTTGTAAACTAGAAACGATATGGCGGTGTTTGTCAGAGTAGTACGAAATTTTGTGAAAGACGCTTGGTGTGTTCCTGGGAATAAAATAACAGTTCCATTAGAATGTAAAGAATAGTGAAGAAATAGTTTGTGAAAAAGAAAACTATGCAAAGCTTTGGATGAATGTGGAAAAGATAATGTTTTAGCACGGTTTACGGTTCAAGACTTTTATAAGTAATGTATTGTTGGCTTTGGTAGCGAATTATAAAAATGTGATGAGTTGATGACATTTGAAATGGCCCGATTACAGTATGGTACAGAAAAGCAAGCACAAATTGAAAGTTATGTGTCGAAAGTTCGAAATAATACAAGAAAAAAATATTTTTATTATAAAAGCAGGTTTAGTGCTGCTTTCTTGCATCACCTGTATAATACGACTTTAAAAAACCCCATCGCGAAATGCAAATGAGAGAACTGTAATAAAATGAAATGTCTGCGCTAATAAAATTAATTCAAAAATAAAAAAAAAGTGAAAGTATTATTCTTATTAGTCTGTGTTATAAATTATACAGTTTAGCTAAACATATAACTATCAATTAAATGTCAAACTCATTATATAAAAACTCTTGTAAAAAAATGTTGTATTATAATTATATAAACGGTGTAGTATCAATATCTAATAGCTACAAAATCATGATTTTACAGGAGGCGAAAAAAACGTTTCATTTCTAAAGTTTTTAATGTTTTAATAAAAAAGTTACTTATACAGGGTGTTACGGAAAGGGTATATCAATACAAACGGGTTCAAGAGTGTATCTGGTCTAGAATCTCTATACAAAATTTCAGCTAAAAAGCAGTAACTTTGAAAATGCTTAATATTTTTCTATTCGATAGTTTATTAAATTGAAATCTTAACAAACGTGTCACCGCACTACGAGGGTCATTATCCATTATCTGTAGTGTGTCTGTGCGCCTAGTACACGCACATCACGCCGCCGCGCGCCAGTGCAGCGCCGTGATGTCGAAATAAAAAAATATTAAGCATTTTCAAAGTTAATGCTTTTGAGCCGAAATTTTGTACAGAGATTCTAGACCAGATACACTCTTCAACCCATTTGTATTGATATACCCTTTCCGTAACACCCTTTTTTTTTATGGATGGGAAATCATCAAATGACCCCTCCCGCTCTGGGTGGAGCGAAGGGAGTGTCAGACTCTTACTGACTAAAACCCATCCGTGTTCCTTCCTTAGCCCTTTATGTTCCGGGGTAGCGGTAACCCTTTCGGACAATCCCGCACCCCCGGCAGGCTTCGGCCCTGGCAGGCCCCTTCCTTTATGCTGACATCTCTTTGAGGCGCGCGTGGAACACGTACGCGCCGTCCGGCACGGGCCTGGTCCTGATCGGACGGTGAGTTACCCATTACTCTCCGTCCGCAGGCCCGCGCCTACGGTGGCCGGGAGTCGTCACGCGGCTCCCGACGCCCGGAGCGTCGTGGCAGAAGGAGGTGACCGCCTCCCACTCCCTCTCGCCCCGGACCATGGCTTGAACCAGGGCCGGACGCGAGAGGTCGCCGCCGCTGTCGATCGCCTCTACGAGGGCACGGCGGTGCTCCGCCCATGCGGGGCAGACCTCCACCGTATGCTCCACCGTGTCCTCTGGGCGATCCTCGCAGTGGTGACACCCGGGCGTCTCCTCCCGCCTGATGATGTGCAGGAACCTCCCAAAACATCCGTGTCCGTTGAGGACCTGCGTCAGGCGATAGGTGAGGACGCCGTGACGCCTCTCTAGCCACTCCTCAAAGAGGGTTCCGTAACACCCTGTATTAAACAAATAGTAGGAAACGTCGTCGTCGATTCAAGACCTTATGTCTTTGCAAATATGAGCTATTTCATATTTTACCTACGAATATGCAATAAAGTGAAAATCGCTAAAATGTTAGTTATTAGATATTGACACTTCACCGTCGATATGTGGGATTATAAAGGCTCTAAGATGGGATGTTGTTCGTAGAAGCGACATTGTTGTAACAACAAAAATGACTTGAAATGTTTGATGAAATAATGTGACTGTAATATTCTTGCCTACTACAGTACCCTAAATTGGTATATAAAATTTATTTAGCAGCCAATTTAGGGATATTTCCTGGATTAAAAAAAAAGTCTTTCAATTGCCAATGTACCGGTAAAAAGTATGGCTACCCTACCGCCACAATCTTTTTAAGTTTAGCTGTCATTTTACACACAAAATGTCGGTTTATACAAAATGGCTGACAAGTTACTAACGCGTTGCTTAAACAGAGGCGGTGGCGGTGGTGAACAGATTAACAGTGTGACATATCTTTTTTTTTTATTGCTGAATGGGCCCGCTCTTGACCTCGATCACGCGTATTGGAAAGCGATGGATGAGGTCTATGATGTAACGAGCGTGCCCAGAAGATGCCTAGTGACAGTACAAAATATATAAATAAATAAAAAAACAATAATGACAGTACAAGTACTGTCCGCCCAAGAAGCTTATAGATAAAAGTGGAGGCAACAATCTGAATACCTAAGTGAAGACGACTGTGGACACTCTCTTTCTAAATACACACATAAGAACGAGACAGTGTTATGTGTTTTCTTTGTCATATGTATGTATTTAGAAAGAGAGCGTCCGACCACAGTCGGTTTCACTTAGGTATTTAGAGTGTTTTCTCCATTTTTAACTATAAGCTTCTTAATTGTGTCCGCCACGGCCGCTGTCACTGTTATTTTATTTAACTTCTCTGACAGCAGCAATCCAACAGCAAGCAACAGGCCCTTATTTCAAGGAGAATAAAGAACAATATGATTTTGACAGACTTGTCAGTGGCAGCAACCCAAGATCAACCTTATTGAAATATGAATAAAGATCAATTTGATTTTGACAGTGATATAAAATCGGCGGTAAAATAACTACGAAAGGACTTTAGTTTAGAATGGACAACGCTTGTCGATATAACAATGTCTCAGCTTTGAATGGTGTTTTAATCACTTCTTGTACTAGCTCAATGGCAGCATTATCGCGTTAAGACATTTTAAATGTTTAGAAATATTTGTATGGAATTGAATGTACGCCTAACTATGCTTAATGGAGATTTATCTTGAGAATATTATTAATAATATATAAATTTAAAGAGCACATAGTGGATGTATATTATATTTAGAAATGTATGTTTATGTATGTTTTTCTCTATACCGGGTGAAATTTTAATCACCGTTTTCCTCTTACGGGGACGTTGTACTCATCATTATGAACAACTTTTACTATGAGACCAAACATGAAATCGCTAAAACTAAATCAGCTGTTCCCTACATTTTGACGAGTTAAGGGAAATGCTGATATTTTTTTTCACGATTTCGGGTTTGGTCCCATAGTAAAAGTTGTTCATAATTATGAGTACAATGACCCCTTAGGAGGGAAACGGTATTTAAAATTTCACCCTGTATAAATATGTAAGTAAATGGTACTAAGTAATTTGCGAGAATTAGCACTGCCGATATACATAAATAGGAATTTTGTGTGAGATTAGAATTGGACAATTATTAAATATAACTATTTGGGAAATAATAATAATAAGACCGTAGCCAGAAAGTAATAGAAATAAATAATTTAATATTAATGTTCGGGCTGCGGTTTTAAATTAAACTTACGTAGTTGATACGCACCATAGAGTTGACGTCTATATTTTACAATTATATACGTAAAATATGTATAAAAATACGTAAAATGTTGTCTATACATTTTACAGCTATTTATTGATGTTTTTGAGCAGCATTATCACCATAATCATACTATTTCGTTAAAATCTCGCTCAGGGCCTTCTTTTTCTTCAGTCCTTTGTCGAACTTGTGTTTCTGTAGAGTAAAAGTTTTTCAATATTAAAACACGAATACTTACGAAAGATATAATAAGGTCTTCAATTGGAGAGGACTCAGAATAGTGCCCTGTGGGATCCCAACATTTACTAAGCCAAATATTGATGTTACAACGCCTATGCTTTTATTTCTGCTGTCTCTCCTGACATATAAGATAGTTAAAGCTCCAAAGCACGACTACGAACTTTTAAGTTCAATATTGACACAACAATGATCAGCTTAAATGATTCAAAAGCCTTGGAGAAATCATGAAGAGGCCAACAACATCTTGTGATCCTTACTTCACATAGATGAATTCTGCAGCCAATCGTTCAGTCTACGTTATAAAGAAATGAACACTAGAGTTTTGAAGAGTTACTAACCTTTTTCTTTTCAGCAGTCATACCAACGAATTCCTTCCTGGTTTTCTTTTCTTTAGGTTGGTCCATATCTTTCGGTTTTTTGTTTGGAGGTGCATCACCGCCCGCACCGTCCTGAAAACAAAAGTTGGTTTTATTGTCAGTACTCATTTTAAGTTATTAAACCTTAAAAAGACAGAATAAAAACAATTACTCTGTTGCTGCTGGCTTCTGCCATTTTAAGTCGTCACCATTGGTCGTTCATTTTAAGTCTTAAAACTTAAAGGTCAAAACGTTAAGTTTGACAAATTACCAAGACATTAATTATGGGAAAGAAGTACTGTTAGATTCCGAGGATTTCTTAAACTAGATTTAGGAATTTTGGTCGAATGTTGGCAAGGTGTTCAATAAGACTGAATACTTTATAACACCCTAGACAAAATGCATTGTAGTTTTTCTAACAAGCATATGACGTTTTTAGCAGTCGACTAATTTACACTTTTTAAGTCAGTCTTTAATAAAGTGCGTAATATCTAATACGTATTCCTAGAAACATTTTCCTACCTGATTCTTCCTCTTATTCATAACCCTCCTGTGAGCTCCCTCGCGTCCCTGCTCATCTTTCTGCGGTAGATTCCTCTGGCTATCAAACTTATTATTAAATCCGCCTCTTTGCTGGTTATTGCCGGCTCCAAACGCTCTTTGCCTATTTTCATTTAGATTTCAATAGATTTTAATTAGTGGGAATTTTGTTGCATTATGCACTCTATACCAAGGAAAATAAGACCTAAAATGGATTGTGTTCAGTTTTGAATAGGCTAGTTATATGCATTATATATGTGTGTATTAATGTATGCCTAAGTAAATAATGTTCGTGGGTGAAATGGAGGTTAGAATGAATAAAATGTTTATTTTAAGGTTATATATATGTTTTTTGGTGGATTATCTTGTCGTCATTAAATGAGACAGGATTAAGAACTAATTTAATAATACTGTAGTCATTATTTCCTTATATTCCGATAAGACTATTACTAAGTGTTCAATGTAAATGCGTTTCAGTGTAATAAAATTGTCAATCATTATTCCGTAGAAAATATTCGATATTCTAGAGTTACTGTGTCTAACCTCCAAACATATTAGTGTCATCAATAAATCTGCGGTCAGATATGGCTCAAAGTCAAAGCCCTATTTACGATTGAAGTAACAAATGACTTGCATCCTGTAAACAGTTTAGACGGTGCGTCTTTTATTGTTGCTGAGTTATAATATGCCACAAGGAATTACATCGCATTTTTTTTAAGTCATTTATTCAAATTACTATTTATTCAAGCACTTTTTGAACGTCAAAATTGCATAAGTCTATCCCCCAAAACGCTTCCCTTCACCACTTCCTAGTGCATTCGCTGGGAAGAAGTAGAGGTAGTATTGGTAGAGGGGGACGTAGCAAAGGACTTGCTTACGACATATGATTAAAAGGCGTTAAGCTTTGAACAGCATTTATTGTTTAAGAGAAGCTTATTGTACAACGATAAAACCAACACTGCTTCTAATATAAGAAAAAACACTAACAGAATATTTGACACACGCTTGAACGTTCGAATAGAACATGCCTTCAAATATAACCAGCCTGTCCCACAAAGAGGTGTGGCTTTACAGCCAACCTCTATATAGAGGTATGAGGAGGCTGATCACGTCGGGGTCACCAATAAATCACATCTCGCACACCTACAGTCCAATACATTCGGCAGTACAGTATTCATATGTGGCGTTGTAAATGCCGCCACAGACCGACTCCTATGCCCAACTAGTAAAAGTAATAACGATCGGCTTGCCTATCATTTTAAGGACATGGGCCTTTGCCATTCACCACAGAATCTTAAAAAATGCGACTGGTCATCTATATATATGTTACAGTCATAGTGATTAAATAGCTATTATACATAATGACTGGTCATTATATATAATAGCAAAATTGACTAGACAATGTGATAAATTAATCACATTATCCGGATATTATTCATAATAGCGGGTCAAAGTTAGTCAAAGTAATAAATACGGTCTAACTGACTTGTTACCCCTAACGCTCTTCAATAAATTTTGTTTTATGGCTAGTGAACTTTAAATTTACTTTATAAATTAAAGTTAAATAACTTTGTAACAATGTTAATTAACGTAGAATTATTATCTATGACAATGTTGTTTTAATTATTAAAATAAACATTATAATTATTACTTTTCAAATGTCGGTATAATATTGCTACACATACAGATAGGTTTGCTTAAGGCAAATTGAAATATAATTATATAATCTTTACCTATACCTACTTGTTTTATCACATTATCCAAGTCTTCGAAGATATTATATAAAATTGCTAGTTAATGTGATTAATTCTGTGTCAATTATCACTTTATCTAATTTGAGTAGACATTATAAATAATGGCTAGATAATATACATAATATCCGGATTTATTACTTTGGCTGTAACATAATATAATATTCAAAGTCCTGACTGACTGACTGATATATATCAACGCACAGCCTAAACCGCTGGTCCTAGAGACATGAAATTTGGAGGGTTTGTTCTTTGTGAAGAATAGGTACCTATCCACTAAGAAAGGGTTTTCCGAAATTCCACCCCTAAGAGGGTGATTGGGGGAGGATGAAATTTCACGCGGACGAAGTCGCGGGCTGAAGCTAGTGTGCGTGTAAAATGCTAAATTTTTTTAGTAAATGAGGCACCGATGTCTAAAAGAATTTTTATTTTCCGAGCCTATATCTCGAATGAGTCCTTTTCTAACCTCAAGGCTCGCTTGAGCCATACAGAGGCAGACCACCTCTGAATTTATAGCTAGAGGATGTCAGAAATCATCCCTCGAGAACGTGTTACCTGGACAAAAAGTATCTTTGTTACTCCGTATAACATCAGCTATCTGCCAGGGAAAGTCCCGTCAAAATCGGTCCAGTCGTTTCGGAGATTAGCCGAAATAAACAGACAGATACAGTTTTTGTTATACGTATCGTATATACTTTCATATGCATTTAGTAAAAAGCTGTTATTTTGACATCACAGACAGACACTTCATTTTTATTTATTTGTATGTATAGATTCATTAAATTATGGGCCGTATCTGACCGCAGTGCAGTTTCTCTTTCCTTCATATTCGTCTAAAGATATAAAGGTAATAGGGATGTAGAACGTATTTATTTATATTAAAAAAAATGAGTAGATAATTGTGTTAACTGTGTAGATAACTGTATGGTCTAGCGGCGAAGTACTTCACATTTATAGTGTTTAGTCATTTATTAATGTGTATGGCTAAGTATTGCTCATACTTCTACAATGGTGCTCTGTTAGTTTGTCTTTTCTATACAAGGTATTGTGAAAATTGTACTTTAGATTTTTATTAAAAAATCAGAAGGCCAGTTCTCTTAATTTAAAACGTTCAAAATCTTGTCGCAGTGTCATCTCTGCGACAAACAAATGTCTAAAACTTGTCAAAATGTAAAGAAATTTGAGGTATTTTTGACAGATTGAGACAGATTAGACTGTGAACGTTCTTAAAATTACGAGAATTGAGCCTCTGGAATCAGAGGACAGTTTTCATAATATTCTGTGTACCAACATATTCGCTTACTGTCAATTTTATTAGTCGCTTAGTTCAGGAATATTTAGTATAAATCGCGTTGAACTTTATGGCGGCTTTGAAGTGCGTTACTCACTGCGCAGTAGTTCATCTCTCACGCGGTGTCCTGCTTGAGCGACGAATACGACGCAACACGACGCAACGTAATGCGACGCGATGCTACACGCGACAAATGTCCTACGTGATTTTGGTCATTACTTTTCGAATCATGGAGAAGTACAGTACAATTTTAACAGGAAACCGTCAATGGGGACAACGGGAACAGACAAAAAGTTCATATGTAGTTCGTGGTGTCGCACCTGGTTGCTCTCAAAACAAGTACGCGTTACGTCGCGTCTCGCCGCAGACTATCATATAGGCCGCAAGCAGGGTATGCCGTTGAGTTGATCGCGTTCGTCGCGTTCGCAGCGTCGCGTCGCATCGTATTCGTCGCTCACGTAGGACACCGCGTTACTCACATTGGCATATGAATTTGTTACTGCGCAGCGACTTGCCTCATGTTCCGAGCCGGCATAACGTTTGAACCGGGTGGTAGTAGTCTTTCGAAATTATTATTATTTACGCATATTTTTTATAAATACTTATTTTTCTATGCGATTCTACAATTTTATACTGTACCTAAGGGTTGATTCGTACTGGAACTGTGTTTCGTTTGAATGTACAGTCGAGGAAGGAAGTCTTTAATCACTGTAAGGGCTGATTTTTCAATCGTCAGATAACTTCTGAAAAATAAATATGACGGTTTCACCGCTTTTGTATAGAAAATATGTCAAACTGCCTTATTTTTTCTTCAGATTAAAGTTATCTGACAATTTACAAATTAGCCGTAAACTATACAATTTTCGTGAAAAAATAAAAGTTTTCATAAATGCCAGATTTGCTTCCTTGCCAGTACCTGGCCTGCTATTGCATATCAAAACAAATATTGTAGTTTATATTTTTTTATCTCTGCGACAATCTGTCTGTGAAGTTTTAAATGTTTTAGAAAGCTTAGCTTAGCCGTTTCGAATGTGTATTTGACGTATAGTGTAATATAACATTTGTAATATAAATGTCACTCTTAAACTGTCTATTGAGTTTGGGAATTAGTTTTGTAACTTTTTTCATTATAAAAGTTAATATTGGAACACCGGTCAAGGACCGCGGTCCGCTGATCGGCGGACAAACAATAGAAAATCAATTGTGTCTCATTAGCGGCGCTTGACAGATTAATGTCCGATAGTTCCCATTTGTTCTATGGAACATGACGTCAGTAATATGACGTCATTAAGAAAAATTTGTCTATTTTGTCCGATTACGTTATGTTCTATAGAACAAATGGGAACTATACTTAATGTCGTCCCTGCCCGGAACTCTGCAATTCGTATTGTTATAAACAAACACAAAAAACACTACCCTCCTTTGGAGCTTCGCCGCAGTTAGGAAAAAGGGCACATAATGCTATTGGCCTATGGTCATAACCACGAAAAAATAACTAAAAGTGCTTTGTTCATTCGTGGCCAGTTCAATTAAGAAAGCAAAGCACACAAACAGGCCTCTTGATTATAAAAACGGGTTGAAATAAATCTATGATGCTACCAAAAGTTAAGGACAAACTGTTTCTCAAACACAATGGACAGGTAGCTTTATACCAAAAATATATTTCTCTACTTACCTACTTTATGATGACTCGAGAAATCTCTAAATATCTAAGCCTTCTGTTTTAAGGCGTATTAGCATTGCTTATTTATCACCCATTACAGTAAAACTTCTGAAAGTGTAACATGTTGCTGTAACATTACATCATATTACTTAAAATGTTACATTCGCAGAACTTTATGAAATGTCGACATTATTGTCGTTGTTCTAAACTTTGACGTTTTTCTCGTTAGCCTATACTGTCCCACTGCTGGGCAAAGACCTCCCCCAAATCCTTCCATTAACTTTTTCCCGCGCCACCTCGAAGCAGCTCTCGCGGTACGCGTCATGTCATCTCACCATCTCTTTCTGGACCGGCCTCGGGCCAAAAATCTCCACACAATGGGTCCATCTTCAGGCACCCATTGTGTGGAGATTTTTGCCCAGAGGTCATCGTGCATGCGGCTGATGTGACCCGCCCAATCCCATTTGAACCGGGCAGCCTTCTCTCCTACATCCAGTATGTCTGTTTTGGAACGCAGTGTGGTGTTCCGAATTCTGTCCTGTTTTTTATTTTTTTTTTACATTTTAACATCACGCCTGTAATCCCCGAAGCGCTTGGCAGAGAGGTAGATAGTTCACCCACATTTCGCCAGTTATCTTTAAGTCGCATGTACTTAATAGGGGGGAGCCTTCTTTGAAATTTTGCAGTTGAATATTCTTTTGAATTGATTTGTATTTGGTCCCTATATGATTGGAACGCTTGAAACGTAAAGCGGTAAAAACCTAAAGATATGAAAATCTTGATGAAATTGTTACCACACAGTCTGTCGATGCACGGCTGGCGCGTGCCCGACCGAGGGCCTAGAGTGGTAGGTACGTAAAATATTTGGCCTAAATAGATTTTTATGACTTCGTTGGTAAAGTTTCTTTCTGCAAAAATTGTAACAAATTAAATCATGAACAAATGTTACTTCCAAAGAATTTTGTTGATTATCTATAAGGGTGAAATCAAGTTTACACGCACAGATCAGCATTTCTTGTAGGTTGTATCTCTAAGTATATCTTTCTGTCACTTAATTAGGATATTCACGATCAAAGGGCTTTGAAGGTCCGTGCCACACCTACCGTCGCGCCATTTTGTTCTTTTTTCAAAATGGCGTTTGTCTTAGTGACAAAAAGAGATAGAGATACAGAAAAATGCTGATCCTACAATTCAATCATAGACAGGCAGAAGATCCGTGCCTGATTTCACTCAAAACATACAATTAATTTGCCATATTTGTCTAAAGGTTTCGATAGGAGAAAAGCAAAAGGATGTGATTGTCTAGCAGTGTCTTATTATGTATGGTACTTAGGATACGGTTAGCAATGGTACGCGGACTTGTTTGCAGAGAAAAGTAATTACGCGAAAAGATGCTTAAAGATAAATAAAATACTCCACAAAGATACTAGACACTTAAACTACTAGAATAGTATCTTTACTAGATACTTAAAGGTACTATTTAAATGTTACAGCAAAAGCAAAATCGCAAAAACCGCGCTCTTCAAAAAATTGAGAGGATTTGGATATGGAACCAATTTGAAAAACTGTTTAAAAAGATTTAAAGTTCGTTTTTTAAATCCAGATACTAATTTGACAGGTGTCAAACTTCTATACTACAAAAACGCAAACACAAAAGACTTAAATGTCAGATTAGTATCTGGGATTAAAAAACGAACTTTAGCGAAGTGTGAAGTAGGTATGATGTTCTGGCTGGACAGCTCAAACGTAATAGAAAAATACAAAAGTTTTGATCTCAAAGGGGATTGAAGATATATTAGGTCCTTACATATGAAATTGGCGTTTTGTATGGAAGGAACAAAAAGTCGAATATTTTTTAATATAATATATTTAATTAATCAAAGTATGAACCATTGTTTTCAATGCACTTTTGCCATCTTATAGGTAGTTCATTGATCCCTTTACTAAAAAAACCAGTCGGACGGGAATCAATAAAATCTTTGAAGGCGATTTGGACTGCCCCATCGGAGTTGAATTTTTTCCCTTGCAAAAAGTTATCCAAATTGCGAAAAAAATGGTAATCTGTTGGAGCAAGGTCCGGGGAGTACGGAGGATGTCTAAGACATTCCAATTCAAGCTCTTCTAATTTGGTAGCCGTCTGTTGCGCAGTGTGTGGTCTGGCGTTGTCGTGAAGCAGCAGTGGCGTGGAGCTTTTTAATCTTCCCAATTTGCTTCAAGTGAATTAAAACAGTTTTATCACTAACATCGAAGCCTGCAGCTAACTCGGACGTGGTTTGCGATGGGTCCGCTTCCACAATAGCCTTCAATTCTCCATTATCAACTTGGGTCTCAGGCCGTCCACGGGGCTTGTTCTGCAGGTCGAAATTTCCAGAACGAAAACGTTGGAACCAAAAACGAACTGTGTTTTCTTTTGCAACATGACCGCCATACACATCATTCACCCTTCGAGTCGTTTCCGCAGCACTAGTGCCACGGCGGAACTCGTACTCGTAAATAATGCGATATTTTAAATTTTCCATTTTGTAAAATGAGTGACGCAAACAGAAAAAACAGAAGAAAAAAAACAAATGAATGACGGTTATCGAAGCGCAAATACATGAGTAAATAGCTGTACAAATTTGAATTTGGAATTCCTTACCAAAGAGGAGAAATTCGTGATTAAAGTGGCCAGTACGAAAAACGCCAATTTCATATGTAAGGACCTAATATTATATACATATATGGAGTCTGGTGTACCTACTGTTCGCCATTTTATCCATCTGCTTGCATTGATGTCAGCTATTAATTTATATAGGTATCAGGCGTAACCGCCATTTTGAAAAAAAAAAAAACAAAATGGTGGACAGTAGGTATCCCAAAAACCTTCAAAGCCCTTTTATTTTGATTTATTTATTTAGATCTGTAAGGACTACTGTGATTTCTAATTTATTTGGACTGAGTTTATCAGTATTATATAGTTCTGTATTACTTTTTTACATGGCAGTTGTTTTTTTTTTTGCTTTTTGATATGCATTGTTTTTTTGTAATTAAGTACTAAAAATTGTGGTAAGTAGAAACTTTGATTAAAACTTAATAATGTGCACCAATGTCTATATTGTAAAAAAATGGCTATAAATCGGCTTACAGAGGAAAAAATAGTGTTCATCAAAATGTGCCAAACACTGGCTAAATGTCATGAAAATGTAATATAGCATCTGTCTGTACAAAAAAGCCTTTGCCTAAATATTAAAAAAAAGAAACAATTATCAATTTCACGCACAAACTTCTTGTCGAAATATAAACCTGGCAACCCAGCGGGATAACAAAGAATGGTACAATCTTAAGAGAAAACTTTCGAAGCCTAATGAACTAAAAATCTTCATGAAAAAACTATATTTTAGATGTACTACTTGTTTTGTACAACTTTGATTGTATGTGTATACCTGTTATGTATAGGTAGTCTATGTTATATACATGTAAGTAGAACCTTAGATCGAAACACCCTTATCTATGCTGTTGATAAGATCAAAAGAAATCTATTTTAAATATCATTGTATGAGAATATAATAATATGTTAAGTGTAAGAAATAAAAGTATTAAAAATATGCAAGTATTTTTCTCTTAAAAAACAAATATTAAAATACCCTACCAAATAAATTACTTGGATTGAATGTCCAGTGTTAAGTCGACCTCATAATTTCTTTACCAATTTTGACAACTATTCCCATTAAATCGAATCTTCACTAAGGTTGACAGACGGAGATCTAACTGTTGCATAGGCAAATAGATTTTGACGTTTCCTGATGCGCAAGTAAAAATCAACCTTAAAGCAAACGATATCTTGGTTTTTACACAATAGACAAACTACTAATAGACTAATAGAGAAGTATGGAAGAAAAAGTCATGTCGCGGCGACCCCAAATAAATTGGGATAAGGGAAGGAGTATGATGAGGATGATGATCTTGGTTTTATGATTACCATTTTGATGATTCACGGCTAAAATAAAATGAAAATACAAAAATACGTTGTCAACATTTTTATTTATCGTCGATTCAGAAAAAGGAATATAAAACAAACAATAGTCGAGTAATTAACAATGATTTAATTAACAGCAACAAACAACAATATTGTGCAACAAAACTTATAAATAATTTGTTCTAAATCGCACCAGGTAGCTTGGTATAAAGAAGGGTGAAAAAAGTAAGAAAAGAAAAAAGAAGTAATAGGAAAGCAAGAAAAGAAATAAAAAAGCAAGTAGGTGGAAAAAGGAAATGGAAATAAAACAGGCATAGGAAAAGAAAAGCATTAAAGTGAAGTAAAGGAAAGCATTACAATAAAGGAAAGTTTAAGATTAAGAAAAGTATGTAAAGATAAAGTAAGAAGTAAAGTCAAGGGAAAAACAGAAAGAAAGAATAGTATAGATGCAGAGAAAGAAGATTGAACATAGATAAAGCATGAAGTAAGATAAAGATGAAGCGTGAAATGAAAAAATAAGAGTAGGTGTAGAGTCCTTCTGACCGAATTTCGGTCACGGCGGCGAATCTCGGCAAAGAATAGCCTTCGACTCAAGATACATTTAAGTACACAAGTGTGTGCGCAAAAACAGGTGCAGAGTATGTAGTAAAAAGTGAAAAGAGTATGATAAAGTGTAAACATGATAAGCAAGAATAGTACTCTAAAATTGAAAAAGAAAGAAGAAGAGTGAAAGTGAAACAAAGAAAGAAATAGGATCGGTAAGAAAAGACAGGCGTAGAAAAACAGTGAAAACAAATAGAAAAGTAGAAGGGATAGAAAGAAGGGGAAGGATCAAGAAAATATTTGAAAGTATAAGAGTAGAACATAGTAGAGTGTGAAAGGAAATAAGAAAGAAGAATAAAGATTTAGAATAAGCGTGTGAAGTGAGATGTAAAGAAAAATATAAGAGCAAAGATTCAGACTGTGTAAGGTAAATAAAGAAGAGAGATAGAAAAGGAATCGGAAAAAGAAGCTTAAAGATAGATAGAAGTAGTGAAAATAAGTGTAGATATAGTGAAGTTTTTAGGAAAGTGAAGTTGGAAGCTAGTGTAGATATAGTGGAGTTTTTAGGAAAGTGAAGTTTTAAGCCAGTGTAGATATAGTATAAAGTTCTTAAGAAAGTAAAGTTTTAAGCCAGTGTGGGTATAGTGGAGTTTATAGTGAAGTTTATAGGAAAGTGAAATTTCAAGCCAGTGTAGATATAGTGAAGTTTTTGAGAAAGTGAAGTTTTAAGCCAGTGTAGATATAGTGGAGTTTTTAGGAAAGTAGTTTTAAGCCAGTGTAGATATAGCAGAGAGCAGAGCTAGATATTTCTACTTTCAGGTGCGTTTTCTTGTCTATTTGTGTGACAAAAGGCTTCTAATGTAACATCACGCCGTTGATCCTCGAAGGTGTACGCAGAGGTGCATAGAACTCACATTTCACCAGTCATGTTTAAATTCGTTACGAAATTAATTAAATTCCAAACAACCCATCAGGCCAATTGTTTGCAGTGAAGAGCTGGTTCGTACTCCACCATGTTATCATTGTAGTTCTTATTACTAAATCTGTCCAAACGTTGATTGATCAGTACAACATTGCACATGATGACGACCTCTGGTAAAAAATAGTCAAGTAGTACCTTGTAGACACACATCTCTTCCAAGATATTACCATATCTAATACACAGTTGTCGATCACAGATGTCAATCCCATACTTGAAATAGGACTCAGTATGCACGGTAAACTCGTCACTCCCAACTCCGGTACATCTAGCTAGCAATTGTGTTTCGTCTTTAAGAAGTACGTACTTATGAATTAAACGTTTTTCGCTTGCCAGGCTCAGTAAATATCAACATTATCAATGAAAGGATTTTTAGGTGAAAGAAAATGGAAGATATAGCAAGGGAAGTGATAGGTAGAATGTTCGATAAAAATGACAGTAAGATAAACAGGTATTGTCCATTACACAAATAAATTTAAGTAGAGGTGTGATAATGAATATGATGATGGTGTATTTTGTTCACGGAAAGAAAGAAATGACAGATATAAATGTAGTTTTCGAATATAGCTTAAGTCGAAGCCAGATTATAAAATGTGTAGAAAATGCAGATGATATACTTTGTGAAATATAAGGCAACATAGAAGAACATAGATTCTATGGATAGATCGATAGCAAGTATTTAAATACTTATATGAAATACAGTTAAGTCATAAAGCTAAAGATGTTCGGAACGTAGACTTTATGATGTGAAAGAAGATGAAAGACAAGAACAATATTATCATTATAGAAATAAAATATAGATTTATCAATGACTTGGAAGCAGAAAGTGAACGAAAGAAAAGGAAATCAGAAGAGTAGAAAATAATGTGAAGATAGTGAAATAATAGTTTTTCAGTTTAAAGATAGAAATGAAGAATGATAGAAATAGATAAAGTAGGTAGTCATGAAAGTAAGATAGTTGAGTTCAAGATGAAACAAAAAAGAATAAACAGTTGATTGAATATATGTGATGATGTAGAAAAGTTTTTGATAAAAGTGGTGATTGATGGTTATAAGAAAGACAAGTGATTCAATGTGTCATATTTAGGTAGAATATAAAAAGAAAAAGGACAGAAGGGAGATTTAAAACAAATAATAGAGTTCTAGTTATCTTGCAAGTAGTTAAACAGAAATAGTAGAAAAGTAAGAATTAAGGAAGAAGAAGAAGATAAAAGAATATAGATCGAAAATAATTTAATAGAATAGATAGATAGAACAAGATTCATAAGGGAGAGTAAAAATAGACAGATGAGAAGTGAAAATACATAAATATAAAATTGAAAGTCAAGTAGAAACTGTAGTAAGTTGGAGATATAATATTTAAAAAATAAGAAAAAGATTGTAAAAGTAAAGAGAAAATAAATATACTACAAGATATTATTATAGATTTGTATAGAATAAGACAGGTATTGAGATATAGGGTCGCATATATCAAGATAAAAAGGTAATGTGGTAATAAGATAGATGTGTGGAATGTGGAAATAATCAAGTTGACAGCCTGACAGAAATATAGCAGAGACTAGAGAGGCATGAAAACTTAACTTGAAGAAAGATAAAGTAATAGTTCAATACAAGATAACGCAGTAAAGACGAAAGTATATATAGAATAGCATAGACAAGATGGTTTGAAATTAAAACAGAAGGAAGGAGTTGTAATTGAATCTGGTAAAAAGATTCCATATGTTGATTCCAAGTAAAAAAAGAGGAGAAATAGAATAGAAAAAGTAATAAGTACTGATTTTCGGAAAATAGTAACGATAAATGAAAATACATATATCGAAAGTAGTAAGGTATAGATAAAGTTGTGTTGATAAAATATGACATTGTAAAATAGACGAAAGAGAAAGAATAAGTATAAGATGATATTCGGGATGGTTATAAAATGTAGTAGAATGCCAGAATTGATTGTGATAGTTATGATAAGAATAGTTTGTCATGATAATGTTGAAATAAGAAGAGAGAATAGGTAGCAATGCTTTTTCTATGATTTAAGAAAATTATGATATAATGATTATATGAGTATAGGTTGATATTAGGATAGTAGTGTTGAGTTGATTTGATAGAAATAAGATATATTGGGAGTAGCCTGATATAATTATTTAACAATAAACCGCTTATCTCTAATAAACACCTAGCAACATTTGCAGCCGGTTTTGTCAAGTTCCGTGTGATAAGTTTGAGTCATTCTGCATTTTGCTTCCAATCCAAATCTATATTATGGCTTTCGAAGTTTAAAGATGATAATGTCAATAAAAGCAAGAGAACATACAGTAGAAAGAATAAGTAAGATGTATGATGATGGTGATAGATCAAGTTTTAAAGATGTAAATAGTCTGACTAAAGAAGACAGTGAAAATGCGTGTGAGTATAGTAATAATGTGAAGTGATAGCATGAAATGAAACGAAGAAGAACGTAACAGTTTATATTTGTAAACAAACAAAATAAGTAAAAGCGATACAGAAATAGCAGACAGATAGATAAGAATATAGTAAATGAGGTATAATGAATAAGAATGATGTAAGAGTAAGAATTGTAAAAGATGATGATATTGTACTTGATATAATAGTATTGTATGTATTTGAGTACAACAATTTATAACAAGAAGCGTGAAAAAGCAAGCATAACAGTGAAGTGCAACAAGTGATAGCAGATAGAAAGAACAGAGAAATATAAAAGATAAAGCAAGAGAAGGAGAAAGAACTACCTCAGTACGTATCACAGTGTACTTTGTAAACTTAAGTCTAAAAAACAAGGAACTAACGTTGAAAGTGCATTTAATGAAACGTTAAGCGGAATGAACCGTTTGTAACAAATGTGCGGTTATTCAGCTATGAACCTAAACCTAATCCTAAAAATATCACTTGAAATAATACTGTCTTTGGTCTTATTTGAGTAACAAGTGCTTGGCAAGATAAGTGCAACAATTGAGCCTCTAAATTGGCAAGATTTTGAGCGAGAGCGGTCCCATTTTAGAAGGTAAGTTATCCCACTCTGTAAGAAAGAAAATATTTAAATACTTTCCTACCAACAGCCTAACCTTTAACAAAAACTGACAAGTTATTGTTAAACCTAAAACCTCTCTACAATCAGACATTTCCTAGTGGGACTAACCTCCAACCTTTTTGTTAGGATTGGCCCTTTTCGCTCATTGTACTACCTACTTCCTGAAACTAGAATCTTGGTGGTTATTGACCGGATAGTCAGCGTACCAGCCAAAGGCTCCGTTGTCGCCGGTGTGGGCTCCGAAGTCCACGTATTCCCCGAAGTCTGGCGGTCTTTCCGCAAATTGAGAGGGCCCGCCGAAGGACGCTGATCCTGACGCATCTTGTGGCTGCTGCTGTAGTCTTACGAGTCTTGCTGGGGGTTCATTCTCTTGGGGCGGGGCCAGGGCTACAGCTGTAATAACAAAGAATCTTGACTGAGTACCAGAGAATCTAGTTGGAAGTAGATGCGACGAAAAAATAATATTGTGACCTACTGGTTGAAGAAAACAATAAGCACTTGGAAAAATATTTAAATAATGATGTGATCTCAAATGATAACCAAAAAAAGGAGGCTAACGAAAGAAAAAATAAAAGTAAAGTTGCAAAATATAGCTCTTTATCTTGATCTAGATTTTAATACAAACCGAGTTAATGAGCATATTCTCACGGCCAATATTTTTATACGAAACGTTTCAAAAGCCGAACTGGAGGAAATATGCATTCGCATGCATAATACTGTTTACGAAATAGATGGTAATAGTTTTTTTTAGCATGCACTAACCGGCACAATCATCGAATTAAGCGTGCGTGACCGTACTTAATTGGGCAATGCCAACACTGCGCCGCAAGTACTGGAATAGGTACGATAACCGCAAGTCTTGCAACATAGCCGCCTACCTACCCGAGACACTAAACTCCAAAGATTTATGACAGAATTATACTGCACAAACTCATAAACCAACAACAGTATCAAACTAAACAGTCTATTCATACCACGACGAAATCGAAAGTGATACCAAAGTTACAACATAATCAAAAATTATGTGCAAAAAAACTTTTTGCAAGATTACGTAAATCGTTTTACAAGATCTAACAATGAGGAAAGTAAACGGTACTTTGAGCTTGTAAGTACGTCTTTGTTCACTGAGTGAACGGACACGATCCCATTGAATGTAAAACAAGATATAGCACTTGCATAGAAAGCAGCTGATCCTTTGTTCTGCAGTGAAAGTGATGGGGCCAGGGTAATCTTGATTGATGGGCGTACGAATCGACATCACAGATCCATTTCACTGTATGCCATTTCACAATGACTCGTCAAATACGATGAAAGATGTCAGGAAGTGCTTTCGAAATGCTAAGCGAGTTTAATAACTTGCTAATTTAAAAAGTCACGGCTGCGTAAGAATCTCTTCGCAACGATTACCACATAGTTATAAATGATAATAATCAAGCTTGGGTAATAAATAAACATGTTTCCTTCCCGCATGCTATCGCTTTGATTTCCTCTCGGGCAATAAAATAGAAATCAAATAGATGATCTGATTGCTTGCAAACGTAACAAGTTGTTAAAATAGTATTATCTATACAAAACCATTCACAATAATGGATCAATTTGAGCAACCGATGAGATTTTGCAACCAGTGCTTTTGGGGCTCTTAAAAACAAAAGAAACAGGGTACAGCTAAAGCGTGCATTAGACGTTGAAAATAAATTTAAGCAGGCACCAATGGATTCGATGAATAAGACCATGACCATGTTCGACAAAGTCGTTTTAACTCCAAATTATGGAGAATTTTGAGCTGAAGACAAAGGAATCATAGATATAAAAACAGTCAAATTCAAAAGAACTTACGTTGTTGCTGGTACTGCTGCAGCGGTATCGGCTGATAATCCTCCTCATATATAGCTTGTGGTAGCTGCACTGAAGTGTGCAGTGGCGGTGGCGACAGAGTCTGCCGCGGCACGCGACGCACGTGCAGTTGTGACAGATCTAGGAACGCGATCTGCTCGGCAGGCACCGCGATGTAGGAAGGCATGGCCGTGGTAACGGCGGCCAAAGCAGCCAGGATTAGTGTGTGCTGTAAGAGGAAGATATGGTTAATAAACTGGCAAGATGCGGGTTGTGGAGGTCAGATAAGCAGTCGCTTCATATAAAATACTGGTATTCAGCTGCATCCGGTTAGACTCGAAGCCGATCTCAATATAGTTGGATAAAAGCTAGGCAGATGATGATAATGCTGGATAGATACGGAAATATGGAATGGACTATCTTGCTGGATGAGCTTTCTGATAACTAGAGGTGTCTTAGATCAGAATAAAAGCCTTGGTTAAGATCTCATGAATATGTTGTTGTTGATTCAAAGGAGTTTATTTAAGAACTCTAAAGTGACAGTGGATGAAAGCCATATCTCTTCATTCAGTTGAAGAGTTGATGTTTACTTTCCAAGTCTTTATAAATAAGATGTGGGTCGGTCTGTCAGTGTCTTTCATCGTTGAGATACATTTAGACCGGTTGATATATTGCTACACGAAACTATTTCAAATGTGTGAACAGTTGTGCAAGCTATGTGCGGTGTAGTCCTTGACTGGAGTAAAAAGACTACTTTCTCTCTTCCGGTGAGCGATGCCATAAGTGTTATGTGTTTAGAAATTGGTCCTTTGAAACTAAGTTTATTAAATAAAGTGTTATGAGAAAAAAAAACATGGAATGCTTAGCGATATTGCAATTCCATCTCTATCAACTCTCTCGTGCGTGAATCAAAATAATCTTAATGTCTTTATCTTTACTGAGGGCTTATTTCGTAAACAGCCGAACGAGTAATATCCTCAGATTACGGTGCCATAATGTGGATAACAGTGATTATAATGTAGTTAGTTATACAACGTAACAAACCACTTAGTCATTTGTCACCGTGTTAGGTAATGTTTGTCAGATTGTGAATTATGTATTAAGTGCCTCTAGAGTTAGGTTACTATGCGTAGTGTGTAGGATGACGAGGCGGTTTGCTTTCTCTTTGAGATTATCTTTGAAAGTCAATGACAGTTACGATTGCGAAGTTGAATTGAGAGTGCATTGACTTTTGATTGGCTGTATGTAAAAAAAATCTGAATCAAAGTTGTAGGTAGGAGAAAAAGTTGAGTAAATAGGTACATATATAGTTAAGTATATTCTTAAATTATTTGTTTTCTTTTACTTTTACACACGCTGTCTACATGTCTTTATGTACTTTCCTATCGCAGGAATGCTGGTAGCGATGTCTTTCCTTTGTACCTATTTTTCTTAGTTTTTCTTGTCTGTTTATATGTAAATGAGTGTACATAAATGCTTTAATAAATAAATTATTGTTGATAAATTTTTGCCATGACAAAATCATAAAAAAAACATTTAAGCTAAAGTCCAAGTCCTTATACGAAGAGTAGGACGTATCATTCATTTCGTTACCATAAAAGGACCTTACAAGAACGTCTAAAAATATCCACCGCGGTCACGATGTGTTACAAATATGTAACTTTACCTATGAGTACATTGCCACACAAATGACACGCTATATACTGCAATAAGGGAACTGGCAGTAAGTTAACGTTTAGCGGCGCTTGCGCAACGATAGTAATTGGAGCCCGCCCGAGTTGCGTAACCGTGAAAACCAAGCATGAGCACTGGACCGCAGAGTTCATTGTTTTACACGAAAGCTTTCAGTGTCGAAACATCAAACAATTAATGAGAAAAAGATATCGATCGCCTTTTTTGCAAGGTTTAAATTACTATGGGTAATGATGGGAGCTAGGAATTACTTGAGAGTGATGAAATCAAACAAAAATACACACCCACCTAAGTGTTTAATGCCCATATAGGTAGATACTAGGTAGTTCCAGTCTAGGTGCATACCTATTGAGACAAAGGCTATCGTATCGAATTTCGTGATTGCAGTAATGTACAAAGCTATGGCCTGTTGGCCCATTGACACTAAGCCGAGATACGTTTTAAGTGCCGACCATGCAAAATTGATGATTGCTATTGGAAAACAAATGAAGACTTGAATAGACGAAGCGTGTCACGTAGGATTATCGTTAACCCAGTTTGGCTTGAGGTTGCAGGACTGCAGCGTGCAATAGTATCATAACACTACGCCTTATATCCCCGAAAGGTTGGGCAGAAGTGTACTTAAAGTGCGCCCAAATTTCGCCAATTATGTTTATGTTTAAGTCCCATCTAATAGGGGCGAACCTATTGCCATCAGCCGGGCACAAATCCATACTCCGGGTTGCTACTGAGGAATTCCAAATAGAAAAACTCAAGAACACTTGTCCGAAATGGGAATCGAACCCAAGACCACCGTCGCAAATGATAAATGATTTATTTTCTGCAAGTAGGTTTGTACAAACACTTTTACACGTCAATCATATTTTTTTTAACTAGATGAGGTCGGCGTTGCCTATTTGACTATTCTGAGAAGAAAGACCGAAACAAACTCGGAAGTCAGTCTCTTTTAAAGTCCAGACAAAGTCTTGGTCAGATCATGTGAAGAACATGAAATGGTCTTTTGAGGAAAGAACCATACAGATTGAGCGGAACTATCCAGTCAGTCAAAGAAAGAGAAACAAACGTAGCAGCATCATTCAAAACTATTAGATAACAATTATTAAAACCACATAACATAAAGCTTTTTTATATGTTCTGTGATTAAAATGAAGTAACTTGATGAATTATATTATCCAATCACCATTCAAACGATTCGTGAATGACTCACAACAAGCAAATCCCACTCAAAAGCTAACATAAAACAACAATATAAAATTTATACATAGGTAACTTGAGTTATTGAAATGTCGTAACGAAACAGCTCTATTTTGAGTAGGCAGTGTCCGTGGGTGTAACTTGAACAATTAAGTTAAATACTTGCCGACAGAAGGCGGTGGAAATATACACCCACTCTGAACTTTCCATTTAGACCTTGAAATTGCCTTTTAAAACATTCGACCTTAGTAATTGTCGCAGCAATAAGCTTTCAACGGCCAGTTTGTTTCAATGGAAATGTCAGCACGACTTCCATAACATGTTAATTCTGGATTTTATCACCTTTAAGAGTAATCTGTTGACGTATAAACCTATAAGGAAACAGGTCCCGAGAGGAATTTAATCAGTAGTGAAAGTCCTACCGTTATTATCCTGCCATTATAGACAGGTGCGCGTACGCATAGTGATTAATTTGATTAATGAGGAAGATAAATCTACATGTTTGACGTAGGTAACCTTTCCTGAAATCTAGTTAAAATTCTTGTAGGAAAATATTAATTATCAATTGATTGGCTGGTGAACATTTATCTATCTGTAACTATATCTAAAAATATTATAAATTAAAGTCGCTTTTCGTGTCTGTCTGTATGTTCGCGTTGTTCACCTAAACTACGCAACAGATTTTGACGTGGTTTTCACCATCATTTAGAAAACTTATTCCGAAAGGTTTACTTATGTCCAAAATACATACCTAAATACTAAAAATACATAATAATAAAAAATCTCGATGTTTTGTCAAGCCGAGAAAACCGTGCGAAGTAGAGGCGGATCATATAGCCTACATATATACCTAATAATAAAATCGGAGTTAATTATAAAAAAAAACACCGTTTAGTTATAGATTTGTTCTCATGTCTAGATCTATCTGGGTGCTTTAATTTTCTCAGGTCTCAGGGCAATTAAGTAAATTATAATGACAGGCCACAGTTTTGACACCTCAGCGCCAAACAATGTAGTATTTGTTAAGCGCTTGAGAATCTTCACATGTCTTGTTGTTAAAAAAATTTCACACATTGTGGTTGGTTATAACAATGCTTGGTAGTATTCGTGAATGCGCAACAATCTGTAGGACAAGGCTGAATGTTGTTTTTCTTTAATGCTCTAGAATTCAGCTTTTTGTACCTACGTTTTTGTTATTTGGACAGTGGCTACTGCAAATCAACTTAGATGACTTCTGTAATATTATGATTAGCCTGTGATGTCCCATTGCAGGGCAAAGGCCTCCCTACACACACTTATTTAGATATTAAAGCCACATCCGGCCGGAAGGACCAAATTATTCAAACAGAGTTCGGGGAAAAATTGGTCCTTCGATACGAAGCTATGTTTTAAGGTACGATAACTTTAGTTGCACCGGAAAATACTCACCTACAAGTATTATGTTTTACCTACTATGTATTCAGATACCAACTGCAAGTATGCAATTCTGCACCTTTGGTGTCATAAAGGAATTCAAATTATCTACGCAGTCTGTGCCAGTTCTAAGTATAACAAATGTTATAATTGAGTCCATCTGAAGTTAGGTACAATAATATTTCAAAACTGTTTGATTGTATCAGTCTCTGAGTTAATTATTTTCACTTAGGTACTACTGTCGCTAAGTGATAAATTGTGTTACACCAATCTTTTGAAGTGAGAAGGTTCACCCACCGATATTCTCCTAACGTCCAACTAAGCTTATTTAAAGATAAAACTATTTAATACTAGTTTTTGTCTGCGACTTTCGGGTGAAATTTCGGCCCCCAACTCTACCTCGTCGCATCCTATCGGGGCCCGCGCTATTAATTCGTTTTTGCTTCGCGTTTTTTGACTGCTAAGGGTCGTAACTTGATGCTAAAGAATTGGATTATCAAATGCTAAAAAAAATTCTCGAATCCGACTAATTTCGAGATTATTGCGTTCAAACAAACAAAGTTCTTCAGATTTTATACGAGTATTATAAGTAAGTATGCGGATGAATACTTCGACGCCTAAGTGTCCTTTGTTTTTTTTATTTTTATATATTTGTATTGTAAGTTAGTTAGTCATTTATTTTAGTATCTTGTGTATATAGTTAGTTACTTATTATGAAGCAATATATTTAAGATTAGATTTCAAAATAAAGTAGAAGTTTTAACATTTAGTTAGGTAGCTGAATCGCTAGAACCCCGCCAGTGAGACACAATTGAATTTCTATTGTATCGTGGCACATATAGTACGCGCGGGGCTTGACCGGTTAGCTGGTAAGAGTCCGGCATGCCCCTTTGTCACCCCCACGATAGAGGAAGTCCATGAGGATTTCAACCGCAAAAATAAAAAGGTACCCATGAGTCTACAAGACTTACTTATACGCAATTTCCGGCTTGCTTTTGTGACAGATAACGAAAAAAAACACTAAAAAACGTCTCGATTAGGTTAAAACTTACATAAGCGACTCCAAGAACTCTTAAAATGTGATAAAAACTTGTCAGTATTTTGACAACTAATCAAGCATGAAATCGACTGTTGCATAACGTCATTTCGCTTTCGACGCGGTTATTTGAAAGTAAATCGTGAGTCCCGCAAACTGGTAAACATGAGGTGTGATAATAAGATAGCTTTTAAAACCACCGCGGTGTTCCACCTCTACTGGCCGGGGGTGCGGGATTCGCATAAGCATTCACCGCTCCCAGACTCATAGGTACCTAGGCCCTTAGAGTTTATTTCACGTTCAACTGCACCCAAAGTATGCAAAACACTTTCAATCGCAATCTAAATCATTTTAAAGGATATTGCTAACCCATTGCTTCATATGTTGGAAAAATTTGTCTGCTGAACTACGTAAATAACGCAATGAATGTTGTTGCACTGTCAAAATTAAAGCCATTGTTAGTGTGTTACGCAACTACCCCGCTGTTCAAGTTTATTTTAATTAAAAATTTCAATGGATTCGTTTTTTTTTTTTAAATTCAAAGCCAAGTTAATGAACTTAATAACAACTGTTACGTACAAATTACAATTAGAAAGTAGAGTAAATACAATTTCATGGCTTTATGAACCAGTTGGTATCAATTATACAACCTACGCCAGCGCCGATTCGATTACAAACGATTAAAAGAAAACCGACTTTTTCCTTTCTTTTGAACCGGAAAGGTAATCGATTTTTTGGTCTCGTTGTCACCTCTTTTTTATACTTATTTATTTTACGGTTTTTATGTAACAATGATAGTTGACCGGTAAGTAGTAGCTGTAACTGTATTTTGAAAGTGAAATATAATTTTATGTGTATATTTTTTATCCATTACATAATTTTAATTCAAATTTAATGGTTTGAAATATGCATTCTTTTTATGCATAATAAATGGCCACACATTTTTCAGTCCATATGAACAATATTAATCTTAAGTATTATCTAAGGGGGATTAATGTCATTTAGAAAAATAAATTAAGGTAAGATTACACAAAAGTCCCAATTAATTAAAACAGCTTTTCTATTAACCGGTTGAATGTCGTAATTACAGAAACAATAAAAAAGCCATTGTGTTTCGCGTGGATCCACGTTCCTAGCAAGAAGAGTTAAAAACCGTATCTGCGTGAAAAAAAAAGCTGTAACTTACACCGGAAAAGGAGCCACAAACAGAAAACACTGTTTATAAACTACATGTAATTGCTCCGAATAATAAAATAACCCTACCTACATAATACAAATAAGATTTGAACCATGTTCCGGCTCACTGCAATTGCCCCACCCGTTCCTGATTGCCTTCAATGTTTCCGCGGGTGAAAGGTTTCTCAATGTCAAATTACTTTTTGCTACTGTAGGTACATAGGTGTATATATAACAAATAATGCTGTTTCTATACCTAGGTACCTACTGCCAGCGTAATATGTCGTACCAAGGTCGGTAGAGAAAAAGCGGATTGACATGAGTTGCAACTTTTTTTTTTGTTGTATCATAAAGGAAACTGATTTACTTATTACTGTCAAGGATTTCCGTAGGATACAAATGTAGGTTTTTCTATGTTACAGTTTTTATACAGGGTGTTACGGAAAGGGTATATCAATACAAACGGGTTGAAGAGTGTGTCTGGTCTAGAATCTCTGTACAAAATTTCAGCTCAAAAGCATTAACTTTGAAAATGCCTAATATTTTTTTATTTCAACATCACGGCGCTGCACTGGCGCGCGGCGGCGTGATGTACGTGTACTAGGCGCACAGACACACTACAGATAATGGATAATGACCCTCGTAGTGCGGTGACACGTTTTTTATGATTTCAATTTAATCTGTCAAGCTCCGCTAATGAGACACAATTGATTTTCTATTGTTTGGTCACCGATCGGTGTCCCGCGGTCCTTGAGCGGTAAACTATCGAAATAAAAAAATATTAAGCATTTTCAAAGTTACTGCTTTTGAGCTGAAATTTTGTACAGAGATTCTAGACCAGATACACTCTTCAACCCGTTTGTATTGATATACCCTTTCTGTAACACCCTGTATACCTACCTAGGTAAAAAAACTATCAAACATTAGTTTTTATTCCTCTGACGGTAATCTAGGCCTTCAAGCCCTAAATAAAAATAAAAAACTTAATGCAGAGTAGATAAGTAATTGCTGTCTTACAAAATGAACTGTTTTTAAGTAGGTAGGTAGATAGTTTGTTTATATTTTATTACTACCTTTTACAAGGCTTATTATGAGATATTTATAGTTTATACTTAAGAATTATTTATTAATATATTTGTATTGAAAATAAATAAATCTACAGTAAATCAGTAATAAAATGATTTATACATTGTTCTTGATCATGGGTATATACATAAGGTAATGCAGCACAAACAAGGTTTTCTTGGAGAGGAAGTACCTTAGTACATTTTCAGAATTTTTGTGATCAATAAAATAGGGTAATTAATCACTCACGATATGGAAAGAGATATAAAAACCAACTTATTAATTATTTTTCAGCAACAATTTGGTCCTTATTCAATTTCAGCTGTTTTTAACTGTTCAAAAACCGGGTTCAGCAAATCGAACAAAGGCTGCTTCAAACGAACTTGGCTTTTAATAAAAATAATGAGAGGTACATAACGCTATTTAAGGAGTTTAAATTTATAAATAAATAGAGCATACGTAGTTATTCAGTTGTGTAAACTTCAATAAACTAGAACACTATTGCCTTCAGTATTTCGGTCACTGGACGCTCTATTAATTTTATAATTAGCGTCCAATTAAACTGCATTAATTAAAAGCTGAATTTAGTAATAATTCAAATTGATTTACAGCCCTACGTATTTTATTGGTTATCAGCAGAAATCTCTCGTATCTATATAGTCCAAACACAAAGTCGGTCTTTTGGCCATTTAAAGAAATAAAGCTATGTGGTATCATAAGCCGGAATGAAAATAAAATATTACCGTAATACGTTGCATAATAGAATAAAATACAAATAATAAAATAATAGATACTTTCACTAAGACACTAAAATTAAATACACTATGATAAACACTAAATATAAATTAATACACTATATTATAATAGATATTACGTGATACAACTACAAAAGAAAACAAACACAAGACGAAACAAATCGAAAGTGAATTGTGAACTGACCATTTTCGTCCAGAGATGGCGTGACTGACGCGGTACGACGCGTTTGCCTCGACTGAGCTCGCAACAAGCATTGCTACAATTTATAAAGTATCCGCACGGAGCGGTTTCACTTTCTACTCGGGTCCGGTCGAACATGATCCACTTTTTTACGGTCGCCATAACTCTTACGCCTTGAATGGTAAACAAAGAGCGCCTGTTTAACCCCCAGGAGAAAAGGCCATGTGGTTAATTTTCTGGTCCTTCGAGCCGCTTGCCATATGACGTGATTGTACTCAAGATATGAGTTGTAAAGTGGTATATTTGCATACGAAGCAAACTTGACACACCATGCGGTGTGACTCAGTAAAATGAGCTGAACTCTTGGTGATTAAACTTGCTCCTTTAACGGCGTGTTGCGTGGCTGTGTACGTGGCTGCCTTACTGATCTAAAAGCTCTCGTGCACTCTTCTCTGTGTTCATAAGCAAAAGTCAAAAAACCGGGTCCCATGGCCATGATTTTTCTGCTTTCATTTAACCCGTAACCTTCGCTAAATGAGCTTTGAAAAGTCTCTCCGAGCGACGTTAGGTACGCTAATCCGGAGTCTGGGTCATTCTGCGCTGTCTCGTCTTACTGAATATTGAATGCTTTTAGCACGATATATAATCTAACTTTCGACTACGTAATTATGGTCTTATAGATAGTTCCGCTGGAAAGAGGACCTTCGAGCTTATGGCTAGTAGACTTACCGCTAGAAGACAATGAGCATAGCACGATAATGGCTACTTATCAGAGTCTTGGAGATTTACAACTAATCTATCATCATTAGTAATCAAAGGATATTGGTAAATCCCCTCCGTATAATATGACTAAGTCGATCTTTGTGAGGTTTGCTCTAAAAAAATTCCTTGTTAACTGTCTTGTTAACATTTGCAAAACATCCCGAATCTTCTGAAGCTCTGTGCCATTCCTGTGCAGCGCCTAGGCAGTTAGACACGTTAGGAGGGGCGTTTAGGAAATCCCTTTACTACTCAAAGATTAGAAATAGACTCCAATGGTTGCGTAAACTAATTATTTTTGGAACCTCGAATGAACTCTTTGTATATCAGATCAATAAGAACGGACCCTCTAAATAGTTTGAAGGTGCTTTGTATTATGAGATTTAATGGTCTTTTTTAATCAACTCTAAAATAGAGATTCTTGAAGTCTTCATTCGAGGTGTAGGTACTTTTGTATCACTTAGGGCTGATTTTACCAAAACAGATATATGTTTTTTTATCCCTGGAATATAATTGTCGTTGGACAGTTCTACTATGTAAAAACTATCAATGATTCAATATTTATTGTCAGTATAAGACTTATTCTAGGTATGACAGTTTGGTGAAATTCACCCTTAGTAAGAAAAAAATCTAAAAGAGGATATACCTCAGCGAGGTAACTTTAGGTACCTAAATAGGCATGCACTTACTTACAGCCAAAAGATTCACGTGCATTGACATATATGTATATTACTATCATTGTTCACGTGGGTTTAATTAAGAAAACTTTTATTTATAATGCATGGCAAAAAATGAAACAAAGTATGCCAAGCCTAGCGGCATATAAAAACAAGTACCTAAGTAAGATTCAAATATATTCATAATGCAGATGCACATATGATATAAATCGTGCTGTACGCTCAATAAACAAGTCAGAACTGTCTAAAATGTAGTTATTAGATATGTATCTGTAATTAATTAGTTGTTCTGGTGTAAACCCGTGTAATCATTACAAAATCCACACATTGTACAATTGGGGTCATTCTGGGTTATCTGTAACCCTGTACAATACCGGCGCGGTACGCATTAGAAAATTGTTGTTAGGTAATTACGAGATTTCTCCTGGCGATTTCCACGTTAAACTGTGAATGAAAGAAATACATTGTTATAGTGTGTATAATGCTATTTTTGCATACGCTGCACTGTAAACCATAGATATATGAAAGAAGTCTGTTTTTTACATTTCTATGCTGTAAGCAATGTGATGTGTGGTACTACGAGATGAATTTTGGAATGAATAATAAGCATACGTGGACTGATTCAGAATTTTTAGTGCAGCATTCATATTTTATGAGCTGTGTGCAAGTTTACGATAATATTTCGGTATCGATTAATACTGATAGTGATGATTATAATAAAAACATCACCATCTGTCTTGCCTTTTCCTAACTATGTTAGGGTCGGCTTTCAGTCTAACCGCATGCAGCTGGTTTCCAGTATTTTACATGGAGCGGTTGCCTATCTGACCTCCACAACCTGGTTACTGATGTTACTCAGTAAGACTGGTTGTCAGATTTTCGGATTTCTGACCCGTAAATAACGTCAAAGATCCACGAATGACAGCCAGTACCAATGGTAAGGCACGGAGGGGTCTCGGTATGTAAAGACCAACCGCGGAAAGGTAGCTTAACCTGATCGATCGACCCGTGAGGTTGTTATTACTTAGCCACAAGCCCCGCAATTATAATAAAAACACATTGTGGTATAAAGTTCTAAAAACTATAAAGACCAAACAACGTGGTCCTTTTGATACAAGCTGAATCTGTGTCTCCATTCTCACGCCTGAATGGAGGATGAACACGGTTGGGAGAAAATTTCATTTATTTACATGAGAATGTAAAGCTTACGGTGTAATGAGAAGAAAGAGACTGTTGATGTTGTTAAAGTATGTCAACTACAAGAATGCGATATTCTTTTTATCGTTACCGGTAAACTTTAAATCTCTAAAACAACCTTCTCCCTGTTTCAGATTTGTACAGAAGGATAGATCAAAAGTTTACCTACTATGCATGAATTATTCAAGTGTATTTTGCGGTTGACAAAAAGTTGATAGTGACGAAATTGCTGATTTTGATCTAAACTTGCTGTAAGAAATAACAATTTGATTTGATATTTTTTTTTAATTTGGTGTAGCATATGGTGGTCGCTCACAATGGGCCTTATTAGAAGGCTGAAAGTCACTCAAAGGGCAATGGAGAGGGCTATGCTTGGAGTTTCCCTGCGGGATCGAATCAGAAATGAAGAGATCCGCAGGAGAACCAAGGTAACCGACATAGCCCGAAGAATTGCCAAACTTAAGTGGCAGTGGGCAGGGCACATTGCTCGCAGAACAGATGGCCGATGGGGCCGAAAGGTTCTGGAGTGGCGACCGCGTACCGGAAGGCGTAGCGTTGGAAGGCCTCCCACAAGGTGGACCGACGACCTTGTGAAGGCCGCAGGAACTCGTTGGATGCGAGAAGCACAAAACCGGTCGAAGTGGAGGTGCTTGGGGGAGGCCTATGTCCAGCAGTGGACGTCTTTCGGCTGAAATGATGATGATGATGATGGTGTAGCATACTCTCATATAACGGTGAACGTTCCCGCTGCTGGGACACAACCCTCTGTGAGAGGGAGTGAACCGTAATCCACCACGCGGGCCCAGTGCGGGTTGGTAGATGTATTCGATTTTTTGTTTCTAGAACATGTCGGTTTCCTCTCGATGTTTTCCTTCACCTTTTGAGAGCAGTGGTGATGAAATAAATTAAGTACCTACCTACACAAAGTAAAGCGTCTGTGTGGGTTCGAACCTTCGAACCCACGACCTATAACAACTCGTAAGAATAATCTATATACTTATGTATACTATAATATTATAAAGAGGTAATATTTTTTTGTTTGTAAGTTTGTATGAGGGGGTAATCTCCGGAACTACCAGTCAGATTTGAAAAATTCTTCTTGCATTTGATAGCCCAATTCTTGAGGAAGGCTATAGGCTATACAACATCGCTAGGACGTTAAGGAGCCGAGCAAAAAGAAGAAAAGTCAGAAAGATCGCTAAGCGAAAACAATGTACTAGCGCGGGCAGGCGATGCAATGCGACGGGGTGTGTCGGAAGGGGATGAGGGACAATAAATTTTACGCAGACGAAGTTGCGGGCAGAAGCTAGTACCTACCTAATAAATCAATTTTTCATTGATTATGATATAATGAAGTAGATGCATGTCGGCAAAATGCTGTCCAATCCAATGTTACTGGGTGTCCTTGCCGTTGACAATTCTTACGCTTTTTTATCACAAGCGTTAATTATTATGTAATTATTAACGCTTGTGATCTAGATAAATATTATTATTCATTCGAGCTAAAAGTCGTGATAGTGTATTATTTTTCTAACCGCTGAATAAATGCCACAGTTATTCATCTAGCAGCATTTTTTACAGATTTTATCGGGTGCCACCGGAGTACAGGCGGCGGTGTCTGATTATTTCATCACATATTAACCGAGTTAGTTGAAGTAAGTTCTCACATTGTGTGTGAGGCATGCCGCACGGGCCCTGCATATAAAATGACTGCTTACTCTCTTACGTAACTACTACGGATTTCTTACCTTGTTATAAGGATACGAGGATTGGATTGAATTTAAATGTTATGACGGACTTCCGCGTGGGTCTGGAAGCAAAAACGTGATATAGAAAGTTGAATAAGGGAGAGGGAAAGATGCAGACGGTATTTGACGGTTTTAAACGGTTTTCTTAGGTTCGCTTTGTTCTGTGCACTCTATACGCAGAGAATAGTGTTGTTTTATTTAAACTATGTATGTAAAAGGTTGCCAAGCTGAAATGGGTTTGGGCGAATCACGTTGGCCGTATGCACAGTGACCTCTGGGCCACAGCCTCCATACGGTGGGCATCTGAGGGTGGACGGCGCCGACGAGGCCGGCCCAGGAAAAGGTGGCGAAGCGACCTACTCGTAGATGAGTACCGCAAAGGTTGCATTGAGGTGGCTCTAGAAAAGGATGCCTGGAAGGATTTAGGGAAGGCCTTTGCTCAGCTGTGGGACACTGTTGTCTAAGTACAGTGGCGTGCATTGATTTTCAGAATAGGTAGGCACTAGGCCAGGTCTAGTCTAGGCAGACACGGTCACTAATCCGAAAAAAAAAACGTGTGGTCGGGGGACCCCCGGCAGGAACTTAATTTTGTGAGTTTCTTGTGGGGTACACATATTAAAATGTAATTGACAGGCTTATGTTGATATATCGAATAGGCACTGCTTATATGCCTATATGCAATGCACGCCAATGTCTAAGTAAAAAAAAAAAGTAAGTACTCATACCGGCTGATCCGGCTATAAGGACCAAACATTTTGTAGTGTTCGTATAACAAAGGATCAAGGAAAAACACACCAGAGCGCAGCGCTTACTAATACAGCCAGTGCTTTCTAGGTCTGCCTATAAAAAAAACGCTATTCTAATGTTCTCCTATTTTCGGGAAATGAGTGCTGTTTGTCCTTAAAGTTACCTAGCTAGGACATCAGATCGTAAAATTGTATTGTTACCTAGGTAGGTACTCATATCACACAGATGTAAAGTATTCTAAGGTATCATTAGAATACTTACCAGTTGCAGTCCTGAAAATGGGTTTCGTCATACAGGGTGAAATTGAAAACATGCGACAAATCGAATTGGGAGATTGTACTCATCATTATGAACAACTTTTACTATGGGACCAAACCTGAAATCGCAAAAAAAAAAATCAGCTGTTCCCTACCTTTTGACGAGTTATGCGAACATAAATGTAGGGAACAGTTGATTTTTTTTTCGCGATTTCGGGTTTGGTCCCATAGTAAAAGTTGTTCATAATGATGAGTACAATCTCCCATTTCGATTTGTCGCATGTTTTCAATTTCACCCTGTATGACGAAACCCATTTTCAGGACTGCAACTGGTAAGTATTCTAATGATACCTTAGAATACTTTACATCTGTCTGATATGAGTACCTACCTAGGTAACAATACAATTTTACGATCTGATGTCCTAGCTAGGTAACTTTAAGGACAAACAGCACTCATTTCCCGAAAATAGGAGAACATTAGAATAGCGTTTTGTTTATTTAAAGTAGGTACTCATGCTGGCTGGTCCGGCTGAAAGAACCAAACATTTTGTAGTGTTTGAATAACAAAGGACCTAGTAAAATCATGACGCCAGCGCTTTCTAGGCCTGCCACCATCATAGACTACACTCATTTTCAGGACTATTAGATCTATTAAGAAAAAGGCACTACAGTCTGCAGTAGGTATAGTTATATCACAGAATACTTAAAGTACTACGTACAGAAAGGCCACTCCCTTCCCCGCACTAACATCAGTTACCGCACCTCACCCCGCACTTCGGCGTCTTCGTCGCAGTTCTTTAACAAGAGCGCTCGCAAACACAAGTACCTCACGCACACATTCATACGTATACAAACGTCATTTTTTAATGTAGTAGTAGTAGGTAATTATTTTGCGAGGGTTGTATGGAGTGTCCGGGGTGTGGTTATAGGTAGACAGCCCGATACACCAGACCACCAGTCTTGCCAAGGGGTATCGTGTTACCCAGTAACTGGCTTGTGGAGGTCAGATAGGCAGCCGCTCCATGTAAAATCCAGCTGCATCTGGTTAGACTGGAAGCCGACCCCAACATAGTTGGGAAAAGGCTAGGTAGATTAAAGGTAAGAAACACTTTTGTGACGCGTTTTCTAGTTGACTGTTTTATCTACAAATGTTGTGGGAATCTCAGAAAACCAGTTTTGTCTGATACCTATAGGTAATTGTTTGTCAGTCTATTATTTTCCTTTGTCGATATGGAAATACCTGAAAACCTGGTACTATCTTCAACAATTTATTGTTAAACACAAACAAGTTTAGTAACCTAGATATCTATTAGTTGAGTAGTACAACATCTACCTATCTTCCTCAAATGTGTTCTTTTAGATGTAGGAAGACAGCAGAGCTCTTTGTGAATAAGCTCGTCCGGGCGTCCGGGGAAGTACCTAACTATGACTATATCGTTCTACCTGGTAAAAACTTTCCCCAAGACATGAGTTGCCTTGGCTTACCTCCAGGTTCGCCGAGGCAAGGAAAACTTGCACATGACTTGCCCCTTTTTCAATCACTCACCCAGTTTTGAAATCATCAAATGACCCCTCCCGCTCTGGGTGGAGCGGACGGGAGTGTCAGACTCTTACCGACTAAAACCCACCCGTGTTCCTTCCTTAGCCCTTTATATTCCGGGGTAGCGGTAAACCTTTCGGACAATCCCGCACCCCCGGCAGGCTTCGGCCCTGACAGGCCCCTACCTTTATGCTGACATCTCTTTGAGGCACGCGTGGAACACGTACGTGCCGTCCGGCACGGGCCTGGTCCTGATCGGACAGTGAGTCGCTTACGGTGGCCGGGAGTCGTCACGCGGCTCCCGACACGCGACGCCCGGAGCGTCTCCCGCAGCGGCTGGGACGTGAGGCTCTCTCCCTCAGCCATCCCGCCACCTCCTTCGCTAACATGACTGCTTCGCAGGAGGAGGTGACTTGCCCCTGGAGTGTAAATGTGGTGCTGTCCCACAAACACTGTTCAGCGTGTCCTGTTGTCTGCATGGTACTGGAACTAATGGACATTACTGAAGGTGCCAAACTCGTATCAATTCCGGGCCGGCCATTTAGATTGCCAATGACACACTAAGTAGATACCCTTTTTTTTCTGGGGTGGAAAATCCTTATGGATGTCCGCCACCCTGGGGTGGGCGGCGGGGTCTGTCAGACTCTTACTGACTAAAAACCACCCCGGTGTTCTCTTCCCACACTTGGATCGGGGATCATGGGAACTTGTACGCGTTTTCGATCGTTTCTTTTAATTTTAGGTGTACATTGTGCAGCAAAGGCTCTACCTTTTGTCTGGTGCTTCTGGCGTTCTGTTTAGGGCTCATAATCGAGCTGTTATGATGACGACGATATCGCTTGATGGATGTGTGTGAACGTTTGTTAAGTGTGTCCATTCTTTTATTCGAGTACTTGTTGTGTGTAAACGCCGTAATATGCACAATGCCGTTATTGCATTATAATTAACGCTTGCGACATATTAAGTTACTTCACTAACCTACTATTATCAATTTTACACGCGACTGAAGTCAAGCAATATTTAAATAAGTGCATTGAAAAATGGTTTGATTTCATGTGGACTCCTGAAAATGTCGCTCCCATGCTTCGTCACGTACGAAGCAGGAGCGCCGTTTTCAGGAGTCGAAGCTTGATCTCTCTCGTCGTGCTATAGGTGCAATCACCAGCGGGGTAATTGTACACACTATCAGTAGCAATGGCTTTCTTTCTGACATTTCAACAACATTCATTGCGTTATTTACGTTTTTGAGCAGAGAACATTTTCGAACATATGAAGCAATGGATTAGCAATATCCTTCAAAATGATTCAGATTGAGACTGATACCTAGTGTGTTACGCCTTACGCAATTAGGGTGCTGGTCTGAATATTTCCCACTTCCAGCCTGAATATGAGGCTAGAAAGGCTGTTTTGGGACCTATTATGATAGGGTATATGCTCACGCTTTGCATCCTAGGTTTTCTAGCTTCAACTTAGGGTAGGTCAGTTTTATTCTTACTAAAAGATTAGCATAATTATATGAGCTGAGCAAAGGCCTCTCTAAGTATAATATTCATCATTCATAATTAATTATGATGATGAATATGATACTTAATAAGTTTTCCACTCCAGTCCAAATGGCTTGTTTGAATTAGTTAAACGGCAAAACACCTCTGCTTTAAATACTTAGGTATTTAAAGCAGCTGGTAGTCTGCTCTAGATTAGTTAATTTCGAAATTCGTAAGATTAGTCTTACGAATTTCGAAATAACTAATCTTAAAAAGAATATTCTAAAAAAATAAACTAGTTTCTTGTGTCGGACTTAATAACGATCGGAAGCCCGTTCTTTGATTGTGATATAGTTTTTTCACTCAGACGATCGCGATGTTACCTAACATCGATTACGATTCGATTATCGAGTCGATAATGAATGCAACCCCTCGGATTTGTAAACTGTTTCATGATTGTGCACGGTGGTGGTCTAAAGGCCAACGGAGTAGAAAAAGAGAACCTAAGTCGTCAAGGTCCGCTAGCGTAGTTTACTATCAACAGAATTACTCATAGACTATAAGAAAGAAGTTTTTTACATTTCTATGGAATTACTCAACGTAAGTTATTAAGTAGTTTTACGTGTAGTTTTTTTTTTTAGTTGACAAGGGTTGTAAGAGCTGTAGGTGTACCTAATAAATGAGTACCTGCCTAGGTACCTACTTACCAATTTTATTGTGCGTCAATTTTGTCAAGCACCCTGCCCAGCTTATTTAGGTAAATCTTGCTTGATGTGGTGGTGGGTTATTTGACCATATGTTCCCACTTCTGGGACACAGGCCTCCTCTCTGTGAGAGGGAGTGGGCCGTAATCTTCCAGGCAGGCCCAGTTCGGGTTGGTAGATGTCACATGTCTTCGAATAAGTATTTGTTCCTTGGACATGCCGGTTTTCTCACGATGCCCGATGTTTTCCTTCAGCGCTGGCGGGTTGTAAAGTATTTTTATAAATTAAGGTAAGTACCTATTATAGGTACCTAATAAATTTCTAAATATAAAACAGTCCCCAATTATTTGTTTAATTTTGAAGTTGGCACAAATCTCTGCCGTGACGCAGATCAGCAGTAAAATTAGCATAATTACCAATAGGTATATAAATTATTCATTCTGTGCATTTCTGTAACGGATGCAGATTTAAATGCGCGACGAGATGTTGTGTAATCTATTTTGCAGCCGAAATAATAAAGCATAGAATATCTGCCATATTTTTTGCTTATCAAATGCGGAAATTGCGGAAAACGCGTCCATACGTTCACGACTTTAACAAAAAGCTACTTTTTAGATATCGTGACGAGCTCAAGTAAGGAACTAGTATCTAGAAACACGGCTAATGACTGGATCGACACCAATTTCTTCATCAGAACTGCTTCCTTTTCTAGCCATTGCTTACACCTAGATCCAGATTCTGTAGCTGTTAGGCATTGTGAAAGTAAGCCGACTAACCAGAAAGTCTTTCATTATATTCTTATATAGTACATGGTAGTAGGTACCTGCTCGTATTGTTGGAAAGCTGTAATTGCAAAGGGAAAGTAGGTACGGTGGCTTGCATATCTAAGGCCTGCGATTCCAGTCTGAGCTGGATTAAAAGTCTGTAGCCTGCAGAATTAGGATATTTAGTAATAAGCCAAATCGTCGATTTCAAGGGCCGATTTTAGATATGTTAGGTAGAACCTTATACTGGTTTCTTTTTGCATGTTTAGGTACATAATACCTAGGTACTTTGTTAGGCAGAACTGGGTACAACCATGGTAGAACTATGAGACTGAAAAGTGTACCTAGGTTCGGTAACTCCGATTTAAATATTGTTTTGTAGACGCTTCCTCCTAATCTGCATTCGCGACTTACCTATTTGCCAAAAATGTAAACAAATATGAGTTTATGGAAAAATAACTTACTTACAATAAAGTTCAGTTTAACTTAAGTATTCTGTGGTTTAACTACAACTTCAAACATTTTTATAACTTTTTCAATAGTGGGGTAGATTTTCGTTATTTATCGTCATTTACAGGTGTTATTAATATTATATTATTTATAATACGGCACCGCACCACAACCGCGGCACGTGTCACATCCCAACATATATTGTGTCAAACGAAATAACAAACGAATACCAATATACTATATTTTCAATGTAAGTGAAAAAACCAATGTAAGTGAAAAAAAAAAAACAAAAAAAAATTTGTGCGATGAATGATGAAATGATGATAAATAACGAAAATCTACCCAGTGCTAGTCACTCTGAAATCAACTTAATTAGGTACCTACAATAAATTTGAAAAACAAATTGAATAGGTATACTTTAACTAGACCACCTTTAAACAAGCAAATCGTATCTATGTAGCAGAAAACCAAAAACATCGTCCATAAGTAAACCAAGGATTGTAAAGCAAGAAATACTTACAAGTTTTCATTAGGTACACTGCATATTTCCGTAACTCACTATTAATCAGAATCTGAATCCTTTTGCCTAAAATTGCTAATCCATTGCTTCATATGTTCGACAAATTTGTCTGCTCAACAACGTAAATAACGCAATGAATGGTGTTGAACTGTCAAAATGAAACTCATTGCTACTGATAGTGTGTTGTGTTGTGTTACACAATTTCCCCGCAGGCGAGGAAGCCGTTACCCAACAGTCGGTAAGCGATGAACTAACAACTGTCACTCCGTGAGTTATTATCTCACGCGATCACGGTAAGTTAATGTTTATTTGTTTATTAGATCTTACGATATTTAGACACGTTGAAATATTATGTCATCACCTGCCTAGTCTTTTCCCACTGGTTGACAGACAGGTTGTCAGACTTTCGGGTTTCCGACCATGACCACCGGTAACGACTGTTAAAGATCCACGATTGACAGTTGGGACCATCGAAATGTAAAATTATATCTTTGGCCGGAACCAACGGTTTAACATGTTTTCCGAGGTACGCTGGGGTCTTGGGATGTAAAGATGGTCATCCATCGGACGGACCAACCGCGGCAAACGTAGCTTTCTGACACGAGTTGTCAAAAACGCTCTGTATTTGGACGGTTGTTATTGATGAACGGTCACACGTTCATCACCTTCTTAGGAAACTAAAAAGAAGTAGGTTAAGTGTTCAACGATATAAAGTCATCTAGCCTTTCCCCAACTATGTTGGGGTCGGCTTCCCGTCCAACCGGATGCAGCCCAGTATTTTACATAGAGCGACTGTCTATCTGACCTCCACAATCCGGTTACTGGGTAACACGATACCCCTAGGTAAGACTGTTTGTCAGACTTTCGGGCTTCTGACGACCCGTAACGACTGTCAAAGATCTACGAACGACATAAAGTAGGAGCATGAATGTAAAGGAGCACAATTTTATATTAATTTAACATCCTATAAAAAAACTAAGCTATTTTAGCGGTTTTAAATTAAAACTATCACATTAGGTACATAATCACAGAATATATAACATGACATAAATTAAACATTGAAAGCACTCACCATGCTACTAGCCAGTTAAAAGAATAAAACCTCTGAACGTGTACCCAAACAATTTAAAAACAAAATAATTTAAATTTTGCATGTCAAATCTTGGGCTATGACTCAACTACGACCTTATTTGTATATATACCTACTTGCATTCTAGCAAATAATCTGATTGTTTTCGAAGCTGACAATATAACAGAACCGTCTGGTCAAGGCATAGTCAAGGGTACACCAAAGAGAGCGTGATAAACATTTAAGTGATTAATTTCACAATAGTTAGCTGCTGTTCTAATTGTCTTAATTATTCCGTTATTGATAATACCTAGTACCTACCTAACCTTATCTAAGGTCCGGCGTTTCTAAATTTGCCAAAGATGAACAACAATGGCCGCTCGAAATTGAATAAAATCGATATACATACAAGAACATTTACCATTTTAAATATTGTTTGTTATATCGGACTTTACACCCGAACTACTTACTACAGTAAATAATTGTATCGACGCCGCGATCGCGTTGGTGGAATTCTCATAATGCCATAACTCCCGTGACAGAATAAATGTCACCCCACCGTCACGTGATTGTATGGTATTTACCTGGGGTATATACAGTAGAGACTAAGATATCTATAGTTTTTAAAAATAGCCACTCAGACAGCGACAGCACCCCACGCTCCCCTCTTGCGAAGGGAGTGAACGATCATCGAGGGCTGGTGGTAGGTCTACCACCGCCCGCCTCACGGCACCGCGCCACGTCTCATCAACGTGACTTGTGAGGACTCACATAGTGTGAAAGTCTCGAGAAGAGCTTACTATAGAAATGATCCTATGAAGTAAGGTCTTAATTCGTATTGGAAAAATCGAGGAGGGTCATTAAGCCGCGGAGAATCTTGACACCGCGATGTAGAAATCGGCGTCATCGGCACAGCGCCATCTAGTAGTACGTTAAGATTTGGCGATCATTTTAAAAATAGAATGATGTTGATGATTATAGTGGCGACAATGAAATCATTGAAGTGATTTGGTAAAGTTTTTTCTTTAGAATGTCTAATAAAACTTTGTACCTACGAAGCCATCGACTTGCTAATTTAATTCCGCTACTGTTTTCTTACATAACCTGTTATCACTTCTTCGATAATAGTCGCCGTCACAGTGTCACGATAGATTTTATGTAATTCTGCAGCTCAGCGCTTTCGTTTGTTGCACTTGGTCCGTTCGCTACAAATAATATTGTTCACTCCGTTTGGTACAAGAAGTGAACTGTTACGTCATTTGTTTCCCAAAACCGTAGACCGCTAAACAAAAAAATGCCTTTTTTTATTTTTAACCGACTTCGAAAAAGAAGGTTCTGTAGGTATTCGACCCGCGGGGCAATTGCGTAACACATTATCAATCGGAATCGGTTTCGTTTTGACAGTTCAACAACATTCATTGCGTCATTTACGTGTTGAGCAGACAAATTTTTCGAACTTATGAAGCAATGGATTAGCAATTTGTTTCAGAATGATTCTGATTCCGATTGATAGTGTGTTACGCAATTAGGGTGCCGTATGTATGTATGTCCGCGATTTTCTCAAAAACTAATGAACCAATTTTGATGTTTCTTTCATTAACGTGATCTACATACTTTCAGGAGGGTTTTAGTATTAGTATAAGTAATAATAAATTGGGTAATTATTCTTATGTACAAAGTTATATGCATAAATGTACTGCATCTCCGGCATTTCTATGCGAATTTTGTTGATTCTTCTAGTCGTGTCGTCAATTCTTCAATGCGCCTTTGCTTGGCACCGCTTGGCTACAATTGTATATGATCTAAGTATACAATTGTTTTAATGGATAAGGTAGGTATGCCTCAGGGGTGGTCCCATATAAATTTGATTAACTTTGTTTGGGTAGTTTTTGAGTTGGCTTCAATAATACGTTTTTTTTCGACTTAGTTCATATTGATGATGTTTTAAGTGATATTTACATAGCATGTAGTGTTAATTGAATTTGTTTGAGGTAGGTACCTACAACTAAAAAGTAAAAATAAAAACTTTTTTACAAAAAAAGAACAACCGACTTCAAAACAAAACACTACAAAGTGAAAAATAACTTTAATTTCGGAAGTTTTTGAACTGTTGGCCCCATCGATCATAAAGCCTAAGACTTGTTTCGATGGTGCCATTTTTTGAGCGGCGATCGTGCATCTACGGTATTTATGATCGAAGGTTAGCCCACATTCGTAGCGGGAAATATAAATACGTCGCTTGTTAGCAGAACTATGTTACGCGTGTCTTTCCTCCACCCGACTGCGTGTCCATAGTTCTGTATACGGCACGCTAACCTAGAACGTTCGAAGGCATTGAGATAATTTCCGTTCCATATTGAGATCATAATATGCAACGGTAGGTTCTGCTAATTTTGAGTTCGATTAGGCGTTGCTTAAAAATATTCCAAACTCTCTCAAAAACGTTCTTCATTTTCTAGCATCTCACTTGTACTTATGTATATTCCTCTATAACTAAACTAAATATTTGTGCTAGGACTGCACAGGTATGTATATAGAAGACAGAAAGAAAGAAAAAAAGAAAAATGTTTATTCGGACACAGTTCGTGAAACACAAAATTATTAAAACAATAAAAAATACCTAATGTTTCAGACAACAATAGTGTTTGCCTCACGGCTGCGCCAAAAAGATTCATTTCAGCATTAATGCCAAACAGATGCTGGCTGACGCTGGTTTTCTAATGAACCCTTAGGGAAAATATTATAGGTAGGTATGCCACCAAATAGTACTGTATCTCTTCTTTGGGCTATTACTGCTTCAGTCTTCACTGAATCAACAGTTTGAAGTATTTATGTAGGTATAAGTAGGTTGCCGGGGTCTCATTCAATTTCATTTTGCCTCTGCTCACCGAGACACACTGACCTGCTGGTCAAGGCTTCACTACCTTTAATGGAGCACGTTGTTTATGTATCATTCTTATTAGGTAACAAACGTCAAATATTTTTTTCTGTACCTTTATAAGTTTGCAAGCCAAGGTAAAGTTAATAAAGTAAGGAAATGAAAGCCTTCATAAGCTGCTACTATTTTTTAATAGCTGTTTTGTTCTACGTTAACTACACTAAGTTACTTTTTGTGGAGCAACGTATACAATTAGTGTTGGTGGGCGACAACGGATAACAAAAAAATATCTAGTAGGTAATCTTAGTAAAAGTTAGGTATAGAATGTTGCAAATTGTTGCTTTACAAAAAGTAACTTCGGTGTTGATGTTGATGCACTTTTACGCGTATCTACTAAGTAGATACCTAGAGGTAGGTATATGAATCTGAGTTCCTATCGCACACTGCCCCATTTTTTTAATATTGGTCTTTAAAACTTCTGGTATCAGTCGCGCGATTAGCAGGATTGCTTATCACTAAACGGTCAAGGCAAAAAAAGCCAGAAATGAGAAGGCCAATATTCCCGTAATGAAAAACGTTCAAAATCTAGTTGCAATCTCATCCCAGCAACAATCAATGTCAAAAATGTAGGGAAATTATATGTATTTTTGACAGAATGAGACTGAGATCAGACTCTGAACGTTCTTTAAATTACCTACGAGAATTATTGCTCCTCTGCACCCTAATTGCGTAACACACTATCAATCGGAATCAGAATCATTTCGAAGCCAATTACTAATCCATTACGTCGTGCAAAACTACGGCCGGGGGGCTTGCCTTAACTGGCCGGCCCGCGAGAAGGAACACTCTATAAAACCCGACAGCGAAGTCGTTTAAACCCTACGGATATCTGGCGACCTCCGTAGTATGTAGCCTTACCCCCGGAATGGGCGTCACCCGGGGGTGGACCTTCTTTCGACCCTACTCGTGGGAACAACAATGGAAACTAATCAAAAACTAACAAATAAACCTGGAATTTCAACACAGACGACTATAGCATTGCCAATTGACACCGATTCAGACGACGAAATGTTTTCAACTAACCAACAGATCCCTAACGATGCGTATCAACAGACAGATGACCGTGAAGGACATTCTTCTGGTACAAAAATACTAACTCGAATGGAAGCCTTTAAGCTGTTTAAGGGTAAAGCAAAGCAGCTGCCGCTTTCCGAACGAGTGAGTATGGTTGTCAATTATTTTGGCTCTGAATATCAACTTTCACAAACTGACGACGAGTTGAAACAAACACTTACAGGGTTTTTATCAAAGAGTCAAGATTACTATAAGCGTTGTAAGTTTAATGAGTCCTATTTTATTAAAAAAAAAACGAGATTGGCTTAGTGGTACTCTTGTTAATGGTCATTTGATATCAGTTATTGATAATGATGAAACTTCATCAGCAACGGTTTCTAATAACGAATCTCTCTTTTCTCCGAAATCCAAGAGGTTTATGGCTCTAAGCAGAAGCCAACAATATAGATCTAAGCGAAAACTTTCGGAAGCTTTAGACAACGAACCAATTGTCCAGAAAATACAAGCGTTTGTACGATCTATTAAAATCGGAGGACAAAATCTGCCACATTCATCTGCTAAAGATTTAGAGACACTATTATGTCTATGTCTAGAATCTGAGACTGCTCCAACGGAAATTCTTAGAAAAGTTCAGACTTCTCCAGAACCATGCACACCTGTCGAAGCTTTGGCTATGATAACTGATAGAAATATGTCCGTCGAAACATACAGTGCAATTCGATTAGATCTTAAAAGACGTGGATTTGATGCATACCCCCCGTATTATAAAATTCAAGAGGTTAAAAAAACCTGTTATCCTGACCAGGTTCAGGTGTCTGAAAGAGAAGCATCTGTGCCTCTTCAAAGTTTAGTCAACCTCACTTTAACTCAGGTGATTAAATTATGTGATGAAGTCCTCATTAACTATTGTACCAAAAAAAGCATTCAAGCAGTAGATTGCATTTTAAAGGGTAACTGGGGCTTTGATGGAAGCACTGGGCAATCTTTATATAAACAATCATTCTCAGATGCAGAAGGTGACGAAAATAGTCTTTTTGCGACGACATTTACGCCATTGCAGGTTGTAACCAAAGACAGCAATGATGTTATTTGGGTAAATCCTGCACCGTCATCTTTTCGTTACTGTAGACCGTTACACTTGCAGTATAGAAAAGAAACGAAAGAATTAATTATTTTGGAGAAACAGTCTATTCAGGATCAAATACAAAATCTTTCCCCCATTATAACTGAAACCTCGAGAGGGCATACAATAAAAGTTGTTGAATATGAATTATACTGTGCAGCTATTGATGGGAAAGTCCTGAATGCAATTCTTTGTACGCCATCTCAGTTACGTTGCCCATATTGCGATTTAACCTCCTCCCAATTCAACGATTTAGAGTTAGCATTCTCCAAACCAGTAATAGAAGAACGTTTGGTGCATGGCATAAGTCCACTTCATTCTTGGATAAGGGCCTTAGAATTTTTATTAAACCTGGGATATAAAGTAGAGGTTAAAAAATGGAGGATCTCTCAAAGGTCAGAAGAGAGCCGATTAGTCGAGGACCGTAAAAAAATTATCCAGGCTAAAATCAGAGAAGAAATGGGACTTTTGGTAGATGTTGTCCGTCCAACTTCAGGGACCACTAACGACGGCAACACTGCACGCACTGATCTTTCTGACAGAAACCGAGGAACTTTTGCAAACATTTTGAACATTGAACAGTGGCTATTAGATGGATTATATGTTATTTTAACAGTTTTGTCTAGTAACCTACCAATTGACCCTGAAAAATTCGCAACTTTTGCAAAGAGTTGGCATACAAATATGTTGCGAAGTATGGATGGCATCCTATGACTGTCACGCTTCACAAAATTTTAGCACATGGGTCAAAAATTATAGAAAAATCAAATTTACCTATTGGCATGCTCTCTGAACAAGCAGCTGCAACTATGTTTGACCTTTTTCACAGAGCTTTAGTCTCATCGGACCCAATTATCTCTGATTACAACCTCTTAGAGAGAAAAAAAAAGGCTAAAAAAATCCCATTGTCACCGGCCGCATTGTCTTTATTGAGACCAGTTAATGAACAAAATCTAGCCATCGATGACTATTCTCATGTTGAATTAATTGTAACTAACAATGAAGATGAATTTTAGTTCGGTTAGCCTACATAATATTTCACAAATTCATATACATTTTCCTTTCGAATAGCCATATTAATTGTTAAAAAGTATTTAAAACACCTTTTGTTCAGATTAAGTATATTTTTATTGGTTTTTTTTTTTGGATACATGAAAGTGACACCCCTAAGGAAAATTTTGAATTTCCAATAACTCCTGGAAACCAATGAGTTAGGTTTTGGAATTAATACTACACATAATAGAAAGTATCAGCAATTTTTTGATGTAGGAATGACCACCTACTACGGCGGTATAGATGAATAAAAAAATGAAAACGAAAAATGAGAAAAAAAATCATATCTCTCGACCCATTCATACTAATGCAACAGAAATTGGTAGAACGGTCGGCTATTATACCATTTTTCGATAGAATAAATAAATTCTGTAATAAGTACTTCCATTAAATTATAATGATTTTTTTTTCATTTTTCAAGAGTCGGATATTGCGAAACTTTGACATTTTTTTAAAAAAAAAGCTCAAGTCTTAGCGAACCCGGAGTTTTACTCTAATCGTCGGAATTGTAGACTCTATCGATTAACTCAATAAAAACACGATGACACAAAAACGGGGATCTTATCACACTGTGCGTTACACAGTGTGATAAGATCCCCGTTTTTGTCGCATTGTCTTTATTGAGACCAGTTAATGAACAAAATCTAGCCATCGATGACTATTCTCATGTTGAATTAATTGTAACTAACAATGAAGATGAATTTTAGTTCGGTTAGCCTACATAATATTTCACAAATTCATATACATTTTCCTTTCGAATAGCCATATTAATTGTTAAAAAGTATTTAAAACACCTTTTGTTCAGATTAAGTATATTTTTATTGGTTTTTTTTTTCGGATACATGAAAGTGACACCCCTAAGGAAAATTTTGAATTTCCAATAACTCCTGGAAACCAATGAGTTAGGTTTTGGAATTAATACTACACATAATAGAAAGTATCAGCAATTTTTTGATGTAGGAATGACCACCTACTACGGCGGTATAGATGAATAAAAAAATGAAAACGAAAAATGAGAAAAAAAATCATATCTCTCGACCCATTCATACTAATGCAACAGAAATTGGTAGAACGGTCGGCTATTATACCATTTTTCGATAGAATAAATAAATTCTGTAATAAGTACTTCCATTAAATTATAATGATTTTTTTTTCATTTTTCAAGAGTCGGATATTGCGAAACTTTGACATTTTTTTAAAAAAAAAGCTCAAGTCTTAGCGAACCCGGAGTTTTACTCTAATCGTCGGAATTGTAGACTCTATCGATTAACTCAATAAAAACACGATGACACAAAAACGGGGATCTTATCACACTGTGGTACGTCGTGCAAAACTACGGCCGGGGGGCTTGCCTTAACTGGCCGGCCCGCGAGAAGGAACACTCTATAAAACCCGACAGCGAAGTCGTTTAAACCCTACGGATATCTGGCGACCTCCGTAGTATGTAGCCTTACCCCCGGAATGGGCGTCACCCGGGGGTGGACCTTCTTTCGACCCTACTCGTGGGAACAACAATGGAAACTAATCAAAAACTAACAAATAAACCTGGAATTTCAACACAGACGACTATAGCATTGCCAATTGACACCGATTCAGACGACGAAATGTTTTCAACTAACCAACAGATCCCTAACGATGCGTATCAACAGACAGATGACCGTGAAGGACATTCTTCTGGTACAAAAATACTAACTCGAATGGAAGCCTTTAAGCTGTTTAAGGGTAAAGCAAAGCAGCTGCCGCTTTCCGAACGAGTGAGTATGGTTGTCAATTATTTTGGCTCTGAATATCAACTTTCACAAACTGACGACGAGTTGAAACAAACACTTACAGGGTTTTTATCAAAGAGTCAAGATTACTATAAGCGTTGTAAGTTTAATGAGTCCTATTTTATTAAAAAAAAAACGAGATTGGCTTAGTGGTACTCTTGTTAATGGTCATTTGATATCAGTTATTGATAATGATGAAACTTCATCAGCAACGGTTTCTAATAACGAATCTCTCTTTTCTCCGAAATCCAAGAGGTTTATGGCTCTAAGCAGAAGCCAACAATATAGATCTAAGCGAAAACTTTCGGAAGCTTTAGACAACGAACCAATTGTCCAGAAAATACAAGCGTTTGTACGATCTATTAAAATCGGAGGACAAAATCTGCCACATTCATCTGCTAAAGATTTAGAGACACTATTATGTCTATGTCTAGAATCTGAGACTGCTCCAACGGAAATTCTTAGAAAAGTTCAGACTTCTCCAGAACCATGCACACCTGTCGAAGCTTTGGCTATGATAACTGATAGAAATATGTCCGTCGAAACATACAGTGCAATTCGATTAGATCTTAAAAGACGTGGATTTGATGCATACCCCCCGTATTATAAAATTCAAGAGGTTAAAAAAACCTGTTATCCTGACCAGGTTCAGGTGTCTGAAAGAGAAGCATCTGTGCCTCTTCAAAGTTTAGTCAACCTCACTTTAACTCAGGTGATTAAATTATGTGATGAAGTCCTCATTAACTATTGTACCAAAAAAAGCATTCAAGCAGTAGATTGCATTTTAAAGGGTAACTGGGGCTTTGATGGAAGCACTGGGCAATCTTTATATAAACAATCATTCTCAGATGCAGAAGGTGACGAAAATAGTCTTTTTGCGACGACATTTACGCCATTGCAGGTTGTAACCAAAGACAGCAATGATGTTATTTGGGTAAATCCTGCACCGTCATCTTTTCGTTACTGTAGACCGTTACACTTGCAGTATAGAAAAGAAACGAAAGAATTAATTATTTTGGAGAAACAGTCTATTCAGGATCAAATACAAAATCTTTCCCCCATTATAACTGAAACCTCGAGAGGGCATACAATAAAAGTTGTTGAATATGAATTATACTGTGCAGCTATTGATGGGAAAGTCCTGAATGCAATTCTTTGTACGCCATCTCAGTTACGTTGCCCATATTGCGATTTAACCTCCTCCCAATTCAACGATTTAGAGTTAGCATTCTCCAAACCAGTAATAGAAGAACGTTTGGTGCATGGCATAAGTCCACTTCATTCTTGGATAAGGGCCTTAGAATTTTTATTAAACCTGGGATATAAAGTAGAGGTTAAAAAATGGAGGATCTCTCAAAGGTCAGAAGAGAGCCGATTAGTCGAGGACCGTAAAAAAATTATCCAGGCTAAAATCAGAGAAGAAATGGGACTTTTGGTAGATGTTGTCCGTCCAACTTCAGGGACCACTAACGACGGCAACACTGCACGCACTGCTCTTTCTGACAGAAACCGAGGAACTTTTGCAAACATTTTGAACATTGAACAGTGGCTATTAGATGGATTATATGTTATTTTAACAGTTTTGTCTAGTAACCTACCAATTGACCCTGAAAAATTCGCAACTTTTGCAAAGAGTTGGCATACAAATATGTTGCGAAGTATGGATGGCATCCTATGACTGTCACGCTTCACAAAATTTTAGCACATGGGTCAAAAATTATAGAAAAATCAAATTTACCTATTGGCATGCTCTCTGAACAAGCAGCTGCAACTATGTTTGACCTTTTTCACAGAGCTTTAGTCTCATCGGACCCAATTATCTCTGATTACAACCTCTTAGAGAGAAAAAAAAAGGCTAAAAAAATCCCATTGTCACCGGCCGCATTGTCTTTATTGAGACCAGTTAATGAACAAAATCTAGCCATCGATGACTATTCTCATGTTGAATTAATTGTAACTAACAATGAAGATGAATTTTAGTTCGGTTAGCCTACATAATATTTCACAAATTCATATACATTTTCCTTTCGAATAGCCATATTAATTGTTAAAAAGTATTTAAAACACCTTTTGTTCAGATTAAGTATATTTTTATTGGTTTTTTTTTTCGGATACATGAAAGTGACACCCCTAAGGAAAATTTTGAATTTCCAATAACTCCTGGAAACCAATGAGTTAGGTTTTGGAATTAATACTACACATAATAGAAAGTATCAGCAATTTTTTGATGTAGGAATGACCACCTACTACGGCGGTATAGATGAATAAAAAAATGAAAACGAAAAATGAGAAAAAAAATCATATCTCTCGACCCATTCATACTAATGCAACAGAAATTGGTAGAACGGTCGGCTATTATACCATTTTTCGATAGAATAAATAAATTCTGTAATAAGTACTTCCATTAAATTATAATGATTTTTTTTTCATTTTTCAAGAGTCGGATATTGCGAAACTTTGACATTTTTTTAAAAAAAAAGCTCAAGTCTTAGCGAACCCGGAGTTTTACTCTAATCGTCGGAATTGTAGACTCTATCGATTAACTCAATAAAAACACGATGACACAAAAACGGGGATCTTATCACACTGTGCGTTACACAGTGTGATAAGATCCCCGTTTTTGTCGCATTGTCTTTATTGAGACCAGTTAATGAACAAAATCTAGCCATCGATGACTATTCTCATGTTGAATTAATTGTAACTAACAATGAAGATGAATTTTAGTTCGGTTAGCCTACATAATATTTCACAAATTCATATACATTTTCCTTTCGAATAGCCATATTAATTGTTAAAAAGTATTTAAAACACCTTTTGTTCAGATTAAGTATATTTTTATTGGTTTTTTTTTTCGGATACATGAAAGTGACACCCCTAAGGAAAATTTTGAATTTCCAATAACTCCTGGAAACCAATGAGTTAGGTTTTGGAATTAATACTACACATAATAGAAAGTATCAGCAATTTTTTGATGTAGGAATGACCACCTACTACGGCGGTATAGATGAATAAAAAAATGAAAACGAAAAATGAGAAAAAAAATCATATCTCTCGACCCATTCATACTAATGCAACAGAAATTGGTAGAACGGTCGGCTATTATACCATTTTTCGATAGAATAAATAAATTCTGTAATAAGTACTTCCATTAAATTATAATGATTTTTTTTTCATTTTTCAAGAGTCGGATATTGCGAAACTTTGACATTTTTTTAAAAAAAAAGCTCAAGTCTTAGCGAACCCGGAGTTTTACTCTAATCGTCGGAATTGTAGACTCTATCGATTAACTCAATAAAAACACGATGACACAAAAACGGGGATCTTATCACACTGTGGTACGTCGTGCAAAACTACGGCCGGGGGGCTTGCCTTAACTGGCCGGCCCGCGAGAAGGAACACTCTATAAAACCCGACAGCGAAGTCGTTTAAACCCTACGGATATCTGGCGACCTCCGTAGTATGTAGCCTTACCCCCGGAATGGGCGTCACCCGGGGGTGGACCTTCTTTCGACCCTACTCGTGGGAACAACAATGGAAACTAATCAAAAACTAACAAATAAACCTGGAATTTCAACACAGACGACTATAGCATTGCCAATTGACACCGATTCAGACGACGAAATGTTTTCAACTAACCAACAGATCCCTAACGATGCGTATCAACAGACAGATGACCGTGAAGGACATTCTTCTGGTACAAAAATACTAACTCGAATGGAAGCCTTTAAGCTGTTTAAGGGTAAAGCAAAGCAGCTGCCGCTTTCCGAACGAGTGAGTATGGTTGTCAATTATTTTGGCTCTGAATATCAACTTTCACAAACTGACGACGAGTTGAAACAAACACTTACAGGGTTTTTATCAAAGAGTCAAGATTACTATAAGCGTTGTAAGTTTAATGAGTCCTATTTTATTAAAAAAAAAACGAGATTGGCTTAGTGGTACTCTTGTTAATGGTCATTTGATATCAGTTATTGATAATGATGAAACTTCATCAGCAACGGTTTCTAATAACGAATCTCTCTTTTCTCCGAAATCCAAGAGGTTTATGGCTCTAAGCAGAAGCCAACAATATAGATCTAAGCGAAAACTTTCGGAAGCTTTAGACAACGAACCAATTGTCCAGAAAATACAAGCGTTTGTACGATCTATTAAAATCGGAGGACAAAATCTGCCACATTCATCTGCTAAAGATTTAGAGACACTATTATGTCTATGTCTAGAATCTGAGACTGCTCCAACGGAAATTCTTAGAAAAGTTCAGACTTCTCCAGAACCATGCACACCTGTCGAAGCTTTGGCTATGATAACTGATAGAAATATGTCCGTCGAAACATACAGTGCAATTCGATTAGATCTTAAAAGACGTGGATTTGATGCATACCCCCCGTATTATAAAATTCAAGAGGTTAAAAAAACCTGTTATCCTGACCAGGTTCAGGTGTCTGAAAGAGAAGCATCTGTGCCTCTTCAAAGTTTAGTCAACCTCACTTTAACTCAGGTGATTAAATTATGTGATGAAGTCCTCATTAACTATTGTACCAAAAAAAGCATTCAAGCAGTAGATTGCATTTTAAAGGGTAACTGGGGCTTTGATGGAAGCACTGGGCAATCTTTATATAAACAATCATTCTCAGATGCAGAAGGTGACGAAAATAGTCTTTTTGCGACGACATTTACGCCATTGCAGGTTGTAACCAAAGACAGCAATGATGTTATTTGGGTAAATCCTGCACCGTCATCTTTTCGTTACTGTAGACCGTTACACTTGCAGTATAGAAAAGAAACGAAAGAATTAATTATTTTGGAGAAACAGTCTATTCAGGATCAAATACAAAATCTTTCCCCCATTATAACTGAAACCTCGAGAGGGCATACAATAAAAGTTGTTGAATATGAATTATACTGTGCAGCTATTGATGGGAAAGTCCTGAATGCAATTCTTTGTACGCCATCTCAGTTACGTTGCCCATATTGCGATTTAACCTCCTCCCAATTCAACGATTTAGAGTTAGCATTCTCCAAACCAGTAATAGAAGAACGTTTGGTGCATGGCATAAGTCCACTTCATTCTTGGATAAGGGCCTTAGAATTTTTATTAAACCTGGGATATAAAGTAGAGGTTAAAAAATGGAGGATCCCTCAAAGGTCAGAAGAGAGCCGATTAGTCGAGGACCGTAAAAAAATTATCCAGGCTAAAATCAGAGAAGAAATGGGACTTTTGGTAGATGTTGTCCGTCCAACTTCAGGGACCACTAACGACGGCAACACTGCACGCACTGCTCTTTCTGACAGAAACCGAGGAACTTTTGCAAACATTTTGAACATTGAACAGTGGCTATTAGATGGATTATATGTTATTTTAACAGTTTTGTCTAGTAACCTACCAATTGACCCTGAAAAATTCGCAACTTTTGCAAAGAGTTGGCATACAAATATGTTGCGAAGTATGGATGGCATCCTATGACTGTCACGCTTCACAAAATTTTAGCACATGGGTCAAAAATTATAGAAAAATCAAATTTACCTATTGGCATGCTCTCTGAACAAGCAGCTGCAACTATGTTTGACCTTTTTCACAGAGCTTTAGTCTCATCGGACCCAATTATCTCTGATTACAACCTCTTAGAGAGAAAAAAAAAGGCTAAAAAAATCCCATTGTCACCGGCCGCATTGTCTTTATTGAGACCAGTTAATGAACAAAATCTAGCCATCGATGACTATTCTCATGTTGAATTAATTGTAACTAACAATGAAGATGAATTTTAGTTCGGTTAGCCTACATAATATTTCACAAATTCATATACATTTTCCTTTCGAATAGCCATATTAATTGTTAAAAAGTATTTAAAACACCTTTTGTTCAGATTAAGTATATTTTTATTGGTTTTTTTTTTCGGATACATGAAAGTGACACCCCTAAGGAAAATTTTGAATTTCCAATAACTCCTGGAAACCAATGAGTTAGGTTTTGGAATTAATACTACACATAATAGAAAGTATCAGCAATTTTTTGATGTAGGAATGACCACCTACTACGGCGGTATAGATGAATAAAAAAATGAAAACGAAAAATGAGAAAAAAAATCATATCTCTCGACCCATTCATACTAATGCAACAGAAATTGGTAGAACGGTCGGCTATTATACCATTTTTCGATAGAATAAATAAATTCTGTAATAAGTACTTCCATTAAATTATAATGATTTTTTTTTCATTTTTCAAGAGTCGGATATTGCGAAACTTTGACATTTTTTTAAAAAAAAAGCTCAAGTCTTAGCGAACCCGGAGTTTTACTCTAATCGTCGGAATTGTAGACTCTATCGATTAACTCAATAAAAACACGATGACACAAAAACGGGGATCTTATCACACTGTGCGTTACACAGTGTGATAAGATCCCCGTTTTTGTCGCATTGTCTTTATTGAGACCAGGGGGGCTAAAAACGCCACTTTAAGCAATTCCTCTAAATGAAATTCATTTCCCGAATTCCCAGCAGATCATTAGCAATTCCTCTAATTTTCGTAAAATGGTGACACATAATAGCAGAATCGCCTACAATTCAATTCATATTACAAATCATATTTGGTGTAAATATTACCGCATGAAAAAAATAAAAACCGTAATTTTATCGGTAAATTTTTCTTTACAGTTTTTATGAATTAAATTGGTTTTTAATTTTTTATTTCTACAGTTTAAATGTTATTAAATTATAATATGCCTTATAACTGCTAAACATACCGCAGATAAGCCCTGAAAAGGGAAATTAGAAACAATAAAAACTTTTTAGGCTGGCAACGCGTACAAAGAAGTTTTCAGGCCGCATTCCGAATTAGCTATAATCGCTCACAGCACTCACATCATGTCACATGAGTTCCGATTTAGATATTACGATTATTTATCCATTTATTTCAGGCATCAAGGCCCATATAAACACATACAATACAATATTAATATAACTTATAAATACATACAACATTATAATTACACTAAAAACTAACGTATACGCAGTGTCTGCGTCGTGTTTCGCTGACTGGCGTCATGTAGCCGGCCACGAAACCGGCGGTACACAACACCCTTCGGCCAGAACTCTTACGTTAAATTAATTAATTAATTATGATGGCTGAGAGCTGTTGACAATTCGGAACGCTCGTGAACGCGCTCACAGTGCTTACTCAATGTCAATACGATATTATTTACAGTATTTCTTTGTATAAACACCATATTTCTTCTTCAGTTCTTCTTTGGTTAGGTGGCGACTGTCAGCCAGAAGCACAATTTCGAAAATGCCACATTTGTTTTATATAAAGATATGATGCAACACAAAACACACTGACACATCCTCACATTTCTCACACACTCACTCAGTCATTTTTGACAGCGCTCACGGTGATATTATTATAAGGCATGGCCGGCATTATCGCAAGATGGCGCATGTCATGACGTCATCTATGAAGATTCACTGGACATCGTTTTCGCGCTCACACTAATTCGGTACGGAGCACGCTCAAATCGATTACATCCCAACTCGGAACGCACCCTAAAGTTTCTCCCTTGAGTTATGTCAACTACTATTGTCATTATTGTCAACATTAGTCAACATCAAACTGAATCTGCTTCTGCTGATTGCTGCAGCCACAGAGTACTTTTTGATAGACTGGCTGCAGCCCCATATTCCAGGCTCTAGCCAGACTCGTGCGTCAGCCCCTACCACTGCCGAATTCGATGCTACAACAGTGCCTCTGCCTCGTTGAACTCGGCAAGCGAGATACCCCAGTGAGTGGATTTTTCTAATCCTACAGCTATTCATATTGGGGTTAAGACATAATGACTATTGAAAACTATTAAGTAAGGTATTTTCATTACGTTTTTTAGGTCACCCTCTGGCTGCACTAGATGAGGCTCGGAGAGTTTTACCTCAGGTGGAGATTAAACAGCTGATATGGCAAATGAATAGTGCAGAACCTTCAGAGGCTTGCTGATGCAGTCGAAAGACTATTTTATTGGTGTCCTATAGAGGTAAAGTATGAGTTTTTTGTACATGCAATAAAAAAAATAAGTATAACATTCATATAATATAATTATAAAGAAATACAAAGGAAAAAATACTATATTTTAACATTTAAATACCACAAAAACTTTAACTTTGCATCCGGTTAGATGGAAGCCGACCCCGACATAGTACATAGTTGGGAAAAGGCTAGACAGACGATGATGATGATTTGACTTACTAAAACCCACAAATTTTTCTTTTCAGCCTGGTGGAGTTGTTCCAAGTGGGTCTTAAGTGGATGGTGATTCCATAAAAAGGGAAACATGGTTTGCCCCTCCGCAGCTAGCATCGACACAAATAAGAGTCGCAAACCTAAATGAATGAAAAAAAGGCTAATTCATTATTATGTTTTGTATTCGTTTTTTAATATTAGAAGATGAGATTGTTAATATAGTAAATACAATATTTTTCATATCACTATTGTTTTATTTTAGTGAAAGGTATAAGGTATCCTCTTCTACGGTCCTCTTATATACAGTGGACCCCCGGTAATCCGGCCCCTGTCTAATCCGGCACCCCCTGTAATCCGACATGGTCCATTATTTATTATGTAGGTATTGACATTTTTTTGTAAGTTCATTCATGACATTAATTTTATAATAAACCGTAAGCTCTCTATTGTGTTGTTTAATTTACTAAATTTGACATACATAATGAAGTATGATTTGTACTTCAGAGTAAATATATACATATAACATATGGGATTTTATCATTGGGTCTGTAATTTGTCGGATTACAAGGTACTCTTTTGTAAACATTTCCGTACTATAGGGGGTCTTAGGCAGTACTCTATAATCCGACAAATTCGATAGTCCGACACTGCCCTGCAAAATGTTTGTCGGATTACCGGGGGTCCACTGTATACTACTTAATAAAATTGAAATAAAGTATGACAACATAATAATATCACACCTATATATCCCTGAAGGGTTAGGCAGAGGTGTACAATACACCTAAAATGTGAATAGAAGATTGTAGAAAGTTGTCCTTTAGAGCCAAAGCACACACGCTACTTTTTGCATCGCCGTGCGGTGTGGAATGCTTGGTCGCTGCATTTAGCTTCTAAAAAGCAGCTGAATCGCCGATCGCCGATGCAAAAAGTAGCGTGTGTGCTTTGGCCCTTAAGCATATTATATGATCAATGTTTTTATTTCATCGAGGGGGTGGTACAGAGTACCTAAACGTCTACAATAATAAATGATAGTCTATCTAGAACTATTTAATTAAAACCAGGTACAATCCTTTTACTTGCCTTGGAGCTAGTAATTATGCCACCTCGGCGGGAACTTAAGTACGGCTCCAGCTCATGGATGAGGTCGCGACACACACTTTTATTTAGTAGCCTGTATAAGCCAACAAATTCGAGATCCGGCATTTCGAATGCTATGTCTATTTTCCGAAGAGCTGCATTTCGTAGGCGATATAAAAGGGTCTCCGAAAGCCGCGCGTGCTCCAGAAAATTTTCATATAGGGCTAAATCTGCCATTATAACAATATTTCTTCACAAAACCTCCAATATGATTTGTGAGATGTTGCTTTTGACTGACTTCTTATGATTCTGCTATTTGACACTAAAGCAATTCGTATTTTGTGGACCATTTTACAAATCCTCATACAAAACTGTCAAACAGATGAATTGCGTGATATGAATTGTGCGCAAATAATATTATGAATTGTCAGTTTGTGACCATTTTACGACTTTTAATATGATTCATAATGTTATCCTTTTATGATTCTGCCAAAGTGACCTTTTTAGGCCCCCAGTTAATGAACAAAATCTAGCCATCGATGACTATTCTCATGTTGAATTAATTGTAACTAACAATGAAGATGAATTTTAGTTCGGTTAGCCTACATAATATTTCACAAATTCATATACATTTTCCTTTCGAATAGCCATATTAATTGTTAAAAAGTATTTAAAACACCTTTTGTTCAGATTAAGTATATTTTTATTGGTTTTTTTTTTCGGATACATGAAAGTGACACCCCTAAGGAAAATTTTGAATTTCCAATAACTCCTGGAAACCAATGAGTTAGGTTTTGGAATTAATACTACACATAATAGAAAGTATCAGCAATTTTTTGATGTAGGAATGACCACCTACTACGGCGGTATAGATGAATAAAAAAATGAAAACGAAAAATGAGAAAAAAAATCATATCTCTCGACCCATTCATACTAATGCAACAGAAATTGGTAGAACGGTCGGCTATTATACCATTTTTCGATAGAATAAATAAATTCTGTAATAAGTACTTCCATTAAATTATAATGATTTTTTTTTCATTTTTCAAGAGTCGGATATTGCGAAACTTTGACATTTTTTTAAAAAAAAAGCTCAAGTCTTAGCGAACCCGGAGTTTTACTCTAATCGTCGGAATTGTAGACTCTATCGATTAACTCAATAAAAACACGATGACACAAAAACGGGGATCTTATCACACTGTGCATTGCTTCATAAGTTCGAAAAAGAACAATGGGTAAAGTTGTATGGGCCCCGTACCCAAAAAAAAAGATGACTGTAGCATTATGAGCTATATCGGTATTCATTGCCCTCATGGAGTTGTTTAATTAATCCTAAGACAGCATGTCTGAATTCACTTGGAGAAAAAAGATATTTAAGGAAGTTAAATTGGTTTTGAGAAGACGGTACCCAGAGACAAGGTTAATTGTAGCATTATGAACTATGTCGGTATTTGTCGACCTCATGGAGTAGTTTAATTAATCCTAAGACAACATGTCTGAATTCACTTGGAGAAAAAAGATATTTAAGGAAGTTAAATTGGTTTTGAGAAGACGGTACCTACCCAGAGACAAGGTTAATTGTAGCATTATGAACTATGTCGGAATTTGTTGACCTCATGGAGTAGTTTAATTAATCCTAAGACAGCATGTCTGAATTCACTTGGAGAAAAAAGATATTTAAAGAAGTTAAATTGTTTTAACAAAATTATAGGAAAGTTCATTATCTTTATTCATTATTGTAATTACCATACTTATATTGGTTCTTACTAGCTGACCCGGCGAACTTTGTACCCCCTTTAATTTTTTTTTTTTGTTAATTTTTTCCCATGTTTTAATAGCTATTCTGCTATTCGCGGCAGAGATTATGAGCTATGTCGGTATTCGTTGCCCTCATGAAGTAGTTTAATTAATCTTTAGTCAGCATGTCTGCTGGCAACCGACAATGCAGCATAAAATGAGATACAAAAAAGAAATAAAAACAAAACACAATACAAGTTCTAAATCAATTTTAATTAATTTTTAATCAAATTCTGTTAATTATCTAAATCGCTGGAGCCTTATTGAACACGTTCCGTGATACATTGTAGAACAACACGCTAACAACACTGTCGAAATAATAAAAGACAGAATTAACGTTTTCAACAGGTTTGGTGACTAATATGTTGTGGATTGTAATATCAACCGCCAAAGGGTACGTTTCACAGCGATGGAAGAAAGCGATGTACCATTTCCTAGCCTCAACGAGGAGGAACTTATCTTGTTTAGTTTAGGCACATACCAATTAAAACTCGCAAAATCATACGTGTCAGAGCATTTGCGAAGAGGCATGTAGGTACCCTATAGAGGTATGCGTAGAACCAAGTCCTAATATGAGATATGGTGCAAGTGATTGACTGTCGAATAATTATTATTTAGTAAGATTATTGTAAAAATGGAAAATTATACCTGTGAGACCTGCTGGTGAAGTATGTTTAAATAGAAACATTTTCAAACGGTTGATTGATGTAGTTTTTTTTTTTGTGCATACCCTGTCTGAAATCTCTGTGCACGCCACTGCATGATTACGACCCTCGTGTGTGCCGGGAAAGATAAACATATTAACAACGAGGTTGTTAAACGTGGAATGTGGACTCAGCGATCATTATGCCGATAGTCGTGACAGCCTATGGCTTAATAGCCAAAAACGTCGACTAGCACCTGAGGAGGCTCTCGTTGGGCAGCTGGATCAAGGACTTGATTCAGAAAGCGGAACTTCTCGACACGACCCACATTATTAGGAGGTTCTTCTCTCTGGAGCCCTGAGAGCCCTGATAGCTTGGACCTGTTCCCGATACCGGTGGGCTACAACTTTTTTATATCTTTAAATGTTTTTATATTCTAATATTTAAAAATATAATTTATATAAACATGTATAACGAAATAAAGGAGTTAAAATAATAATTAATGAGAATAAATAATGTACTATTCTTTTATTTTATTCTATTTAATAAAACAATTTAACTTCGTTAAATATCTTTTTTCTCCAAGTGAATTCAGACATGCTGTCTTAGGATTAATTAAACCACTCCATGAGGTCAACAAATACCGACATAGTTCATAATGCTACAATTAACCTTGTCTCTGGGTACGGTCTTCTCAAAACCAATTTAACTTCCTTAAATATCTTTTTTCTCCAAGTGAATTCAGACATGCTGTCTTAGGATTAATTAAACCACTCCATGAGGTCAACAAATACCGACATAGTTCATAATGCTACAATTAACCTTGTCTCTGGGTACGGTCTTCTCAAAACCAATTTAACTTCCTTAAATATCTTTTTTCTCCAAGTGAATTCAGACATGCTGTCTTAGGATTAATTAAACTACTCCATGAGGTCAACAAATACCGACATAGTTCATAATGCTACAATTAACCTTGTCTCTGGGTACCGTCTTCTCAAACCAATGTAACTTCCTTAAATATCTTTTTTCTCCAAGTGAATTCAGACATGCTGTCTTAGGATTAATTAAACTACTCCATGAGGTCAACAAATACCGACATAGTCCATAATGCTACATTTAACTTTGTCTCTGGGTACGGTCTTACTCGTTCTCCTTTGTCTGCTCAACACGTAAATAACGCAATGAATGTTGTTGAACTGCCAAAATGAAACCGATTCCGATTGATAGTGTTACGCAATTGCCCCGCTGGTCTTAGGTACCTACTCGTACCTATAACTTTTGCAAAAACCTCTTCATACCTACTCATCAATCCGTCAATTTCCATCGCTTGCACCACCGTAACAATGATTTCAGTTTAACGACAGTGATTCGGAACCGTTTCAAACGGTAAATAGATAACAATTGGTGGAGAGAGCACCATCAGTCACCACGCTTTCAAGACGTCGTCGGACTAATAGCATTGTTTACTTGCATCGAAGACCGACAGACGTAAACATGCCGTGTAATGACTACTGATTACCTTGGCAGTTTGATGATGAACGGTTTTCGCTCACGATTTTTGGACATTTAAGGCCTGCGCAGACGATGGAAATCTATGCAATAACGCACACAGAGGACATGTAGACTGCTGGGTTTGCCATACATTCTATCGTTGCGGACAATTTGTCCATTGTCTGCGCAGGCATTTACGGCGTTGCTGTGTCCGCGTGATTATCGAAAAACGAGTTTTTCCTACTACATAGGTACTTTTTATGGTAACCGTACCCGAAGGGTGCCAACGGATAGCAGAGGCTTAGTAATAGGAACCCTATTACTAAGCCTCTGCTATCCGTTTGACTGTCAGCGGGCTGTATCTCATGAACCGTAATAGGCAGACAGTTGCATTTTCAAGGAGTGTGTATTTCTAATTGCCCTTTTATTTTCAGACCCAGACAAGAACGTGTTTTTTGGCGTGTGCTAGTCCGTCTCGCACTTGGCAGGTTTTTGTGCTCGTTCGAATGTTATTTTATCTTCTCAAATATTTAATGTCAAGATCAAATGTAGGTCATTTCGTGTTTTTTTTTTTTAACGAAGTTCTTTTACGGAACGTGCGGTAGGAGTAAAATAGGAGAAATCCACCATGCGACTTTTCATTTATGTAATAGAAAGGGACAGAGATTTCGAGGGTAATGAAGCCATTAGTGAAGTCAAAATGAAAAACCAAGATGGCGGCTGCAAAAAAAATTCAACGCTTTCAAGACGTCGTCGGACTAATAGCATTGTTTACTTGCATCGAAGACCGACAGACGTAAACATGCCGTGTAATGACTACTGATTACCTTGGCAGTTTGATGATGAACGGTTTTCGCTCACGATTTTTGGACATTTAAGGCCTGCGCAGACGATGGAAATCTATGCAATAACGCACACAGAGGACATGTAGACTGCTGGGTTTGCCATACATTCTATCGTTGCGGACAATTTGTCCATTGTCTGCGCAGGCATTTACGGCGTTGCTGTGTCCGCGTGATTATCGAAAAACGAGTTTTTCCTACTACATAGGTACTTTTTATGGTAACCGTACCCGAAGGGTGCCAACGGATAGCAGAGGCTTAGTAATAGGAACCCTATTACTAAGCCTCTGCTATCCGTTTGACTGTCAGCGGGCTGTATCTCATGAACCGTAATAGGCAGACAGTTGCATTTTCAAGGAGTGTGTATTTCTAATTGCCCTTTTATTTTCAGACCCAGACAAGAACGTGTTTTTTGGCGTGTGCTAGTCCGTCTCGCACTTGGCAGGTTTTTGTGCTCGTTCGAATGTTATTTTATCTTCTCAAATATTTAATGTCAAGATCAAATGTAGGTCATTTCGTGTTTTTTTTTTTTAACGAAGTTCTTTTACGGAACGTGCGGTAGGAGTAAAATAGGAGAAATCCACCATGCGACTTTTCATTTATGTAATAGAAAGGGACAGTTTTCGAGGGTAATGAAGCCATTAGTGAAGTCAAAATGAAAAACCAAGATGGCGGCTGCAAAAAAAATTCAAATTTTTCGTCATGGATGTCGTTTTCATGGTTTTCCGAGGGTGCTAATTCCGATATTGTGGCCACAATGAAAATCCAAAATGATTGGCTGCAAAAATGTACAAATTTTCGTCATTTTGAAATTTTCGCAGCCGCCATCTTGGATTTTTATTTTAAACTTCGTTCCTTCCGGGTGTCCTCGGACCACACACATTTTTTTTTTTCTGAAAATGACAATACTTTTAAAACACCGCCGCTGTGCCACTACCAGATATTTGTCGACCCAGCTAGACGACTGTTTCTAGTGTCTAGTCGAAAAGCTATTTAGGATTGGCAAAAAAACACGCTTGTTTTTTCCACAAATGTATTTCTATGTTGAAAAGGACTTTACAAAAGTACATCATTTTACAAAATATATTCGAGTTATAACAAAAGTCTATATGAATAGACAACTAATACTAAAAAAAACCGAAGCTATAACAATTTAATTCGAAAACTAGAAAACAATACTTTTCCTGCGTCGCGCAGTTTGTACTAGAATGGTATGGCACCATTGCCTTTTTAGTTCCAAGTATTCAACCAATAGTAATATTACATTTTGGACACGAACAAAGATCGTCGTTTCTGATTGGTTGACGCTATGACACGACAAGCTGTGATTGGTTAATATTTTCCCATCACTATAAGATGTATGAAAATGTTTCAGTTAGTCGTTGGACACAATAATAATAAATTATACATCACATTTATTATGGACGTTTGCTGTAACATAAAACGTTAACTGCGTTACATAAAAGAAAATTCTGGAAAGAAATTGAGCACATTTTAATGGTAGATAAGTACTAAACAATATAAAAAAATATACTATTAAAGAGACAGATTTACTCATTATTTAACTACTTTAAATGACATAGAAAATTTTAAGGAATCGATAGCTACAAATATTTCTTGATCTATTTTTAATTGAAAAAAAGGTGCAGTATGTTTCTTTACAGAAAGAAAGAAAGAAAATACGTTTATTTGCGGTGAAAATGACGCAAAAAAGAACAAAAACACAAAAAATAAAATAAAAAGGTAGGGGGAAACATGCGTCACATCCACGCGAAACGGCTATCGCTCAGCATTATGCTGCGACCCTATGCAGGACAGAGCCCCAGCGCTGGTTTTCAGCGACAGCCGGCGCTGACGTAATGACGTCGTCCGGTGCAGCAAACAATTATTAAAATACAGTGTACTTAAAGAAAAATAATTGAATTTAAAAGTGATAAAATATTATACTAAACAGGAAATAGACATAGGTACAGTACACGCTATGAGAATATCATCCTCAATAAACGTTTTACACTTTATGAAGTGGCAACATTTCGAAGCGTCCTTATGAAGAATACGTTACGTCACTAGGATAGAAATTTAATAAGTACTCTTTGCGACCTGGATCTGTTAGCACCATAATATATACTGCACCACACAATGATGTATTCAAAGCTACCTTACTCCTTGAGAGCCTATACTACCTCAGCTAAAATTCACTCTTTATCTCGCTCATACGATACTGCTCGCGGACTGAGTGAGAGCGAGACAAAGTGCGGTGCTGGGCGGCAGGCAGCGCCAATAGTTTAGGTATTTGCTTTTTACAGTGAAAATAATGGTAATTATAAAAAAAAAATAACATAAGACCTGCTTTAAAGTAAGTTCAGTTAGTATGCAAAGTTTCGTGATCTAATTTGAAGTATTTTTTGAATACCAGCGGTTTATTGTTCGGGTTAGAGGTAACTTTGGATTTTTTTTCTATCGAGAAAATTTAATGGAATCGTGTTTTCGTCTAACATAAGACTTAGCATTAATCCTCAACTTTACCATATATTTATTTCAAAATTAATGGTGCAGTATTTTCGACATAACGGAGGATCACGCTAAGCAATTTGAGGTAGTATAGGCTCTTAAAATCTTGGCGCAAGCGTCAGAGTAGTTCGCGAAATTCAAATTTTCTTAAAGTTTTTTGCAATTTGCAGGTCAGTATCAAGTTGTATGTTGATCTAAATATGATTCGCGGCCGTAACAAATATTTATTTATAGAATTATGCAGATTGATGTCATCAATACAACTCTAAGTTCATATTAGGTACGTCATGCATCAAGGAGGTTGTATGGCTGCGTTTCCACCAGAGATGTGCGAGGATGCGTAGCGAGGGATGTGTGTGTAACAAACCAATAACATCGCTTTATTTTCATAGCTTGAACTAAGTTAGCGTTGTTATTGCGGACTCCACTGAAGCGGAGCTGGGCGGAGCGGAGCAGAGACGTGCAGGAATCGACCAATCACAATGGTTGAAATCCTCATCGCGTCACTCGGCTCGTCTGTGATTGGGCGATTCCTGCACATCTCCGCTCCGCTCCGCCCAGCTCCGCTTCGGTGGAGTCCGGGCGTTACACACATTCCTCGCTACGCATCCCCGCTCATCTCTGGTGGAAACGCAGCCTATTGCTGATTCTAATGATTATAATTCTGTAGTCATAATTTTTACGGTCGCGAATCATCTTTTTAATCAATATACATCCTGACACTGACCTGCAAATTGCAAAAAAATTCAGAAAAAAATAATGAATTTCAAGGGCTACCTTATCGCATCCCTCTCAAATCGTGCCTTCTCACTATTTATTGTCCTTACTCCTTAGTAAAAGGTATCAGACAGCGTTTCTCAAACGTCAGTAATTTTAAGAAATAAAAGTAGTTACAGCATCTGGATACCTTATTTCAACAGATTACACGATTAAATCACGGCAAGATGCGAAGCTACATCTTTTAATACATTTGACACAGACGCAGAATTAAGTCATGTATTCAGCAAACCTTCGTTTGAATAAGAAACAGGTTGAAAGTTTTGTTCGAAACGTGCTGACTAGTAATTGACATGTCTTTAATAATCAATTAAACAATATACTGATGATGAACTGGTGTCACAAAATGCAGGCAAAATAACAGATACGGCAGAAGCGTCAATTTAAATACATTAATTACTTATTTCTACAAGCGGCTGTTAGCGCCTACTTCAAGCTTATGTTGTTAACAATCACAGAAATACTTCTACCATGTTTAAAAATAATCTCTTATATTTCCGAGCTCCTATTTCAAAAAAAGTATGTGGGTTGACTTCAAAAATTAAGTAAAAAATACTGTTCTTTTTTAATCTGGCAACATGAATTGGTAGAAAATATAAATACTGTGATGGTAGAAAACTGGTAAGTACTTAACACATTAGAAATACCTACATTTCAAACACTCCAGTTGTTCGCTTAGTGTTAAACAATAAAAGAAACTACATATTTAATATACTTATGAAATATTTCACAAGCATGCTAAAATGAATACCTACTTACAAATAAGTTTTAATTTCGATAAGTTATAGACTAATATTAGTTTTGACAAATATCATGTTAAGTGCTGTGATTGGCTGATATTCCAGACAACACTCATAGCCAGACGAATGGCCCAGTGGGGAGCAATGATGGCCCATATTTGTGTAAATTATTTCATCACCACTGATCTCAAAACGGTGAAGGAAAACATCGTGAGGAAATCGACATATCCTACAACAAAAAAATCGAAGACATATGACATCTACCAACCCGCACTGGGCCCGAGTAGTGGATTACAGCCCTCTCTCTCGAAGAGAAGAGGCCTGTGTCCCAGCAGTGGGAACATTAAAGGCTCATTATGGTAACCATAGCAATAAACACGATATTTGTCAATAGAGTTACTGATCAGAGATTAGGTTTTCAGAATCTTTTTACGCAGAGTTCATGTACTTATTCAACATTCAAACGTATTATATAAAACCTGTATCTATCCCATAGAAATTTCGTAATATATGTACTTATTTTTCTTTTTACAAGCCAGAGATTAGGCAGAAGATCTTTAGATATTTAGATACTAAATACAGCAATAGTGTACTCTGATTCCGGGACAATCTTGTAAGGCTATTTATCAAAGACTGTTGGTATTGTATCTAATCAGGTCTAACCCGAATATTTTTCTTTGCCTGGACTAAAAAAATATCTTTTCTTAATCACGAGCAACATATAAAAAACACATTTCTCGTTCTTAATTTTACTTACTTTAATCATTTATAGCTTGTATATCACTAACTATACAGAAAGCTTTTCTATTGTTAAAATAGGAACACAGCAACTACTCATACATACAACGCCACAAGGTTCTATTGGCGCGTGGCCAAATTCGGAACTAACGCCCGCCATCTTGTTTTCTTAATACAATTTGTGTGCTAATTTCACAAATGGGAAAGCAAGCCGCACTGGGCCCGCGTGCTGCATTATGGCCCACTCCCTCTCACAGGGAGGAGGCCTGTGTCCCAGAAGTGGGAACGTTGTAGGCTGATTATGCTAATGCTTACCAAAAACGTCCCCTGTCAACGTCATTCAGGCGCAAAAAGATCCTTGCAGCAATAAAAAGCACTAATATAACAAAAGACACATCTACTTTTCTCTATGGTCGATATAGAAAGAAGTAGCATAATGAAATGCACAACCTTGCAAAAAAACCTCTTTTCAACTTTTGTACATAAATTAAAGCTTTTTTTTTCGCAGACTAAGGAAAGTTTAACTTTTTTTGGAAGATTATAGTTTAAGATCTCATAAGAAAGGAAGTATTTAAGTAGGTGGCAATTGACTTAAACTTTTATTAACAAGTAAGACATAATATCTTTAAAAGATAGTAGAAAACTTGTGTGCCTATAGATTTATAGAACATATATTATCATGAGACTTGATATCACATACTGGATACACGGGTATGAGGATGGGATACATTTAACCTTTTGACGGCTTGTGTCGCTAAATGCGACAAATATTTCCATGCCCCTACCGCTCCTGTCGTTTTTCATTCTATTTTCGTCCTATTAACTGCGTGGTACAACTAAAACCATTACTAAATAGAGATAATTTTTATTTGACAATTTTACTATCGATACTACGATTTCTCCTCCTTATTTATTGTAGATATTATTTTATCTTGATTTTATCGATTTGTAGCCGCGCGCTAGGGGCACGGCAATTGATATTTAGCCAAGCGCTTAAAAGTTTAACAGTGATATACCATATTCAGCGTTTATACAGGGTGGCATGACATCGACGCGTAAACTGTAACCATGGATTCAGCACATGATTATAGACTAGAATAGAAATTGAAGGTCGGATATCAAAAAAATAAAATGCTGTTTCATACAAAAGCGTACCTAGTATGGAAAAGCAAATTTTATTTTAATAACTTCAACGAAAAATTTCAACTCATGTGCGTTCAGAATTATGTACAGAATCCACGGTTACCGGTTGCACGTAGAAGTCCCTGCCTCCTTGTATGTAGGTCGCGCCACGAAAGTTGAGACTTGACCCGCCTCCCGCGCTCTTTCCGCCGCCCCTATGACGTCCGGTCACGTCCCGCGCTCAGACCTCATACCGCTAGAGACCTAAAATCGTGTAAGTACTACGCAAGTCAAACCACGTGGTGTGTCAAGTCTCATCTTACGTGGCACGTATTATACTTAAATAACTTTTAATACAACAGTAAATTATCTTTAATCCGGACATATTTTACACTAGTATGATTAAAAGTCGTGACGACCAAACTGTTTAAATTTGCTGATGTTTTAGGTTGCTGTCAGCAGTGTATGCGCTTACGCAGCTTTAATACGATATTATCGCATACGCACAGTGCGAAGAGTATCAGGCCCGTTTGCAATGCAACTCACTAAATACATTTAGTGCTAATTTTAAGACACCTTCCTATTGCTGTCAATAATTTGAAGGTTACAGAGGCATAATTGTGATTTCAATATAATCAAGCGGGCCTCAGTAAATAAAAAAACAGTTTAGAAATGTCACATCAGTTCTTATGTTAACCGGTCAAGCGGCGCGGTTCGCTGATCGGCGACGAAACAATAGAAAATCAATCGTGTCTCATTAGCGGAGCTTGACAGATTAAAAATCACAAATGAATACGATAATTATCTGTGGAAGTAGCTTGTAAAACTGTCTTAGAAATTATACAGACTAATCGTCACGACTTTTTAAAACAATTACTTACAAATTAAAACTCACTTATCCTCGTGTTGTGATCTCGTTAGCAACTCAAGATTATGATGGGAGTCTATTCTGTTCATGTTCGCCTTGAACTCATCGAGAGGCGACTTTGATAGGTTAGGGGTGGGAGGTACGGGAGGTACTAACGTATCTATCGAACCTGTTTCAACATTACCTTCTTTGTCTAAATTTTGTTTTTCCATGTGTAGAAAGTTTTCATGAGAACCGTTCAAAGCTTTGGATAGGGAATTGTCCGGGTATGAGAGGTCGAAGTTAGATATGGACAGTAGTTTTTCCCCTTTTTCGAGCCCTGAGCTTAGAGATTTCGAAGCTGTCAATTGGTCGTTATCTGGAAAATAAAGTTTAATGTTAATTCAAGGAAAAACTTAAATACTTCTAAAATACCTACAATTTTGATATGTTTTTCGCTGAGATGAGGTTGTGACTAGATTTTGAACGTTTTTAATTACGGGAATGTTCCTCTGGTCTGGTTAAGTGGAATCATCGACACGAAAAAGAAAAATATGTACTTTAAGAAATAAAGTTAGATTACCGATGTTGGAGTCGTCAGTGGTCTTTTGTTTCAGTTCGCCGCGGTCATCCTTATGGTCCTTCGGTAAAGAGGAGCTTCGCTCTCCCTCTAACATTCCCAACACCCTGTACATAACATCACGTTTAGAGAATTTTCAATTCTACCCTCACTACAATAGTGCCTTCATTAACTAAATATATGTTGTTTTCAAGTCGTGCATTACTTGTTCAGTGCATTTTGTACCTCTTTGTCATCCATAATTAGCATACACAAAAATACATATACATATTAGCTTGCATATAATAAAAACTAAATGTAAAATTATGTGAAAAATACTATAAGTGATACATTTGTTCATGTTTGCAGTTCTACTGACGTATTATGTCTCGTTTCATTCATTTCTTTTAACCAACTTCAAAAAAAGGAGGAAGTTGTTTAGTTGGGTTTAGTTTTGGGCTCGCGAGGTGAAGTCGCGAGTAGAACGAAATACGTGAGTAAACCCGTAAACATTAACAAAATATGAATATCATATTGCAAGAAACACAATATGTATTTACATAATTATAACCATGACAGTCATCAGTACAACTTTCTGAGTTAGAATTGGCCTCAAATGTCATGATGTCATCAAATAGTCATTTATTAGGATTATTTTAACTTAGATAGTCGTATTCACAGATATAGATAGACCTAGATAACGCAAGTATCACGAACTGTATGAAAACTAAGCGTGCCACTTTTTGACTACCTACTATGACGTCACAAGCTCGCGCTCTCGCTCACGCTCACCCAGCCAGCAGTGCGCTGGACTGAGCGCGAAAGTGGCGGCTTACGATTTTCGAACGTAAGCTGGTGCGATTTTTGGCACGCGAAGTAGTTGCTCTTGCGTTATCTAGGTGTATCTATATCTGTGGGCGTATTGATGATTCTTTACTTGTGCCTGGCAAAATATGGGTTACTACACCTCTGCCCAACTCTTCGGGACTACAGGCGTGATTTAATGATTATGTATAAAAGAGTATTTACCGTGAGTTGCCGAGGTCTCCAAAGGGTGGTTTATGGTGTGTGGGCGAGGGTCGGTCGCCCGGGCCATGTTCGGCCCAGCCCTCTGAGATCAACGCCCCGCCGATGTCCACCTCACCTTCTGTAATAAGACCAACGGAATTAGTCTACTTACTTATTATTTACAGATATATGCTGTCATGAAGTGTTAACAGGGGAAATAAATAAAAATGGTCACAATTTTACCTTAATGAAGGGCTGATTTTACAAGTCTGATAATTTTTATCTATAGAATGAATATGACACACTGACATATTTTCCATACAAAAGCTGTCAAACCGCCATGTTTATTCCTCAGATATAAGTTATCTAGAAAGTTATTGGATCCAGAATTGTGGAGGTCAGATAGGCAGTCGCTCCATGTAAAATACTGGTATTCAGCTGCATCCGGTTAGACTGGAAGCCGACCCCAACATAGTTGGGAAAAGGCTAAGCAGATGATGATGACAAAGTTTCATCCCTTATTTAACCCCTTTACAAGGACGAATTTTCAAAAATCCTTCTTTAGTTTGGTTTATAAGGAACTCTGTGCAATATTTTTGTTTCATGGTTTAGGTTGCGCGTTGTCTGTCAGTAAATTTTTAATTAAGTAGATATATTTACCGTCTGTGTTGTCGAACAGCTTGATGCCAGGTATCTCCCTCTCTTTCTCGCCCTCGGCAGTAGCAGTCTTCTTATAGGTGCACGTTTTAGACAGCAATGGCTTCCACCTGGCCACCTTTAAATACAAACAGTATGGTGTGAACTTTAATAAAGAGCAAGACAGCTTACACCTTTTGGTACACAGACTTGGGCAGAAGCTAGGGCCAAATAAAGCGTGATTGATTAACAAACATACAGACTTTTACATCTATATTCATAAAACAAAGTCATGTTAGTTACACCATTTACAACTCAAGAACGGCTCGACCGATTCAATGATCTTTGATTTGTTGGATTTGTCTCCTCCCCGAATAGGATAATAACTAATAAAACATCGGAAAAATACACGAAAAAAAGAATCATGGAAATAAATTTCTTTCTCATACATTTTGTTTAACATGTGCGAAGTCCGCCGGATTAGTAGGGTAGGGTAGGGTAGGAGTAGGGTGACGCTCAGTTCGGTTTTCGGGCTGAGCGTTCCACCGTGGACGCGCTGGCCTGCCTTAAGGGCCAGGTGAAGGAGGCGATGGAAGCGGGGGATGGATTGTTGGCTGTGTCATTTGACATAGCCAATGCCTTCAACTCCGTTCCCCACTCCACCATCCTAGAGGCGCTCCGATTTCACGGAGTGCCTCGATACATGCGCGGTCTGCTGGCCAGCTACCTGGAGGATCGGGCGATCCTCCTGGTAAATAGGACTGGCCAAGTCCGGCGGTACGCCGTCGAAGCCGGCGTTCCACAGGGGTCAGTCATAGGACCTCTCCTCTGGAACGTCGGCTATGATTGGCTCCTGCGGGGAACTCTCCTCCGAGGCACGAGTGTCGTGTGCTACGCGGATGACACTCTCCTCACCGCCCGGGGGGGGAGTTTCAGGGAGGCGGCCAACTTGGCCTCGGCGGGCGGATCCTTGGTCGCAGGGAGGATCCGCCGCCTAGGTTTAACGGTGGCGTTGCACAAAACCGAGGCCGTGTTCTTCCACGGACCTCGGCAGCGCGCCCCCCCACCTGACGCCCATATCTTCGTGGACGGCGTCAAAATTGAGGTCAAGGCCCAGATGAAGTACCTGGGTCTTGTAATTGACAGCAGGTGGCGCTTCGGTTCGCATTTTAGCGGGCTGTCGACGCGCCTGTTGAAGACCGCGGGCGCGCTGTCGTGGCTGCTTCCCAACTTGGGGGGGCCCAGCGCACGATGCCGGCAACTTTACGCCGGCATCCTGAAGAGTATGGCCCTCTACGGAGCCCCTATCTGGGAGGACTCCCTCCATAGGAGGGAGAACGCTGCCGCCTTGCGGGCACCCCAAAGGGCCATAGCCCAGCGGGTGGCGCGGGCCTACCGCACGGTGGGCTTCGCGGCAGCATGTGCTCTGGCAGGCACCCCTCCTTGGGAACTCGAGGCGTGGGTGCTGGCCAGAGTATATGAATGGACGGCGGGGCGGAGGGCGAGAGGAGAACGCCCAGCCCAGGAAGAGCGGGAGGCCGTCCGGCGGGAGGCGAGGGACGCCATCGTCGTCCATTGGACGGGGGACCTCGCCACCGCAGCCTTCGGCCGCCGAACCCTCGACGCGATTGGGCCAGTACTGCGAGACTGGCTCGAGCGGTCGCATGGATTCCTCTCCTTCCGGCTGGTGCAGGTGCTGTCCGGACACGGTTGTTTCGGATCGTACCTGCACCGAATCGGACGGGAGGAGACGCTGTCGTGCCACGACTGTGGCGCGGCGGAGGACACGGCGCAGCACACCCTCCAGGTGTGCCCGTCGTGGTCCGAGCTGCGCCGCAGTCTCATCGCGGTGATCGGACCGGACCTATCACTCCCTGGCTTGGTTAACGCCATGCTGAGGGATGAGAGGTCCTGGGCGGCAGTCGCCTCGTTCTGCGAACACGTCATGTCCCAGAAGGAGGCGGCGGAGCGCGCGCGGGAGGAAGATCCTCACGCGGCATTGCTCCGAAGGCGGAGGAGGGGTCGAAGAAGACGTCAGTTTGACAGTCATCTCCGACTCCTCCCAGATGGAGGCCAGCAGGCAACAGGTGCGGGGGCACCTTTGCCTGTATTGCACAGGCCTCCATCAGTGTTGGACGGGAATGGCCAGGTGCTCCCGGCTATTCCCGTAGCCCCCCAGCCTGGGGGGCATGCGGGGCCCGCCAGCTAGGCGGGCATGCGCCGGGAGGGTTGTGGAAGTAAAGGCTGAGCCGGTTTCCCATGGCCCTCCCATCACGGCGATGTGGGAACACCGCTGAGTTTTAGTGGGTATACTGTCGGTGTCATTCCGACAGGAGTCCCACATACCCCGTCTCGTCCCCCAGGAGCGGGGATGCGTAACGCATTTCTCAGCAAAAAAAAAAAAAAAAAAAAAAAAAAGGGTAGGAGTAGGGTTGGGTAGGAGTACAGTAGGGTAGAGGTTGCACACCACGCGTATGAAGTCGCGCCTGGCAGCTAGTTTACAATATAAGCAGGAAGTAGAATAATAGGTTCATTTTTTAGATCTATTAAGTAGATAAAAAGATGCATAAAAATCAAGTTTAAAAGAAAAGGTCGATTGTTTTCCAGGTCAAAGTGCGAAGTATTAGCTCATTTAAGTTCGCTCTAAAAGAACTCGCGAGTTTAATTTGTGTGGTTAGTGCAAATACGGTACATGCGCGCATTTTACGAGCGTGCAAAATCCAGCACACAAAATAAAATTTTATACAAAACGTTTTAATTTGAGTGTTAAATTTCAGCACGATGTATAGTGTAGGTACCTGTGTGAGTTCCTCGAAGCGCTCGATGGCCTGCGGGTGCCAGCGGTCGCGCGGCGACACATCCGTGACGGCAGGTCGCACGCCCGCCAGGAAGCACTCCATAGCCTGCACACAACATTTGAAATCATTATAACATGTAGATAAAGGAGTCGGTGGCTCATCATCTGCCTAGCCTTTTCCTATGTTGGGGTCGCTTTCTGTCTAACCGGATGCAGCTGAATACCACTATTTTACATGGAGCGACTGCCTATCTGACCTCTACAACCCAGTTATTGTATAACACGATAACTCTTGGTAAGACTGGATGTCAGACTAGTAAAGCAAAATAATTGGAAAAGTTTCGCGGAATCAACTGAAATGTGCTTTTTTCTTTAGACTGAAATTTGGACAGCGCAACGTCTTTCGGGTCTGGTAATAAATAAAGCGGCACGTACCTGGAACCTGAGCCGCAGCAAGTCAGCGCGCAATTCGCACAGCTCGTGCGTCGCCACGTACTCGCTGTCGCCGTAGTCCAGGAAGAATACGTCCGCTACCTACAACGTGCAATTATAACATAAATATTATTTGTTATTTTAGAAGTATGAGGAACACGGTGGAAAGTTCCTTTTCCCTCAAATTCTTCCATTTTTCTTTAGAAATATGAGCCGTTAAAATAAAAAATAAATAACCTGTTGCGTGGCATCGAACTCGTTGGCTCTGATGTCGTGCACTCGGGCGCGGTACCAGCGACCGTCATGTCTGAACACAGCGGCTACCACTTGACCGATGGACACGTGCGCCAACTGAAAAATAAACAATAACTGTCAGTTAAGCATAGCCATAATCAGCCAACAATGTTCCCACTGCTGGGACACAGGACTCCTCCCTGTCAGAGAACGGTCCGTAACCCATCACGCGGGCCCAGTGCAAGTTGGCTGATGTCACATGTCTTCGATTTTTTGGTTCTAGGACATGCCGGTTTCCTCACGATGTTTACCTTCACCGTTTTGAGAGCATTGCTGATAAAATAATTTAATACACAAAGTAAATTACCTGCTTGATTGTCAGTTATGTTATATTTTTTATCGGAATACTGTCTGTTATAAAAGTATCTCATAAAACTGTAAACAAAACCTGTTCTAGTTAAATTCTTCCGCAATCACTCACTAACGGAAATTAGTAACACATTCATCTGTATTGAGGTTTCAACTTTATGTATATCTCACCATTTAAAAAAAAAAAATGTTTGAATGTCATTATTATAGTGTAATTTAAAATCATCGCCGAAAATTGAGGTTATAAAATGACCCTCGGTTGTCAAATGAAAACCTCTCTGGATGATTTAAAATGAGAATTTCGGGTTTAAGTAGTCAAATAATCAAATCAAAGCACCCAAATTTTAAGTGGCACTACAAATTGGCATCCACACACGCTTGGTACGCTTTCTGATAAGGGGTTTGAAGGTTTTGGCCCTAAAATCAGCCGCCATTTTGATTTTTTATCAGAATCGCGGTGCACAACAAAAGTCATATATTTAGATAGAATAGAGGACACATAATTATACAAACAAAAAATGTTATGTAACATAATATCCTAAAGCGTCAGGTTTCGGAGTTATTCACCGAAATATAGGTAAGTCGACAACAACAAGGATTTTTTGTTTTTTTTTTCCCTCCAGGTAAGCATATTGAACTATTGAGGTAATAGAAACGTTATGAAACCTTTATGGAGAAGAAACAAATGAAGAATAGACATTTTTTAAATAAATAATTAAACACGGCAATTTATAGTTCGTTTTTTTAATCCCGGAGACTAATCTGAAAAGTGTCTCCTATACTAAAAAAAAACGAAAACACAAAAGACTTAAATGTCAGATTAGTCTCTGGGATTAAAAAACGAACTATAAATTGCCGTGTTTAATTATTTATTTAAAAAATGTCTAAGTATTCTTCATTTGTTTCTTCTCCATAAAGGTTTTATAACGTTTCTATTACCTCAATAGTTCAATATGCTTACCTGGAGGGAAAAAAAACAAAAAAATCCTTGTTGTTTTCGACTTATATTTCGGTGAATAACTCCGAAACCTGACGCTTTAGGATATTATGTTACATAACATTTTTTGTTTGTATAAGTGTCCTCTATCTAAATATATAACTTTTGTTGTGCACCGCGATTCTGAAAAAAAATCAAAATGGCGGACGACCTTAGGGCCACCCTCCATACAAAAATCTTCAAACCCCTTTGTTTACATTTTCATCAAATACTTTTGGAACAGATCATACAAGCAAGCAGTCCACCTGATGATGCAATATGGATGCAAGCCGATTCAAACTTTATGGCGGCTCGAAACATGAGCCGAGCCGCTGCGTAGTAACAAATTCATGAGTCAGCGGGGGGGATGGGTGGGGTACTGCGCTACGGTTAGCGCACTTCTGAGCCGCCATAAACTTTGCAAGCTTTGACGCGAACTTACCACGCGTTCCTTTACAAAAAGGTCTGTACTACTACTTTTAAATTGCAAGTACATGCATCTTCCTGGAATATGTAATCTTGCTATAAACATATTACAAGGCGTCTTTTTGTGTGTTCAAACAACATTCCAACTGTATAAAAACTAGATTGATTAAGTTTAATAATTAATATCTCAGAATTTGGTCTCAAAGTCATAGAAAATAGGAATGTTCTTTAGTACTAAGCTATTTCAACTTGATGCCATAGGGTAATAGACATTACGTGGTTTGAAATAAAGAAGACTAGTGACCCGCCCTTGTTTCTTACGGGTGCGTTCTATTGACGTTCTGCATGTCTAAGGGAAGGTTCACATCTGACGGAAGATGCGTCGCGTGTGATCGGTCGCGTAACGCCAGAACAGACAAATGTATAGAAAAACACTTGACCGTTCACACTCAACCGATGATGCGTTAGTGCGTCGAGCGAATAAACAGACGCAATCGATGTTACGCCCGACGCATCTTCCGTCAGATGTGAACCTTCCCTAAACATCGAGATTTATGTGCTAACAAACACACGAAATGTGACTATGTTTTAACTATTTATCTATACAGGATGTATCATAAAGGTGCTGTCAAAATTAAGGGTGTAGTCAACATTAAGGGTGTGATACAGACCATCAGACTGAACCACTTTTTCCATGTGACCAACACCGTAATCGAGAAAAAATTATCAACTGTCCCGTGCAAAACTTCAATACCTACTCGACCCAAATGTATGGGGCGGCTGATCATTTTTTCTTGATTACGATGTTGGTCCCATGGAGAAAGTTGTTCAGTTTGGTGGTCTGTATCACACCCTTAAATTTGACCACACCTCTCTGATGTAGGTACAGGCGCCAGCACATCAAGCTACCCGAAACTGTAAAATTTTCCCTATCAACTTTGAACCTTATGCTTTAGCGATAAAGTTGAAAATCTATTAAAGAAATTTGACAGATTGTAGTAGCTTGATGTGTTGGCGTCTGTAAGTATGTACATATTATAATTAAAGTCACTTTTCGTGTCTGTCTGTGTGACCGCATTGATCTACTAAACTACGCAACGGATTTTGATGCGGTATTGACGATCATTTAAGGTATCTATCCGAAAGGTTAAAGTGTGTAACATATTAATATTAAACTTACGTATAATAAAGAAATCTCTATGTTTCTTCAAATCGTAACGCTAGTTGTTTAAACTATTTATAAAAATAAAAATTGGTTCATAATTTTTTGAGAAAACCGCGGACATACAAACATACATACATACGGGTGGAATACAGAACCTCCTTTTTTGAAGTCGATTAATAAGAGTTGGAAACAGTGATACTTACCGCATGGGCCTCCCTATTTTCCTTCTTGCCGTAGTACTCCGTCATTTCTTCCACTAAGGAGTCTAACTGTGTCACCTGCGGCCCCACGAACTGAACCCAGAACCTGGATGGAGACGACACCGCCGATACGTACACCTCGATCGCAGCACCCCTGTTCTCTGTACGAAGAATTCCCGTCAAGTTATTAGACGTTATGGATTACGGCCCACTCCCTCTCACAGAGAGGAGGCCTGTGTCCCAGCAGTGGGAACATTATAGGCTGATTATGTTTATAGACGTTATCATGCGTTTTGCGTATTATTATCGGGTTTCTGGAACTTTAAAAAATTGTTGACGCGTCATAATAACACCTAGTTCAGGAGTCAGAGGCTTCAAACAATCTGTAATCTACTATGTCAATAAAGACTTATTATTATTAAAAAAAAATAATGACACGCAAGTCAAGTGATTGGCTGTTGATAAATTATTTAAACCAACCACAGCAGGTTACGCGAACTCGTCAATTTGTTAGCAAAGTTTTGTGTTGATTTGCGTTCCAAAAATCGGGTCTAAGGGCGCACAACCATTAGACCCGAGCCACCGGCCACAGCAGGCTGTAGCCACCGGTATGTACAGACGCCAGCACACCAAGCTACTACAATCTGTCAAATTTCTTTAATAGATTTTCAACTTTATCGTTAAAGCATAAGGTTCAGAGTTGATTGGGATAATTTGACAGTTTCGGGTAACTTGATGTGCTGGCGTCTCACACTAGTGCATACCACACGGAAAACATGGGTGTAATGTAGCGGCAAAACGTATGAAAAAGAACGTGAACTGCTTGTCGCTTGGCCACCTGTGAGCGGTGGTTGAAGCCGGTGCAGTGGCTCGTTTGCGCCTAGCCAAATCCAAAATAAATATGAAAAAACCGTAAACATATTTTAATCAGCATATAATTTTCCCACTTCTAGGACACGGACCTCCTCACCTAAGCTCGCATGGTCACGGCCCGTTCCCTCTCAAAGAGAGAAGGCTTGTGAGAAACCGAAAACTTGAATAAATGTAATTACATAAACCCAAATACAGTTAGGGTTTCTTTTAAAAAACCTCTCTCAATGAAGATGCCTCCCAAACAGTACTTAGACGCTATAACCATCTGCCCGTTGACTATAAAGGATGACTTTTGAGGATACCGAAACTATAAATAGCATCCCACAGTTCCGGAATTCAACCATATAACAAAAACTAAACCTGTATTAAATTTTACTACTACTAGTATTTCATCATCATCATCATCATCAGCCTATAATGTTCCCACTGCTGGGACACAGGCCTCCTCTCTGTGAGAGGGAGTACCGGAGTGTGTGAGGGGGTACTAGTATTTACTTCCTAATAAAACCAATATCCCCAATAAAACAATGCGTGTGAAATTCCAATACGTTCATCATTCTATGTAATTGATCTTGCAAAACTCCTAACCACCAAAGCCATGCTTTCCATTATTTAAAAATCTTAGCTTTTGCCGTGCAAGTGTGTAACACGCCTTATTAACAAAACCATTTAAAAACGTTCATTTCCTGTATTTTACCCAGATAATACCTAAAGAATTTATTATACTACCACCACCCATTCTTTTGACACACACTAAAAAACTTTTGCTAATTACCCAAAACACAAAAACGGCACTCGGACATCACAAAAAAAAAACGAATAAACACATATAAATACAATATTTAAACATATAATTATTTACTAATAAAGCCCGATTGAAACTTTAGTGTGGTTCTGAAGTGCGCTACTCGCAGTACCTCCCCCTCACCCCCGCTGACACATGAATTTGTTAAGGGCCATTTAGATGGAGAGAGTTTCTCGACTCGAAGATACGATCATCGAAAGAACATTAAAAAAGTCTCTTCGTGTAAACATTCACGATTGTCGCCCTGCCCCAAGGGCCGACAATTGCCTCGCAATAGAATATATCTGTCTCCGTGTAAACAGAACTACAAAGCGAGAATTGTATTTCGAGTTTTTGTGCTAGTCGCTACCACGAGTGCAGTGCCCGAGAGTGCTTTAATTATATCTGCTCTTCTGAGACAATAATTAATAAAACGAAAACGGAAAAAAAGATATTGGGTTAAAAAATGGATAGCAAGAAGTACTTTTGGAGCATAAATTTCAATGAACTTAACACTATCGGCAGTACCTGAATGATTTTTGTGTCATTTTGATAACAATATCGTAGTACCTAATCACTGAACTCGAATGGCAAATCTCGCACTCAAATCCGTTCAAACCGATTTGTACGATACTCGTATGAATTTGAAAAAATGTCATACGAGATCGTGTATAGACAAGTCGATAACTCGTAAGCAAGAATCTTCTTACTATATATTTCGTTGTCTAAACAGTCGCAGTAATTTATCGCCTAGCGATAATTGCTTACGAATCTCGTATGACATAATCGTAGGCGAGAATTTCGTTCTTGCCTGTATGTAAACATTATGATACGATAGTCTTATGGCGATTTTTGCTTGCGATAGTAGCGTACGATTTCTCGCCAAGAAACGTTCGAGAAACTCTCTCCATCTAAATGGGCCTTTACTGCGCAGCGACTCGCCTCATATTCCGAGCCGCCATCGCCATAAAATTTGAATCGGGCTGTACACACTAGTGCATACCACACGGGAAAGATGGGTGTAAGTTTTGTAAATGTTCGGGAAATCCTCGTGGTAGTACAAGCTGGGGTAAACTTAAAAGTCAAAGTCAAGACTCCAAAGTGAAATTATTTATTTCAATTAGTTACGTCGTTCTTTTACATAGTCTCAACAATATACATAAAAAGCATTCAGGCATAGCTTTCGCCGTAAACATAGAGAAAACAAATCACCATACGCAGGAGAGTAGAGATAGGATCGAGAAATCCCCAGGATCCAGACAGGTGAAGCTACTTAAAACCTTGTAATGATTTGAATAGTGTATTATAGATTATTATAAAAATGTTCACATTGGCTTCAAACCTTTCGCACCTTCAGAATAGTAGTGAAAACTAAGAAATCGAATTACGATCATAGAGGGTCACTAAAAAAGAAGCGACGTTTTTATGGTAGAATAAATATTATTCTACCATAACAACGTCGCTTCTTTAATATTCACCTAAAAGTGCGTACCTTTTAGTGAACCTCTATGATCGTAACTCGAAGAGTTAAGTCACTACTATTCTGAAGGTGCGCTTTCTTCTTGAGCCTGGAAAAGATATAATGTGTTCATCAGATCATGATCGGCCCCTTATTAAACCGAACTGTTTATTTTGCAATGCTTCGTGTTTTAATAAACACAAATTATTCGATTCGATATTAGTTGCTAGTGTCACTATAAACTATTATTAAAGGTAGCACTAACATAGGTCTTAACAATATTACTAAACCTTTGTGACACCTATCACTTTTATTCCTGTGATAAATTAAAGTTTACTTTAAATTTACATATAACGGACAACTTAAACAATTTCATAAAAACTATTCCTCAATTGCAAAGAAAGATAGAAAAAAATACGTAATTCGATCCAGACTAAAGAGCACAATATTAACAATATAAGAACGAAAGCTTTCTTGCTTGTTAGTCACGGATTTAGCAATTTTTAGCAGAGTATTCGCGACCGCTTGGTCTCGATTCTGCAGGGCGACCTTTAGGTTGTATTCGACGATTGTTAATGTCGACGCTTGCATCGCACGCCTTGCGAAGCTGGCAATGGCGTCGTCAGCTGTGTCGGTGTAATATACGCAACTCACTGTGTGTCTCGACACGGCCACTACAGCATGGGGGACACTGTCGTGGATCCGAATTCTCCTGTTTCTCGTGTTTATTATGACCACAGACTCGCAGGTCAAACCCTGAGCTTCGTGTATCGTAAGCGTGCGTGACCCTTCGCCCTCACCATAGCCCTGACTTATGAGAAGAGCCTTCTCCTTCTGAGTATGAACCAAGTAAAGGGTCTTCGCTGATCTTTTGGGTATTAGCGCTCCGGTATAACGCTTCACCATCAGGGAATGCACTCTCTGCTTTGACGAATATATACCAGAGTATATGTCGCTCAGAGCAAATGCTACATCCATTGGGTTGCGGTGTGTGCAGAGCAACTCCTGGCTGATGGTAGTCACTAGGTTCGGACGGGTATACCAAAGTTGAAACAGGTTTTCTCTGTCCAAAAAGGGAAGCTGGTTAACATCTCCGATGAGGACAATCTCTCTCGCTCCTGCCAATCGAGCTGCCATTACTATAGAGCCGAAGTGGTTCATTAAAGCTTCGTCTACTGTTAGACGATAGTACTGCTCTTTAAACCCGTTGGCTAGGATGGATGCCATAGTGCGCACTCTGTTCTTCACTCGATCTCCTAGCCGGCGCACTAATTTCTCTTTGAGATCTTTGGCTGCCTCAATAGTTGTCGTGGCTACTACTTCTTTCTCCACATCAAAGTGTTCGACAACCCAGGTTGTCTTGCCACACCCGGGAACCCCATTTACCCATTTTATTTTGGGTGCTGGCCAATGCTGCAGGCAACCGAATTCCGAGGTCCCCTGAATGGTTTGTGCCATTCCAAGGATTTTGTCTTCTAGCATAATCTTGGTGCATTTGGCGGTAACCACTATGGGGTCGTTTTTAGGTGCAGCGAAAGTGATTTTGCCTAAGATCATTGATTTGTCCTCGTCTTTGGGTACAAAGCCGCCTATATGACTGCTTACAGCGCCACCGCTGTAAGCAGTCATATATGTCCCCGTCATTTCCCCCCTAAGGACCCGGTGTGCATCGTTGTCATATACGGCTGCTTCTGCCTCCTCGAGTAGCACATGCAGCAGTTCCTCACATTTCCAATGGAAAGCGTGCAAAATTTTGTAGCATTGCATGAAGTTTACCTGTTTGGTCGCCGTCACGATTGCTAGATACTCAAGGAGCGCATTATCGATGTGATCTAACACACAGAAGGGAATTCTGAGGCATGGTGGCATGACTTCTCCCTTGTCAGCTCGTGTCAGGGCAGGTCGTGGTTGCTTTAGAACTCTCTGGGTAGCCGGCTTTGGAAGTTTAGGGGCTGCCCCTGTATATTCCTCTACAGGCTCCACGGGCGGCTCCTGTCTCACGGGTTTTCGCCACACCAGGCTCACAAAGTGTGCATAGTAATAATTCTTTTTAACATAGCTTATAATAGAAAATCTTTCCAACTGGGCAGTTTGCTTGCGCTGTTGTGTCGTGATTCTCTCTTCGACTGGTCTCTGCTGTACCCTCTCTGATCCACTTTGTGTGGCTTGGACCAAAGAGGAGTAACCCGGACGGCGGCTGGCCACGTTTGCTGCGCCGTTCTTCAGAGCTATGAGGAATATTAGACTTTTGGTGTGATAGTTGTCTGTACTTACAACATTTGTTAGTATTACTACTACATGTCAAAATAATTTAGATGTAATGTTATTAATGACTGCTTCGTTGGTGTAGTGGTCGCAAGCGCTACTGCCGAGCGGTCCTGAGTGCGATTCCTAGGTCGGGCAAAGTGTTATTGGATTTTTTCATTAGGAATTTCTCAGTAGCGGCAGCAGTCTGGATTTGTACCCGGTTGATGGCAATAGACTCGCCCACTTTCATGGGAGTTATACATACAGGGTGACAGGGACATCGGCGCACAAACTGTTATCATGGTTTCAGTACATGACGCCCCGCCGATGACACCCCAGCGTTTAAATTCTGGTCTGACACCTGAGCCCCCCCCCCCCCCCCCCTCATCGATCCCCTGCTAGTTCGTCTTCTGTTGTTTGTCTTATCCACTTTATGTTATTTAAAAAAAATTGCTGTTCCATACATTTCGACACGTTACATTTTGCGTAGGTACTGCACTTTTGTAGGAAACGGCTGATTTTATTTAAATACAGAGCCAAATTAAATTAGCTAGCGAAACTTCGTAGACGTGGTACGGTCAGCATCAAAAGTTGATTAACACTTCAGTTTTTTTTAATCTTAGTTATTGAGCAAAATATTTGTTCAAAATTGCAGCAAAATAATTTTTTTTAGAATATAATACTCTTGTTAATTATGTGAAAAGCTAAAAATCAGTTTATTGAAAAAAGTTGTTGTCAATTTAATAACAAGTAAAAATGATAGTGTTAATCGACTTTTGATGCTGACTGTACCATATCTAAAAACGCTAAAACAATACAAAAATACAGCTGGACTACGGGCTTAAAGGCCGCTGGTAGTGTAGTTACCGGAAATGAAGAGTTTAAGAAACTTTTTGAAGTGAGAACTTCTTTAGGCGCACTTATCGCTCTTTTTGAACATTGAACGAAACTGAACCGTTACGCTCGGGTCGATGATCGCGTATACTCGGCACTGAATCGTGTATACACGGCTCCAGTCGGTCAGTAACGCTGAATCGCGTATACTCGGCGCTGAATCGGGTATACCCGGCCCCAGTCGTCATCAGATTTAAAAATTTGAATATGGTTTCACTTTACTTCTATCGTGTAGTCATAAGAAGTGGTGGTTAATAAAACGTGTAGCGCCAAAACATAACACGATATGACTGTATACAAAGCATCTACCGTTATATCGACTCTGACTTCACGCTAGAATATATCGCCTCAACAAACTAAACGCCTAAACGCGCACAGCAGGGCCAGGACTTTTAAATAAGTCATCATCTGCCTAGCCTTTTCCCAACCATGTTAGGGTCGGATTCCAGTCTAACCAGATGCAGATGAATACCAGTATTTTACATGGTGCGACTGCCTATCTGACCTCCACAACCCAATTACTGGGTAATACAATACCCCTTGGTAAGACTGGTTGTCAGACTTTCGGGCTTCTGACGACCCGTAACGACTGTCAAAGATCCACGAATGACAGCCGGGACCAACGGCTTAGCGTGCTTTCCGAGACACGAAGGGGTCTTGGTATGTAAAGATGGTCACTCATCCACGGACCAACCGCGGCAAGCGTAGCTTAACCTGATCGATCGACCCGTGCAGCTGTTATTTCTTAGCCACAGCCCCTCAATTTTGAAATAAGTCTATAACAAATAATAATTTTCTCACGAAACTTAAAAAAAAACATGTAATCAATTTTACTATAGACACTGTCCTAAGCCTGGAAAATTGATTGATGTTTAACCCTTCGAACGTAGATCTACGCGAGACACAATGGCTTTTTAATTGTGTCTGTAATTACGACATTCAACGGGTTAATACTTCATGAGATATTATATAGTATATATAGATAGCGTGTTGCGAGAAAATATTCACCGCACATATTGCGCCCGTTTAGTGTGTTGAGGAATAAAATGATAACGTCTGCGTGTTTAGTATGCGGCCGCATTTTTGTCAGTGTGTTATGATGATAGCGTATAAAACAACGCGCTTTAAATAGTAGATTGTTTGCCAAAGGATACTATTTTAAAGGCGAGAGTGTTTCTTTGAATCCAGAGCGGAGCGAAGGATTCTAGGTGGAATCCAGAGCGCAGCAAGGGTTTCTAAAGAAGAATCCTGTTTACGAAGAATACGCTAGTTCTTTTTGAATAGATGTGATAAATAATATATTTAATAGTCTATAACGCGTATATACTTTATAGCAGATTTGAACATCACTAGCATAAGCACACACCCTCTTTTTTGTTTTATTATCATTAGGGAACTATATTTTCTATCACCAAAATTTATATTTGTCATCAAGTTGTATCACCTAATAAATAGATCTATCGCCACGAAATATTTGTATCACCTAATAAATAGATCTATCGCCACGAAATATTTTCGTTCTCAGATAGCGGGGCTCCGTCGACATAGGATGCAAGAACGAGCGAAGGGCACCCCGAGGTTCGGTTTGGTTAGGTTACTTTAAACCCTTTACACAGAAATAGGGGCCCCGCGAAGCGGGGCTCCGTCGACATAGGATGCAAGAGCGAGCGAAGGGCACCCCGAGGTTCGGTTTGGTTAGGTCACTTGCATTGTTTGGTGACTACATTTTGGTGACAGATCTACTATTTGGAGGACAAACACTATTATTTAAGAAACACAAAACTAATTAAATTGGTGATAGCTTAAATGATACCCTTATCATTAGACATCTGCGGAGTTTCGTTAGCTAATTCAATTTGACTCTGTATACATAATAGTGACAAACTCCGTGGCCTTCGCTATATAGGCTAAGGACATTATGAATAGCGGCATTTTGACCGTCAACATACTGTTTGCCTAATAAATTATCATGCATATGAAAATGTATAATCATCTTTGTTCGCGACCGCGTGAAAGTTTGGTATAAAACACTGTGTTTTTTCAAAAATTCCAGGCCAATAGAGAGAGGTGGAAGGAGATTAGGGAGCCTTTGCCCAACAGTGAGGCATTAATGGCTAGTAAAAAAAATACCAATCTCGAAATCACTCAATAAAATATTCGCTGGGAGACAATCGTTGACGTGAAAAACAGTCTAAATGGGAATTAAATATATAATATAATATTAGTCAAGATTATTTTGTCGCAATAACAAAAAAATAGCTATGCTCGAAGTCTCTTTGAAGGATAAAATCAGGAATGAAATTATCCGGAAAAGAACCGGAGTTACCGACATAGCTTGCAGAGTAAGCAAACTGAAGTGGCAGTGGGCTGGCCATGTCTGTCGAAGGACCGATGGCCTGTGGAGCAGACGAGTCCTGGAGTGGAGACCGCGTACCGGCAAGCGTAGTGTGGTACGCCCCCCAGCTAGATGGACGGACGACCTAAAGAAGGTGGCTGGGGTAGACTGGATGCGGAAGGCGGAGGACAGGGTGCTGTGGCGCAGTCTGGGAGAGGCCTATGTCCAGCAGTGGACTGCGATAGGCTGAGTTGATTGATTGATTGAACAAAAAAATGAGGGAAGACATCCATACTGAATGCTTAATATTATAAAGCGAAAGTAAGTCTGTGTGTCTGTCTGTTACCTTATTCACGCCTGAACGTATTTTTCCATAGGCAATTAGGCATTTTGTACCAGTCAACCTTTGGGTGATGTAGAGACAAACAGCCAACAACCTTTGCAACCCCACGCGGGCGGAGCCGCGAGCAAAAGGTAGTTTTCCATAAATATGCGTTCAAGCGCTTTGACTCTTCAAGAAGTGTCAATAATACGGTACTTATTACGAAACCACACTCCTCCGTCGAGTACCCGACTTCTGTACTTTGCTTAGTACTTAAACATACCAAAGTCCTAAAGAGCCATTCACAAATTACGCCACACGAATTTCATAGTTCTTATAGCCGTCCTTGTCACAAGTGGTCATATTAATGTGACGTAAAATATTTTCCAATTTTAAATTCAACTTCATAATAATATTGATTGAGTTAAGTAGTAATATATTTGGTAATAGTGAGTTGATGTTTAGAGTTTTAATACTCTAGATTTATACATGAGAGGTCATGAAGCTCAAAAACTTAAAGCATTTATTTCAAATAGGTAAACGAATTATGACTCTTATGACTCTTCACTTTTTGTCACACTTTATAGATCCCCTCCGTCACCCATAACGTGTGACGTAATTTATGAATGGCCCCTAAGTGCAAAAACAAGACAAGCTATGTTCTTTGTCACAGATTTTTAACACGTGACCGTTCCACAAGGCTTTCTAAGTTTATCTTGGATATTACTGACATCATTCGTATTCCTCACGATGTTTTCACTGAAGGAAAACATCATGTGGAAACCTGCACCCTAATTTCGTAACAGACTATCAATATAAATCTGAATCATTTTGAAGGATATTGCTAATCCATTGCTTCATTGTGTACGAAAAATTCGTCTGCTCAACAACGTAAATAACGCAATGGCGCCGATTCTGTTGTTCACAAACTAAACTAAATTTAAGTTCAGTGCATCTTTTTCTTTCTATTTCATTAAGAAAAGGACAGGAAATATATATTAGTTTAGTCCTGTCAAATTAAGATATTCCATAGACAATAAATTTAGACGTGATTAAAAAATTGGCTATTAAAAATACGTCAATTTACGTCAGGCACTGACTAATTTGACAGGTCTAAACTAATATTTATCTTCTGTCCTTTTCTTAATGAAATAGAAAGAAAAAGATGCACTGAAATTAAATTTAGTTTAGTTTGTGAACAAGAGAATCGGCGCCAATGAATGTTGTTGAACTGTCAAAATGAAAGTGTTATTCAATTACCCCGCTGGACTTATAATTAATGTAAGTCTGAAATAGCCAACCCGCCTTGAGCAAACGTGGTGATCAATTGTTCATGCCTTCTCTATATGAGAAGAGGCTTTTGCCCAGCAGTGGGACTATAATAGGTTGGTATTATAAAGGCTTAGGTAGAGAACAAAATTGTAATTTAGGAAGGTATCAAAACCTTGGATTCGAAATTAGCATTTGGGTACGAGAATTACGAAAGAACGCCTCAATCCCGGAACTCGGATATAAAACCGATATAGAGGTATGAGGAACAGGGTGTAAAGTTCACTCAACCTCCATAGAAAAGGGAGGATCCTCCGACCAGACGGGTGTTGTGTCTGGCGGGCAACTGCCCAAAGAGTCATGTCGGGCCGTTGTATCTATGCTAGTTGTGCGGTAAACTCTGCTTGCGAGATGCAGGATTTGCGTGACGTCAGTCTGACGCGTTGTTCGCATGTGGCGTTGTTGATACCGCTACGCCGACTTTCAAAGGACTTCAAAAAGTTATCAATTCGAAAGAATGCTTTTGTTATATTTTCAGCGATATAATCGATTTTTACGGTTCTCTTTTGTTTGGAAGAGTATTCTCCCAAGGGAAGTGGTTCACAAGAAATAAAATGGGCTGGCCATGTTTGTTGAAGGACCGATGGCAGGTAAAGGTCCTGGAGTGGAGACCACGGATCGGCAAGCGTAGGGTGGGACGAGTGACGACCCCAGCTACATGGACCTTCAAAAAGGTGGCTGGAACAGACTGGATGCGAAAGGCGGAGGACAGGGTGTTGTGAAGCAGCCTGGGAGAGGTCTATGTCCAGTGAACTGCGATAGGCGGAGTTGATTGACGAAATAAAAACAAAACCAGAGACTCCGACTTTCAAAACTATAGGAAGGTGTTTTTATAAATATTTCGTGAGACGTGTGATCCCACCATAAGACTAAAATAATAGTAGTCACTAAGAGAAAGTAAGGACTTCAGTCAAGTGGTAAGGACGGGCTCGGAGAGTAGAAAATAATATTTATGAGTTAGAACGAGATAAACGATAGTGTTGAAGTAGAATCGATTTGTTTTTGCTATACTCCAACACTGTATCCCCATTTTGCAGTAAAATTATTTTGTAAGTAGTGTTTTCTTTTTGGAAGGCGGTTGTATTTAAGCTATAGCATAGCTTTTATCGCGGGCCTTGAGCGCGGCGACCGAATCAAGAAATTCCGTAACGAAAATAAACCTGACACCCCCACTCCGACCGGCACAGCGGTGCGGTGCGGCGTTGAAAGCCGTGCATCGTCTAACGTCGTTTCAGTTCGGCAGACTTCGGCACGGTGTTTGTGTGCGTGCTATGCAATAGCTTTACCGCGGCAGTCCCCGAGTGCCACACGTATTTTTTTTTGTAAAAATGTTTTACACCCTGAACTTTCCTGAGGAAACAATCACTTTTGGACCTTGTCACATTAAACTCATCGCCAATTTGCATTATTTTTGACGTCGCTCATTGCTTCATAAAATATGACAAGGTTCCAAGTATGGTCAAGTTGTGTACAGTGTATAAAAGAGCATGCTGTTAGCAAATCTTACCAGGCCTCTTAGATTTGACATGCCTTTGCACGTTAGAGTCACCTGACGCGTCTTCAGTGTTGTCACTGGTTGTCACAGAGGGCGTTGGCGACGGCGACTTCGATGACGACTGGACGTGGCGCGGACTGCGTTTTGTTTGTTCGATTTCACGACGACATTTCTCTTGGGCTATCTGTAATTGCAAAATGTTGATTTTTAATTTTGTATTTTTTTTTTTAAATACATACTGCTACGGATTACATTTGGACCATGAACCCGAACAGACTATCCTGAGCACCATTTGTTTGAGACAGGATTTTTTGGAATGTGCATGGGCACATTCCGAACCATCAAGTTGAACCAACTTGATATGGATCAAGTCGGTTCAACTTCAAGACCCCAAACAGATCACATCTCATGGATGATCTGTTTAACTCATATTGAACACAGAACATAGTCCATCAATAAGTGATGTAGGTCTACCACAACTCCACACTCCATTGTTTATTTTGGTTTCAGTATGGCCAAATGCACAAAGAAACAAGGGCTAGTGCAGACCAGACAGCAGTGTGCAGAGTGCAGTATAGACGGGACTCGGCCTGTGTAAAATTATGTCTTTATCGGGTTAACCAACCAACCTGTCCAATTGACAACATTTCATATTTTTAACCTGCATGTATTATTACGTTATATAAAAGTAAATTCAAATCTAGGGCAACCATATTTTTTCGTTTTTCGAAATTATGTACTTTTCATTCATATATAATTTCAACTTTGAAATTCGGTGTATTCTAAAAAGACGTAAGCGCCAGATGACGTCATCACGTCATGCTTACGGTAGAATGGCGATATTACCTTTGCTTTACTGTGACCCGTCAAAAAAACTGTTAGATGTCACTTGTCTCAGTCGTGTTTTGGTTCCTTCCATGGCGTATATTTTTCATTGGGATCCATTGGCGAAATATCAATCAAAAATTGATAATATTAACAGCAAGCAGCGTGCCGAGTTGATAGGAAAAAAATATTGTTGAATTAAATTCAGTTTTTTAGTTGTTTTCTAGTTACACTTCTTAGGTGACATTGACATGTCTTGTTTGATGTTTTCATCAAAGACATTGGAATGCGCAAAGGTAACTACCTAATTCCGCCATTAATGTGACGTCATCACATGTTTTTAAAAATTATTTTTTTTCTCAGAAATTTAGAAATAAAAAAATAAAATAAAAATATATTTGAACTCAGGATACGAAAATAAAGAAATAGTATTTTTGTTTTAAGGTCGTGTCAGGTTTGAAATGTTGTCAATTTGCGATAAGTTAAAATATAAAGAAATTGAAATCCAAGAAGTGCATAATATTATTATTTCTTATTTTCACAAACACACGACACTAACACGGACTGGACGCGGAAGGCAGAGGACAGGGTCTTGTGGCGCAGCCTAGGAGAGGTGGACTGCGATAAGTCGAGTTGATTTTCACAAACATGGGTGATCTTAGCACTGATTTCGTGTGCCTAATTTCTTTATTGTATTTAATTTTAATATGAACGTATTAAATACATAAACTTTTCGAAATAAATTCTGTATATTAAAGTGCATACCGCATCAAAATCCATTGGGTGATTCAATGGATTTTGATGCGGTGTTCACCATAATTTACAAGAACTAAGGATGCAGACACACAAACACGAAAAGTAGCTTTATTTTTTTAGACTATCTATCTATACAGGAAGATTTTTTCATCACCTTCCAAATTTTTACGGGTGTTCTACCCATGAATATGAACAACTTTCACTATGGGACCAACTCTGAAATCACGAAAAAAAAAATCAGCTGTTTAATACAAAAATTCAATACCTAATTGACCAAAATGTATGAAACAGCTGATTTTTTTTTTTGTGATTTCAGAGTTGGTCCCATAGTGAAAGTTGGTCATATTCATGGGTAGAACACCCTGTAAAAATTTGGATGGTGATAAAAAAATCTTCCTGTATAAGGACAAATTTAATCAGCTAACGAAACTCTGCAGACGAAACGCGTATCGATATCTAAACACGACAAAACAGAAACAAAAAACATTAGATGATTTTTTTGGGGTCGGTGACCGTAGGTACTGTTTTAACATGAAGTATGCAACGTTAAGATTTGGCGGAGTTTCATTAGTTAATAAAATTTGACCTAATAGGAATGGAAGTTTCACTCACGCAGTTTTCAATGAGATCCTTAGCAATCTTGATCTGCTCCTTAGTCCCCAAGAAATTGACCATCCGTTCGTTTCCCTTGTCGTTGTTTGAGATGACCTTGATCTTCGCTCCACTGCGGTGGCTTATTGAACTTATGGTCTCGCCTTGAGCTCCTGGTAAAGGAAAATGGTTCCGCATTTAGCAAATGAGGCTCATTTCATTCCTCGCCTCCCTTTTGCATCTTTTTTTTTTCTCGCAGTGGAAATCCTCATGGACTTCCTCTATCGTGGGGGTGACAGAGGGGCATGCCGGACTCTTACCGGCTAAAACCACCGCGGTGTTGCACCTCTACCTATGGCCGGGGGTGCGGGATTCGCATAAGCATTCACCGCTCTCCCGACAGGTCCCTTTTACATCTGTGACACTCAGATCTTAAAGAGCTCAAGTCGAATACTGTGTAGTTAAGTCAGTTCCAATTACGAGTGTCGGTACCAGATGTAATAAAAAATACCCACTGTTAGCCTATAACACAAAATACCATACTTTTAACTTCTAATGCCCGTTTGCACTAACACTATGCGGCACCTAAATGAATACCTAAATACCAGCACCCTAATTGCGTAACAAGCTATCAATCAGAATCTGACCCTAATTGCGTAACAATTTTGTAGGATATTGCTAATCCATTGCTTCATTTGTTCGAAAAATGTGTCTGTTCAACAACGTAAATAACGCAATGAATGTTGTTCAACTGTCGAAATGAAAGCCATTGCTACTGTCAGTGTGTTACGAAACCCGCAGGGCGCTGTTGGATTTTCAACTTTCGGCGCCGAATATAGTGTTAAAAATCGAACAGCGTGTTTTTATTTAGTGTTAGTGAAAATAGTTATAAGCCACTTACCGATGATCCTGCCACAAGCCCACGCAGGTACACTCATACTCTCCTCGACATTGACCGGCTGCTGGTTGATAAAATCGTGTATGAGGGTCTCGGCAATCTGCGTGGCGTCGCTGCGACCCCTGATGACGCACACGTCGTGGTCTTTACCGCTAAACTCTTTGACGTTCACCTTCGCCCCTGTTGTCTTTTCTATCTCTTTTATGTTGGACCCACCGCGGCCTGGAGACAAGAAATATGAGAGTGAGTAGGAACTTAGGAAGATAGTGAAATAAATAGATGGGGATTCTTATGGCAATCATAAGGGAGAGCCAAACTATTCATTGACCAGCAATAATGTTGTACACTTTTAGTTTCACAATCCGAAGGATTTTGAAGGAAATTGCTATTCCATTGATTCGCATGTTTGAAAGTTTCGTCTGCTCGACAACGTAAATAACGCAACAATGCTGTTGAATTGTCAAAATGAAAGGCATTGCCATTGTAAGTGCGTTACGCAATGACCACCCAGACAAGAATCCTCATTGACAAACGAAACAGAACAAGGGTCAATCTAATACTGATTTCATCACCACTGCTCTCAAAACGGTGAAGAAAAACATCGAGAGGAAACCGGCATGTCCTATGAATGAATGAATTGCACCGATCCCAGCGTGGTTACACCAGACTCGATTAATCGAATGAACCCCAAGATTCGCACTAGCTCCTGTAGCCTCATGTTCAGTCACGAGCATAAGTATGTATACACTTGGCTTTATTCAAAGGCAATTTTCTCCTTTATTTTTGGATGAAATTTTATGTTATTACGAACATAGGTAGTATTTTCGAACCCATAGGTTTATGTAGTGTCGTATTTCAAAGGTGCATTCGTTATTTCACGAAAAAATCGCAATTGAGCATTAAGTCCGCCTTTGTACAGTATTATTTTTTTACTTGTGCATAAAGTTTTAATAAATAAATAAATAAATTGAAAGTTGCCAAGTTGATATATTAGTGCTCGTGACTGTTCATGGTGTTACAGCGACCATTGCATATCAAGGAATAGACCGGGGGGCGCGGTAATGGTAGGGAGAACGTGCCCGTAGTATAGGGAAAGATTTAAGAGCCTACCGGATATGCATCCTAAGAGGAAACCGGCATGTCCTAGAAACAAAAATTCGAAGACATATGACATCTAACAACCATCACTGGGCCCGCTTGGTGGATTACGGCCTGCGTTCCAGCAGTGGGAACATTATATGGCTGACATCAAACCAACGGTTGTTACAGCCCGATTTAAAGTTTGCGGCGGTTCTGAAGTGCGCTACTCGCTGCGCAGTACCTCCCCCCTCAACCCCGCCGACAGGTGAATTTGTTACTGCGCAGCGACTCGCCTCATGTTCCGAGCCGCCATAAATTTTGATTCACGCCTTTTGGGTTTAGCGCCACTATTTTAGCGAATAGAAATGCTTAGCTACTTATCTACATCCTTTTTTTTTATGGGAAATTATCAAATAACTTCTCCCGCTCTGGGCAGAGCGAGAGGGCGTGTCAAACTTTTATTGACTAAAACCCACCCGTGTTCCTTCAGTTGCCTGTGCCAGGGGCCACGGTATCTCTTTCGAACAACCCGCGACCCCGGTAGGCATCGGTCCTGGCGGATCCCGTCAGTTACTGCTGACATCTCTTACTTATCTACATCCTTGGCTTTAAACTCAGATAGCAGTTATTATCAAATATTATGCATGACAAAGTAAGTTTCCCAATATTATAGAGTTTCTTATTACTTAAAGTGTAATATTAGTTTCTTGCAACTTGATATGTCACTATCTAATGAACTCTCCGTTCTATTTAATTTACACACATCAAAAGTGTCTAGGGATCAAGCATTTTTATGCGGATTTCTTGAGATTGAGATGTGGCTTTGTAATAAATTTATGATTTTATAAATTTATATGGATCCTTTTTGGTGCATTTCATAATTTGAATCAGGAACTGTGAATGAAATTCGAGTAAAAGATGAAAATCAGCTGTCAATATTTTCCCTATAAAAACATACAACGCATTGAAGACATTATTAGTGCTACTGTTTCCCTACTACTGATTAAAACCAACGTTATTATGGAGCGGCGACGTCATTTAAGCAGGGAAGAAATGCTCAGAGCCGTGGGAATGATAGAAGCTGGTTCCCGGTAACGTACTGTGGCTTTAGCTCTGAATACAAGTCAGAGTGTTATCAGTCGACTTTGGACACGTTACCGAAGCACTGGTACCGTGGCTGAGCGCCATGGAGGACGGTATCGCTGCACCACACGGAGACAAGACCGACACATTCAAATCTTAACTCGAAGAGCTCCAACAATAACCGCCATGATGTTAGCCGTGAGGCTTCATCACTCTTCAGGGAACTTAATTAGCGACCAAACAGTCAGAAACCGCTTGCATGAAGTGAACCTTCATTCCCGAAGACCGCTACGGGTACCACCTATAGCAATGCACAATCGTAGGATTCGATATCAATGGGCTCTTGAACACAGAAATTGGGCAGAAGAACAATGGCGTTTCGTGTGCTTTTCTGATGAGTCTCGTTTTGGTATGAGACCGGATACAAGACATATACGACACTGGAGAACCCCTGGACGCCAACAGCGATTAAAATCCTGCCAGGAAGTCCATCCTTATAGTGGTGGAACCATCATGGTATGGGCGGGTATTTGGATCGGCGGAAGAACTGAGTTGATTTGGATCAGAGGCAACCTCAACGCTCAAATTTATGCTGAGACGATTGTATCAGACGTCATCGTTCCTCTACAAGTGCAAATCGGTCCCTTATTTCAGTTAATGCATGATAATGCACGACCGCACACCGCAAGAGTTGTAAGACAGACTCTCGCCGCAGCTAACATCAATGTCCTGCCCTGGCCTGCTCAGTCGCCAGACTTGAACCCGATTGAGCATGCATGGGATATGCTACAGAGAAGAGCTCTGCCGAATATGGAGGGTATCCAGTCGCAAGAAGACCTTTTTTTGTTGTTGCAACGAACATGGGCGGCCATTCCACAGCGTGATTTGGATGAACTCATTTTGAGTATGCCAAACCGATGTTCTTGTGTTGTTAGTGTTCGCGGTAGAAACACGGATTATTAATTTTTTAAGTTACCCAATAAAATTTTAAAGAAAACTGTTATTTCAGTCTTTTTTTCGAACTTTTGTGTTAGTGGTTCAAATGTCAAAAATCCCTTTATTAGGAAAATGGCAAATTTCTTTATTAATGCAAAGGTGACTTGGTTTATCGTTACTGTGACAAACGAAAACACTTTATTTGATGAATCCTTAAAGAAAATTTTAATTAATATCAATCAGGAGAAAAGTTATTGCAAAAATATATGTTGATCCCTAGACACTTTTGATGTGTGTAGTTTTTGTACAAGAGACTCGGACACGTGGAGACACGTGGATGTCGGGAAGTATCGCACAGGATCGTGCTACCGACCGGGACAAAAAGTTGCCTAGGTCCTTCCCCAGGATGCTATCTATCTCCATTTATGGATATCCATTCAGTGGTTTAGGTGTGAAAAGGTAACATACAGACAGAGTTACTGTCGAACCAATAATATCAGTGTGGATTCTCAGAAAGCTGTGTGGAGCTCATAGCCTACATAATAACATAACCCAGGTGTTCTTGACGAGAATGCAAAAAAAAATCAGCTTAGCAACATAAACGTACCTAATAGAAATTATGAGGGGTCTTGGCCCGATTGAAATGGGAAACATTATGTGTTAAGTATAAGGGTAAGTACGAGGTCAAATTAATTTAGCTAGCAAAACCACTAATATTATAAAGGCGAAAGTTTGTGAGTGTGTGTGTGTGTGTTTATATGTTTGTTACCTCTTCACGCTTAAACCGCTGAACCGATTTAGATAAAATTTGGTATAAATATAGTTTGAGTCCCCGAAAAGGACATAGGATAGTTTTTATCCCGATATTACCACGGGATCGACATTTACGCGGGTGAAACCGCGGGGCGTAGCTAGTTTATATCTAAACAAGATTAAATTAAAGTTTGTTATGCTCTCAAAACGGTGAAGGAAAACATCGTGAGGAAACCGGCATGTCCTAGAACCAAAAATTCGAAGGCATGTGACATCTACCAACCCGCACTAGGCCCGCGTGGTAGATTACGGCCCGCTCCCTCTCACAGAGAGGAGGCCTGTGTCCCAGCAGTGGGAACATTATAGGCTGATTATGTATAAAAACTTCTAAACAACTCTCAGGTAGCTACACTCCTGCTGCTGTTGACCCAGCAATTTTTTTTTTTTCTTGATTATATCAATACCTATCTCTCGTCTGTGGAGTTTCGCTAGTTTATGTAATTTGAATTCTGTAGCCATGAGTTTCGACTCAAAGATGACCTGATGATGAAGAATACATTCTCTGACATTGACTGTTTTCGGCTTGTTGCCAATCGTCTTCATAAAAAAATGGCGCTAGACACCAACAAATAACGTGGATGTAGTCTTTGGTGACTGAAGTACATTCGGTAAAGAGGCAACATATTTCACCACTAGCTTTTAACTAGCTTTTTTTATTAAAAAAAAAGCAGAAAAAGGATTAGGATTCCGCGCAAAAAACTTAAAAACCCATTTAATCCCATTTGTTTTCGGCACGCGAAAAAAGTCGCGGGCACAGCTAGTCTATAATAAATTAATTCTATTGCATTCGTTGAACGACAAACATATAATATAGACGTCGACATTATTATCACACCTAATGTAATTTCATGTCTTCTAGCGGTGCCAAGAGATTTATTATAGCGATAGATTATGACGCCGTTACAAAATGAAAACATACATAATTGTAGATACTTTCTTCGTGAAAATTTCGTGTGTTTTAGTCTGTTTTCAGTGCTTTATGAGTAATATCTATTTAGGAGGCGGGGTGAAAGTACAAGGGCGCGGTTTATTGGCAGACGACACGCTATGCGCCACGTAATGGTTAGAAACACACTGACCGATATTTACATAGGCTTGTTTTCGTCTCCTATTGTCTTAATAAATATTTATAGACGGATTGTGTCAAGAGAAAGCTTGGCAACATCTTCGATAACAGTGGTTGTGAACTGTAGGACGTGTTTTTCTAGAATTTCAGAGAAAAATCTACCTTAATTTAGAGCGAAATAACGTTGTAATTTATTTAAGTGGAAATAAATTACAGGCAAAGTGTGGAAGTCTCTGCCAGCGTCTGCGTTCCCTCCCAAATTTAACCCGTTTGCATTCAAAGTAAGAGTGAAACAGGCATCTTCTGGGCACGCTCGTTCCATCATAGACCTTATCTATCGCTTTCCATCAGGCGTGATCGAGGGCAAGAGTGGGCCCATTCAGCAATAAAAAAAATTACGTCATATGGAAACAAAGATTTGAATAAACTTTGTTCTCCTGAGGGCATGTTTAAACTGTGGAACTTTCGTCGAAATTTGTTAAAAAGTAGTTTTGGTGTGAAGCTCAAACATATAAAAAGCCCAATTACGCATTTATTGACGTTATGTACCTAGCTATAGTTGTGCTGTGATGAGGTCATGACTTTTTTGGACACTTGTCACGTCTGTGAGTGGCCGAGATTGGAACCGGCAGATGATTATCGATAGAATTGCGACTTATCATGTCATCAGTTCACATGTCGTCATCATCAATAATGTATTAGTATCGTCATACTAATTACTACACGAATGTCTACTACTACTTCGGGATTGTCCCTACGAATGATTTATTGCTGCCAGTTGTAAATGTTCATTATAATAAATTAAGGCTGCTTATGTACCCCTTTACTAATATACGTATTACCTATATCAAATGAATAGTTAGGTACACACCGATTTCTCTCTTTCAGTTGTCAGTAATTTGACTTTCGAAAGAAGAAGACAAAGCGTCGTGTAACTATACAGATGCCATACAACGTTTATTAGTAAGGGGGGTAAAATACAGCATAATAACAAAATCGTTATTTATGTAAACAGTCCTAGAATTATTGCGGAGAGACTTTTATGATCAACTAGCTGCGCCCCGCGGTTTCACCCGCGTAAATGTCGATCCCGTGGGAATATCGGGATAAAAAGTAGCCTATGTCCTTTTCCGGGACTCAAACTATCTCTATACCAAATTTCATCTAAATCGGTTCAGCGGTTTGAGCGTGAAGAAGTAACAAACATATAAACACACATACACACACACTCACAAACTTTCGCCTTTATAATATTAGTGTGATAGTGTGATACAGGATGGCAGAGACATTGACGCGCACCCTGTTACCATGGATTCTGTACAAGATTCCCCCTGCGTCAAAATTTTTCTTAGGTTATGAAATCAAAATTGCTGTTATACATATTATTTCCTAAATTAATCATTTGCCTAGCCTTTTCCCAACTATGTATGTTGATTATTGGGGTCGGCTTCCAGTCTAACCGGATTCAACTGAATATCAGTATTTTACATGGAGCGACTACCTATCTGACCTCCACAACCCAGTTACTGGGTAATACGATAACTGGTTGTCCGACTTTCGGGCTTCTGACGACCCGTAACGACTGTCAAAGATCCACGAATGACAGCCGGGAACGGCTTAACGTACTTTCCGAGGCACGGAGAGATCTTGGTATGTAAAGTTGGTCACCCATCCACGGACCAACCGCGGCAAGATCGATCGACCCGTACGGCTGTTATTACTTAGCCACAAGCCCTTTTAAGTACACAATCTACCAATAGACTCTAACGAAGGCAATATTCTACCTACTACTGAATAGAGTCATCATCTGCCTAGCCTTTCCCCAACTATGTTGGGGTCGGCTTCCAGTCCAACCGGATGCAGCGACTGCCTATATATACTTTATGTATGTATTTATTGTGTAAATGGTACACCACAGACTACCTACAGTATTTGTATGTCCTTCCCCTTTTTAATCCATCCAAAGGTTGTCTTTAAAAGATCGCTCTTAGCGATAAGACCGCCCATTGTGTCACCTATTGTAAAGTTTCTATATTTCATGTCTGTAATTTATACATATGGTGTACATAATAAAGAGTATTCTATTCTATTCTAATACGATACCCCTTGGTAAGACTGGTTTACGAGTACCTACCTATAATTCTCTTGATTAACCGTACCAACTACAGTGGCGATACAATCGAGTTCTCGGTAAGTGTAAATACATCAAACATAACATAGCCGAGTGCTCGGCCGCGAATTCGCTAATCTAAGCGGACGTTCGTTTTCAAAATACATTCGAATGAAACGTTTTATTTGTTTTTCTATCATTTAAAAAAAGAACTTGATGCAATGATACAACACAGGATATCGTCTGTTTTCTATTGCTTTAGCCTTCAATGCGCACTGACATCACACGCACGTGTTGAATTTACAGTAATGCTGTAATACATAGTAAGTAGGTACGCAGTTATGTATTAAATTTAGCGTGTATACATCATGCGGGACAGCTGCTGGTCTATTTACTCCAACTCGTATACTTGCTAGTATTTATCGCTGATAATTATGTGCAGCTAAACGTCTGCAGATGAACTTGTATGGGACTCTCGATAATTATTACAAAAAGGCCTACTTGCACCACAACTCACTGAAAAGGCGTTCAAGCGCAAAGGTAACCCGCGATATTCAAATTTTCTTACGTTTTTCGTCAGTATCAGGTTGTATGTTGGTCAAAATATGATTCACGACCGTAACAAATATGTATTTCCAGAATAGGAATAATTAAAAACATCACTACAATTTTCTAAGGTTAACCGGTCAAGCAGCGCGAAAATAGAAAATCAATTAATCTTCATCATTTTTTATATAATTGACAAAAGAAAAAATAAGGGTCCAATATTTTTTGATAATCTAACTGACGGACTAATTAGATTTTTTTAGGAAACTAGCCTATTGTGTCTCATTAGCGGAGCTAGACAGATTAAATTACTACTGACTTGCAAATAGCAAAAACGAAAGAAAATTGAAATTTCGCGAGCTACCCTGCCTGCTTGGAGGAGGCCTATGTCCAGCAGTGGGCGTGTTTCGGCTGAAATGATGATGATGAGTTACCCTGGCACTTCGCCTTAAACCAACGAACGAAGCACAGAAAACAAGGAGTATGTCTATGTAAGGGTTACGACCCTTCAGCCAGGCGACGTTCTGTAGTTTCTGCGTGGACCATGGGAAAAAGGCGCGAGTTTATGTATGTGAACTTAAACCATCGTTCTGTTTCTGTCAATCGTTTGAAGATGACAGAGATAGAATGATGTTTGAAATGCGTTGAGTGCTAAACATCATTCTGCAACATTGGTAGTCTATTCAAACTTATGTTTCAAATTCATATTATTTCAAGTTAAACAAATATCAACTTTATTTTAATAACAATTAAGTTGATTTCAAAGTGACTAGCACTATTGAAAAAATTAGAAAAATGTTTGAAGTTGTAGCGTAAACTGAACTTTATTATGTAGGATTTAAAGTTATTTTTCCATAAACTCATATTTGTTTTCATTTTTAGCAAATAAATCGTGATTTGTGGTGCAAGCGGGCGTCAATATACAATCGGAATTGCTTGGTTATCACCTCTTGAAGCAGATTGGTTATCGCAGTTAGGTATCCTAATGTTTGTAGTTACCACAAAGAATGCAGTAATGCAGTTGTAAGGCAGTAAGTACAGTTTCTAGACGATTTATTTATTTTCTAGTTTCTCCAACCTTCATAAGGACGTGAATTTCGCTGTGTGATCGATCTTGATTAGTCACAACAACACAAACAACGGACTGTGGCTTCTCATAAGATTACCAAAACAGCATTTTCAATCACAAATTGAATTACACTCCTAAGTTAGGAGTGTCCTTTAACATATTTCCGATTGTGATCACGTTGAGCACGTTGTTTGTGTAATTCAGTAAATCCATTTCTTGATAACTTTGAAAAATTCGTCTGTCCAAAAACGAAAATAACGCAATCAATGTTGTTGAACTGTCAAAAATTAATGGCATCGTCATTTTATTGGACATAGGTACCTTACACAGCGGTTCAGTTATACATACATTTACACAAGTAATTATCGAAAACCTTCGCGTAACGTCGTCTTCCACGGGTCATTGTCAACGAAGCCTTTTAATTAGCCGTGAAAATATTAACAAGGGCACTTGGATAACATGTTGCTAAGTAGGAAGGCTCTTTTAATCATGGAAACCCGACAAATTAACCGATGTCATAGCGGAATTTAGTTTTGAAGAGCCAACCGGTACAGTCACGTCTAAAGGTATGTATACACTTGGCAATTTTCAATTGCGATTTTTTCGTGAAATAACGAATGCAACGTTGAAATACGACACTTAAGAGCCTATACTACCTCAAATGGCTTAGCGTGATCCTCCGTTATGTCGAAAATCCTGCACCATTAATTTTGAAATAAATATATGGTAAAGTTGAGGATTAATGCAAAGTCTTATGTTAGACGAAAACACGATTCCATAAAATTTTCTCGATAGAAAAAAAATCCAAAGTTACCTCTAACCCGAACAATAAACCGCTGGCATTCAAAAAATACTTCAAATTAGATCATGAAACTTTGCATACTAACTGAACTTACTTTAAAGCAGGTCTTATGTTATTTACTTTTTTATAATTACCATTATTTTCACTGTAAAAAGCAAATACCTAAACTATTAGCGCTGCCTGCCGCCCAGCACCGCACTCTGTCTCGCTCTCACTCAGTCCGCGAGCAGTATCGTATGAGCGAGATAAAGAGCGAATTTTAGCTGAGGTAGTATAGGCTCTTAACATAAACCTATGGGTTCGAACATACTATTTTCGTAATAACATCAAATTTCATTCAAAAATAAAGGAGAAAATCGCCTTTGAATAAAGCCAAGTGTATACATACTTTTAGACGTGACTGTACCAAAAGTACAAGTTCTGTACCGGTACTTGGCGGTTCTTGCTATTCCGGTACTTGAGTACCTACCGGTTCCAGACGGGTACCAGTACTCCACCTAACAAGTACCGGTAAGTACCAAATTCAGGTACCCGTCGCGTACCAACAAATCTCGTATTTTACGTTGAAGTTACTTTCCTAATGCCCATACCTTTATCTGTTTTGGAGTATAGTTTTGGGATGCATGTTACATAATAAATAACCGAATCTTCTGCATGTGCATATTTTAGCGGACGGGCTGCATTCTGCTTCCAAGCCTAGATCTAGTTATAACATATCATCATGCCTGTATTCCCAAGGTTCGACAGACGTGCACCTATAGTCCTATACTTAGTGCATCCACATTTCGCCAGTACTATTTTTAGGTTTCATGTAACAGGAGGCGAGCCTATATTGCTACCAATCGGAGACAAATCCAGAGTCCGAGCTGCAACTGGCAAATTCCAGATTGAAAAACCCAATAACACTTTGCCCGACCCGGAAATCGAACACAGGACCTCGTGCTCAGCAGTAGCACTTGCGACCAGTAGACCAACGAGGACCTCGGGATCTAGTTATTACAGAATTAAAACTAAATATTTCGTAAAGGTGCTCCCTCACCAGGAGCATTCGCGTGTAATGTAACATTACAGATTCGACTTTGAACATTACATTACAATACTACCTCCCTGACTGACGTGCGTTCGCGTGTAATGTAACATTGCAGATTTGACTTTTTACAAGTGGAGCGCATTGATGTTACAAGTTGTAACAAGGTATTACACATTGTATCATTACATAACATTTTCAGGGAGCACCTTTACATAACATTTTACTGTCACGGATTTCCGCAAAGTACCTAACGCCTAGTATACCTTGCTAAAGTACTGGTGAAGAAAACCATAGAACCGCTTGAGATAACCTCGAACCATGACAAAAGATGATCATTTAAAGGTGATGTAATGCATTTGCTTTAGTATTTATGTTTAGACGTACCTAATGATTTAAATTGAGAGGCACGGTCATTGCGCAAAATTGAATCATCGATCGACTAAAGCAGAAGATAAAACGAGCGGTGCTTTCAGAAAAAGGCTGTTTGCTTTTTGCGACATTTGTGGTTATTAGAAAATGTGGAAGATCAAGGAAAAGGTGGATGGATAGTGGATTGTGAGAAAGAAGATATGGCAAGGAAGGAAGTGAACAATAATGACGGGTATTAAGGCTGCTTTAGACAGGGTAAGTAACTGCCTCCAAACCCTGAGTCAGTGGAGTCAGTACTACTGACTCCAAATTCAATTTACACTAGGTAAATATCGGGTCAGCACTGACTTGTCACTGAGTTTGGAGTCAGTTACTTGACTACCCTGTCTAAATCAGCCTTTATGGAAAAAAGAGTTACTACGCCGACCGCAAATATATTGGAGTAACGACAGTAGGACGATGATCATGATAGCTAACCAGTAAGTGCCTTTCATTTTGACAATTCAACAACATTCGTTGTATCATTTACATTGATGAACAGACGTTTTTTTTCATACCTATGAAGCAATGGATTAACAATATCTTCAAAATCCTTCGGATCGTGATTAAAAGTGTGAGTATTTCGTAGTCTTCGTGTGCAGTTTGCCCAAGTGTGTCAGTGAGACATTTATTTTTAGCCATTTAAGGATGCACGCTTCAGTGATACGCGCAACGGTCGTTTACGTTCAGACATTTATAGGTCGCTTAGCGCATATTTATAGCGGTTATAAATTATTCTCGATATAATTATCTTGTACTTATATGAGCTCTAAATACCAAATTTGTTTGTAGGTACTGATAAAAGAATAGCAGTTTACAGTTTTTACAAATTCTGTAAGAATTCTGGAGGCATTTGATTTTGGAAGTGGCCCATAACAAGCAAAGTAGAAGGGTGGCTACTTAAAAAAACAACTAGGAACCACATACATATATTTTTCTCCAGGTCGCAACCTGTAGGCCAGACAGAAAAGTTTCAATGAAAACGTATGCAACAGACAGATGTATCACTATTATGTTTATAATATTAGCCATGGATAATCGGATCTCCAGTTCGATAAGGAGCTTTCTGAAATTCTGAATGACTTGGCTCAACATTGAGGCCGAAGCAGATACGCTAATACAATATTCAAGATACGTTTCATTCATGGATCTATTTTAAACTGAGTGCATGCCAGTTCACCATAATTATAATAACATACTCTGTTTATTTTCTTCTTTGATTAATAGATTTACCATCATCGATCTTTTTGTGGGCTAAACACCAGAATCATAATTGCGTAACACAATTTCTATCACAATCCAAAAGTTTCGAAGGATCTTTCTAATCCATTGCTTCATTGGTTTAATAAATTCTTATACTCAACAACGTAACTAACGCAACGGGACCAGGAGGGATTTAGACCAGGGGCCAAAAGGCTGAAAAGAAAGGATGTGCTCTAAAAAGGCAGTCGAAACACAGCTCTCTTTGCCTAAACGCCATATTCATTATCTGCTTTATAGTCTTGCGACTGATTTCCGATTAAAATAAAAACAAAAAAAAAATTGATTAGGGGACCTAGGGAGCAACTCCCCTATGCTTGGAGTTTCTTTGAAGAAAAATAAGAGAAGAAAGATAAGATCCAGAAATAAAATATCGTTCGAAGAACTGGAGTTATTGAAATAATATTATCTTGCATTGTTAACAATATGAAGTGGGCGACCTTTCCTATCTCCTTACTTCAACGGCTATCGGTCGGTAGACGAGCCTTTGAGTGGAGTCTACAAATGCTGATGCCGAGTGGGTCGACCCACTACTAGATGGGCCGGAGCCGATGACCAAAATATCAGGCCTGCATAGCTATTCACAAACACTCGATACGCTTCCGTATCGTATCGAACATTAATCATTGTTATCGTAGGAGTCTTCTAAACGCTGTTCACAAGTCCAAAACCCAAAAATTTTGTCAGTTTAAATCAAATAGACGCCCGCTATTCTTCCAACAGCTATTTGCTGTTGAGGGCAAGTCAAATCAGGTTATCGAAATGTCAGGTTTTCGATACGATAGCCTGTCGTATGGTTGTGAATCAGGGCTCAGGTTACACTGGATCCGGAAGGCGGTATTGTAGGACAACTAGTGAGAGTCTATAGAGGTATGAGGGACGTGTGTAAAGCTTCCTCATCCTCGTAGAATAGAAAAGGGACGATCCTCCGACCAGACGGATGTCGTGTCTGGTGGGCAACTGTCCGACGATTGATGTCGGGATGTTGTAAATATGCTAGTTGCGCGGTAAACTCTGCTTGCGCGATACACGATTTTGCGTGGCGAAAATGTGATGTAGTTCGCATGTAGCGGTGTAGATGCCGCTACAAGTCTTTCGTCCAGCTGTAGACAGGTCTGCCTATAAGGTGAGTAGCCGTTGCCAAGGAGTCGCGCATACCAGATTATGACTAGCCACAAACTTTTCAAAGGCTGGTCATTGCAATCTACCTGTGCTCTTGAAAAAATACGTGCGCGATACGCAGATAAAGACGGGCTGCCCGGCTGCACCAAATCTGTCGCTCGTATTGGTCGAATAATCCTAGACTTTTCCGGAATATGTTATAAGCTATTGTCCGCGGCTTCGCCCGCGTGGAGGTCGGAAATTATTCCACGGGAACGTACTTACCAGGATAAAAATTAATAGGATAATTTTGATCCTGGTAGTACGTATTGATCCAGTTTATAAACTATCTGTGTGTCAAATTTCATCCAAATCAGTTCTGCCGTTTTAGCGAGATTTAGTAACAACATCCAGACATACAAACTTTCACATTTATGTGTATTATAAGTAGGAGTAGGACATATCCCGGTAAAATAATAATCAAATAAAAAGTTATCGCTTTAAAAGCGCGGTACTAAAGTCGATATAATAGCCCTGCAAGGCTATGACACGCGAAGATAAGGCGCGGCCTACCGCTTGGCCTATTACGGAAGTTGGATCAACTTATTAAATAAATACATATTAATAAATAGGCTACCTTCAGCAAGCTTTGATAACAAAGTTTCTGTTCTTATTTGGAATTATTATGTTTGAGGCCTATCAGGATATTTTATGAGATGATTTCATAGTTTTATAAAACACAGATGACTAATTTTGTTAAGTAGATAAGAACAGTGAACTCACTCTTCAAATGACGAATTACCTAATGTCTGAGATAATTCTAGAATTATACTTTTCTTAAGTAATTATAAACGCACTAAACTGCAATGTCAATATGACAGATATATTAATTTATATCCACATCTTGAAATCAGGATCCAATGAGAAAACAATTGTCACTAGATCCGTCATGGATCTGGCCAATGGATCTTCTGAGAAAAAAAATCTTAGTAGATCCACATCTTGAAATCAGGATCCAATGAGAAAACAATCGTCACTAGATCCATCATGGATCTGGCCACTGGATCTTCTGAGATTGAACGTACTTTTCAATATCATCATCACTATCTCAGCCAAAAGATGTCCATTGCTGGCAATACACGATTCCCCAAGCATTGCCAGTATTCAATTTGAGTCCTATGCTGTGCTACACTTTTAATGAAACCATAAAAAAAACAGCAAATATAAATAATTCACATACAAAAAACCTTTAGTAACTTTTTCAGTAAATGCAACTATTAAAAAAAAAGAATTTATCTTTTTGCTTTGAAGCTCATATCAGATAAATATAAAGTAAAAAGGAGAACGAGTAAGACCGTACCCAGAGACAAAGTTAATTGTAGCATTATGGACTATGTCGGTATTTGTTGACCTCATGGAGTAGTTTAATTAATCCTAAGACAGCATGTCTGAATTCACTTGGAGAAAAAAGATATTTAAGGAAGTTAAATTGGTTTGAGAAGACGGTACCCAGAGACAAGGTTAATTGTAGCATTATGAACTATGTCGGTATTTGTTGACCTCGTGGAGTAGTTTAATTAATCCTAAGACAGCATGTCTGAATTCACTTGGAGAAAAAAGATATTTAAGGAAGTTAAATTGGTTTGAGAAGACGGTACCCAGAGACAAGGTTAATTGTAGCATTATGAACTATGTCGGTATTTGTTGACCTCATGGAGTAGTTTAATTAATCCTAAGACAGCATGTCTGAATTCACTTGGAGAAAAAAGATATTTAAGGAAGTTAAATTGGTTTGAGAAGACGGTACCCAGAGACAAGGTTAATTGTAGCATTATGAACTATGTCGGTATTTGTTGACCTCATGGAGTAGTTTAATTAATCCTAAGACAGCATGTCTGAATTCACTTGGAAAAAAAAGATATGTAAGGAAGTTAAATTGGTTTTGAGAAGACGGTACCCAGAGACAAGGTTAATTGTAGCATTATGAACTATGTCGGTATTTGTTGACCTCATGGAGTAGTTTAATAAATCCTAAGACAGCATGTCTGAATTCACTGTGTCGAGAAGTTCCGCTTTCTGAATCAAGTCCTTGATCCAGCTGCCCAACGAGAGCCTCCTCAGGTGCTAGTCGACGTTTTTGGCTATTAAGCCATAGGCTGTCACGACTATCGGCACAATGATCGCTGAGTCCACATTCCACGTTTAACAACCTCGTTGTTAATATGTTTATCTTTCCCGGCACACACGAGAGTCGCAATCATGCAGTGGCGTGCACAGAGATTTCAGACAGTATGCACAAAAAAAAAACTACATCAATCAACCGTTTGAAAATGTTTCTATCTAAACATACTTCACCAGCAGGTCTCACAGGTATAATTTTCCATTTTTTACAATAATCTTACTGAATAATAATTACTCGACAGTCAATCACTTGCGCCATATCCTATATTAGAACTTGGTTCTACGCATACCTCTCTAGGGTACCTACATGCCTCTTCGCAAATGCTCTGACTCGTATGATTTTGCGAGTTTTAATTGGTATGTGCCTAAACTAAACAAGATAAGTTCCTCCTCGTTGAGGCTAGGAAATGGTACATCGCTCTCTTCCATCGCTGTGAAACGTACCCTTTGGCGGTTGATATTACAGTCCACAACATCTTAGTCACCAAACCTGTTGGAAACGTTAATTTTGTCTTTTATTATTTCGACAATGTTGTTAGCGTGTGGATTATTCTACAATGGATCACGGAACGTGTTTAATAAGGCTCCAGCGATTTAGAAAATTAACAGAACTTGATTAAAAATTAATTAAAATTGATTTAGAACTTGTGTTGTGTTTTGTTTTTATTTCTTTTTTGTATCTCATTTTATGCTGCATTGTCGGTTGCCAGCAGACATGCTGACTAAGATTAATTAAACTACTCCATGAGAGCAACGAATACCGACATAGCTCATAATCTCTGTCCCGAATAGCAGAATAGCTATTAAAACATGGGAAAAATTAACAAAAAAAAAAAAAATTAAAGGGGGTACGAAGTTCGCCGGGTCAGCTAGTATTGAATAAGAACCAATATAAGTATGGTAATTACAATAATGAATAAAGATAATGAACTTTCCTATTATTTTATTAAAACAATATAACTTCCTTAAATATCTTTTTTCTCCAAGTGAATTCAGACATGCTGTCTTAGGATTAATTAAACTACTCCGTGAGGTCAACAAATTCCGACATAGTTCATAATGCTACAATTAACCTTGTCTCTGGGTACGGTCTTCTAAAAACCAATTTAACTTCCTTAAATATCTTTTTTCTCCAAGTGAATTCAGACATGCTGTCTTAGGATTAATTAAACTACTCCATGAGGTCAACAAATACCGACATAGTTCATAATGCTACAATTAACCTTGTCTCTGGGTACCGTCTTCTCAAAACCAATTTAACTTCCTTAAATATCTTTTTTTTCCAAGTGAATTCAGACATGCTGTCTTAGGATTAATTAAACTACTCCATGAGGTCAACAAATACCGACATAGTTCATAATGCTACAATTAACCTTGTCTCTGGGTACCGTCTTCTCAAAACCAATTTAACTTCCTTAAATATCTTTTTTCTCCAAGTGAATTAAGACATGCTGTCTTAGGATTAATTAAACTACTCCATGAGGGCAACGAATACTGATATAGCTCATAATGCTACAGTCATCTCTTTTTTTGGGTACGGGGCCCATACAACTTTACCCATTGTTCTTTGCATCAGTTTATGAGTCTTTCTTAATATCATCAGACTTGCTTTTTCCTTAATACATGTTTTTTAAAACATTTAAAAATCACACTAATATTATAAAGGCGAAAGTTTGTGAGTGTGTGTGTGTGTGTTTATATGTTTGTTACTTCTTCACGCCTAAACCACTGAACCGATTTAGATGAAATTTGGTATAGAATTAGTTTGAGTCCCGGAAAAGGACATAGGATAGTTTTTATCCCGATATTCCCACGGGATCGAGTCTTATGCGGGTGAAACCGCGGGGCACAGCTAGTTTACTATAAATCAAACTAATATTATAAATGCGAAAGTTTGTGAGTGTGTGTGTGTGTGTGAGTGTGTTTATATGTTTGTTACCTCTTCATGCCTAAACCACTGAACCGATTTAGATGAAATTTGGTATAGAGTTAGTTTGAGTCCCGGAAAAGGACATAGGATACTTTTTATCCCGATATTCCCACAGGATCGAGACTTATGCGGGTGAAACCGCGGGGCGCAGCTAGTATTTAATATATATTTGGTTACAAAAACCACCACATAACATTCAAATATAAACAATAAACAATGCAATATGACTCACCAATCAGAGCAGGCACAATGCTTTTCGGGACCGACACTTCAATGACATTCACTCGTGAAGTCTTCACTCGTTTGTTATCCTCTTCCTCCTCATCCTTTTTGAATACGTAGTACACTACAAATGCACTGACTGTTACCAAACAAAGGCCGAGGCCTATAGGTACCAGTAACTTTGACTGCATTGTGCTAGAAAAAAAAAAGAACACACTGTACCGAGATTTTTTTTTAAATTGATTACAGATAATGCCTCTTTGTTGCATTCTCCTTAGTGCAAGCAGATTGTTTTCAAATAATGAATCCAATTTGAATAAACAGTTTCTTGAGAGTTTTTACTTTGCTGCTATAATATGTAATTCTAATTGTAACAACAATAAGTTATATTATATTCTTAGTTAAATTCTAGGGACTATTTATTTATTAACAATTTTACTAACATAACTTGTTTATTATTTATAGTTTACATAGATAACTCTATGTAAACTCTTCTGTAATTTATATTGAATGAATAAAATATCCTACTAGTAACTTTAAAGAAAAAGATAACATCAAGATATTACTCCGCATTGCTGTTGACTGGTAGCACGCACAAAAGGCTGGCGGGTTTGCCACATTAATTTTACATCTCAAAACTTTAGCATGGAATAAAAGAAGAAGATGGTATGATGAGATGAAGCCCTGTTTTATTAAAGTTCGTGGTTATTCATATTTTAAATATGAACTGTTCAAAATATAAGGTCAGTCAATGAGACAAGCAAAAAAGTTTGATGAGAAACCGCAGCAATTTTCCTGCAACGATCAAGGCATTTTCATACCTACTGGTTTGGTTGCAAGTTTATGGAAAGTTAGAAAACAGTCACTCAGTATAGAAATTAGAAACTCTAAACGGCTTTATTCATAATAGAAGATATGCTGTTGTACAAATGTAAAAATTACCTTGTACCGATGCCGATTTTACATAAAACTATCTATTAGCAGCTATGACATAATATCGAGAGTAAAAATTACTTCACACGAGTAATTTGATACTTTGTCGTCCACAAGAATTAAATCATTTATTTACCTTCAGCCTTCAACACCAACTAAAAATAAATTGCACTTACAGAATAAGTCACTTCAAATGCGATTTTTCACGTGTACTATTTATTATCTCAACAAACAAATCTTGGGCATTTTCGACAGAAATTGACAGAACGTATTTTTTTATAATCTATGTCTATCTTTCTATTATCTGTGAAATGAAAGCTATCGAAGCTATCTAAAAATGTCTATGGAAAAAAACTGATAATGAATGTTGCCAATAAAAGTCAAAACATAAAATGGTAGGATTTATTTTACAGTCCTGTTTTTATAGACCTAGCACCAAGTAAAATCACATTTACTCAATAATCCATACTTACCATCATAGAGTATAGTAACTTAAAAGGAACCCACAACCATTTGGCCCGGTAAGGGCCTGGCTATGAAGTCGCCGCTGTCAGCTGCAGCTTAGCACGGGGCGGCGAGCGGTAAAAACAAACATACCAAAATGTATGAACCATGCCACGACGCACCGCTCGCTGTGTCAACGCTAGACAAAAGAAACCGCGCCGCTTGCCGCGCCGTTAAGCCAAAACTTGTGGCTGGGCGGTAACGGTGGCGGTGGGTGGCGCTGTGGGTGAACAAACTAAGACAGACAAAATCTGTCTTAATTCCGTCCCTAAGACAATCCACTGACCAGATTTTGGCACTTTCTCTAATAATTTCATTACTTCCTGCATGAAAAGGTTTCATTACACATGCTAGTATAAAATATCACCTATAATCACTGACCTCTATTATTAATAATAGAGGTCAGTGCCTATAATGACATTGAATGACAAATAGCGAATTTACATTAGAAAAATAAAATTGACAACTGTTTTTAATGCAATAGTGATAAGTTCAAATCTTTATTTCACACTTTATTTTTTATATCAGCTGATTTAACAGGAACAGGTATACATTATTTTTATAATATAGGTACCTAGACTTAGCCTAGACATACTGTAAAACTCCTTCATTCGCAGGTTGCTAGAAAGTAGAAACTAACAGCGCAACCTGGAACCCTCATGAAAAAGTGTATACACTGGTCATCAAAAAGATTCAGAAGTCTTTTGTCCGCTACTACTTAAAACTTTATGGATAATACCATAATATCCAAATTCCAACACCATTTGTGCTAGGTATGGTGGGGTACCAAAGTTTAGAATTAAGGAGAAATCTCAGTCCGTTAAAATATTTCAATTCGTGGTACCCATTTCAATTCCTCCTTATTTCAGTACATCTCCCACTAGCCATTAGACACACACTTCGCCTTTGCCGACGCACGACCGCGACGTCCTCTATTCAAAATACCTCAAACCGATACAGTCCGTTATACCTAGCCCTCACCCATATCAACAACATTCTGTTATATGAAGAGTCCTCAGATGTCTTCGCGAGTAGGTACTGAACTGAGTTTCCTGAACACTGCTACTATGGAGTCCATTTTCACTCCCAGTACAATCTCCTTGGAGTAAATAAATTTAAATAAAATAGTTACCTGTTATTAATAATTTTATTCCAATTTATCATAATTCTTTGTTTCATTTTATTTAATTTCACCAAATTTTGACCAGTTTTATTATGTGATTTAACTAATCTTATGATTCTATGACGTGTAATTACAAATATTGACTAATAACTTGTATACTGTGGTGCAAACTGTCAATATAAGTTGGTTAATAAATAAATCTGTACCAATACTTAACGATTTTTTTTATCTAGGCGAAGGCACATTGAAGGCAGAAGTTAGAGGCTTTTATTTTATACAATTTGGTTCTTAGTATATAATTATTATTCCTATGATTGGATTGGGCAATACAACAGCTTCCAAAACAAAAAAAAAAAACTATTAACCTTCCCTCATGCCTTAACCTTGTATTCTGCTTACACGAAAATGATAAGTAAGCGTAATGCTAGTTCTACTGTTCATGCAATCGCGTGACTATGATTGCACGAACCCTGTTCCATCAGCCGTCAAACCTAATAGGTAGTTTGGTTCGTCGTTCATAACTCAATTTTCTTCAAATAATTGTCCACACTTGCGCTTTCCCACAGGTTGAATATAAATGACGTATTATTTTGTTTTCATTTTCAGCTTTTTCTTTTACAAATTGGACACTTTTCATGTAATCGCTTTTGGATTAACGGCAGGATGTCTTGGGATATCACATTAGGTACGATTTAGGTGTTTTTGGTACCTACATTTGATTTGCTACTGTATCATCACAACATGTTAAAACACCTAATTTAAAAACCTCTCGAAAATACTAGGTCAAAGAAGTCATAGGTACGAAGGATATCGTAAAGTAATAAATAAACGCATCGACGCGACCTTTGCCATTTTTTATTTCTTTCAGTTTCATGTCGTAAACAAATGATTCCTCGGTTCCGATTGCTGATTTTGGGTGACTAGACTTTCTAATAATTCAACACTTTCTTCATACTCGGAAAGGAATTTTGTGGGGGCTCTCTTAGAAAAAATGCTAATATCAACATACAAAAGTTTTGTATTTATTCAAATTCAAAATTATTTATTCGGGACAACTAGATCCACCGGTTAGTATACAATATCTCAGAAACTATTGCTAGTACAAAACACAATAACAAAGAATTTCAATTTAGCCAGGCAAGAAAATAAAATGTTCGTAGAGTACTCGTAAAATACCGATTTGGAACAGTGAAAAATATAAATAATTTATTTGCTTAGAATGTAAGATAAGATATAATTTTTATAAATAGTCGCGTTTTATTTTACCTTACGCCATGCAAAATTATCAAATAATAGAATTTATATAAAAATGAGCTTAAATCAGAAAGTGCAAACTCAAGCTCAGTTTATACAGTAATGAAGATTTCTATATGGATTTGTGTTTGAATATTATACCGCAACCATTCTGTAAAACTGCAGTAAACCCTAATCGTCTTCCTCGTAAAAGAATACTAGGTAAATAATTTCGACAAAAGAGGAATGTCCCAAATTACTATTCGACGTGAATACACTCGCAAAGGCACCGAGCGTGCGCCTCAATAAACCGTAATATGGTTGGATTTGTCGTATTTTTTTTATTGTCCCAACAATCACGAAAGCTTCGCGAACCGAGAATGTTAGTCTAGTTAGCAGGCAGTGTACACAAGTATAGGCGGCAAACAAACATGCAGCGACCGTACGCGCGTCGATATTTGGCCCCCAATAATATGGCAGAGGCCTTCCACGGCGGTAAAGTTTTAAAAATGTTATGATTAATTTACCTTCTAGGTAGTGAAATTTACACAAATTGTGTAAGATAAAAGGTTGCTGCATTGAAAATCTACTAGGTAGTTGTAAAATATTTGTTCGTGTATGGTGCTTACTGCTTAGTGCTTAATAAAGTAAACAGAGGAAAAAAACTTTTTATTTTTACTTATTAAATAAAAAGCATGTTTTTCAGGGGCTTACCTTCCACACAAAGGGGCGGGTAACGTGTAATGTCTACTATTTTAAGATTTTAAAGTAAAATTTAAACTTTCTTGGGCTCGGATGTGTTACCTACCTACCTCCTACCTCCACATAAATTGAAATTTTCAATAACTAAATACCTACCTACTTACCAAAATATAATATGTAGTTTTATTTTCCTTTCAGATTTTGAATATGTAGTAACTAAAAAGCCTAAATCACGCATATGCTTTCTTTCTGCACAAGATCGGGTCGTGTTGCCAATGAAAGGTCCTGGTTTGAGTCCGTTTATGAGGCGAACGGTAAAAGAATTAAGAGAGAATTTAGGCCCCGGAGCGTATGAAACAAAAGGAAACGCGTTTTCGAATGTTCAAAACCGAGTATGTATCGTAAAATTTACGCTTGTTTTGTATTTGAGTAAGAGTACCTATACATATTGCAAGAAAAATCCTCGTCTATTCCTACAAACCATCACGACGTCCACTGTCCACATCGAACTAAATGCTCGATGTCGTGATGGTCCTGCACCTTAATTGCGTAACACACTATCAATCGGAATCAGAATCATTTCGAAGCCAATTGCTAATCCATTGCTTCATAAGTTCGAAAAATTTGTCTGCTCAACACGTAAATAACGCAATGGATGTTGTTGAACTGTCAAAATGAAACCGATTCCGATTGATAAAGTGTTACACAATTGCCCCGCTGGTTATGAGGGTTAACCAGTCCTAGGGGCTTTAAGACAAAAGTTCTACTTAATTAAGTGATAACCAAACTAAGAGCCACATTTGTAATAATCAGATTCTAAATAGTGCTTAAAATTTAATATTTAAGCCGAAAGGTCATAAGCATGTTTTATTGCTTTGCAAGTTTTGCAGTAGGTACTGTCGGAGTTTGCAGGCAATATTATACGTCATTACCGTTAAATAAAAGTCATTACCATGCTATAGGTGTCATTACCATTTCAATTAAATAACTTTGAAATTCGATAACTTCTGATTCCCGTGTTGGATTTTAGTGCCTTCAGTAGTTTTCGAAAGGTTATTAAAAAACCTTAAAATTTATTGTGTTCGGCACGCATTCCGACCAGTTAAAAAAAACGAACAAAATAAATAAGAAAGAATCAAAACGGCGGATCCACCCTATAGCGTTAGATCTTAGATAAATATGTTTTTGAAACGCTATATTTGGTTATAGCTAATATCTCGTCTTTATATCAGTGTCCTTTCAAAATATATATTTGGGAACCTAGATATTCTGCAATCCAATCTGAATAAATACACACTAACACTACCTTAAGAATATGTTTGATTTACAAATAATTTTGGTATTACGTTTGTATGAACTACGCATGCTTCACCGTCCCTTAAAACATAAAAATATCAGCAAAAATCCATATCTACTAATATTATAAATTCGAAAGTAACTCTGTCTGTCTATCTGTATGTTACCTTTTCACGACTAAACCGCTGAACCGATTTCGATGAAATTTGGTATAGAGATAGTTTGAGTCCCGGGAAAGGACATAGGACAGTTTTTATCCCGATATTCCCACGGGATCGAAACTTATGCGGGTGAAACCGCGGGGCGCTGCTAGTATCCTATAATTTTTGCTAAACCGTAACCCCTTACAGATGCACAGTGTTTTTATTGCCCCAAAAAAGTGACATCAGCTTTTTATTGAATATTTCTACTCAATAGTTCACTAAAAATGCACGAGTAGAACTCCCATGTGCCAATTTTGTTTACTCTATTTTTAAAAAAATCTTAATTTTCGTTACTTTGAAGGTATAAATCATTTTCTCGAAACCTAGGCTCAAGTTGAAAGTAATATTTTTGTGGGTGATAAACCTTAGTATAAGGAATCTAATTGTACCAGACAGAAGTTCTACTTCGACCTACAAAAAAAAAAAAAAAAAAGAATAAAAACTGATTTCGGAAAAACATTTTTTTTTGTGGGTTCTATTATGATTTCTGATTAAATAAAAACGGGAAAATGTGCGCCTAGAATTGCTTCATAAATATATAATTCAAATAAAACTCAATCATATACAGTTTTTTTTGTACGAATTATTTTCAGTATTTTGACCTTCAAAGTAACGAAAACTTTAAGATTTTTTTAAAAATAGAGTAAACAAAATTGGCACATGGGAGTTCTACTCGTGCATTTTTAGTGAACTATTGAGTAGAAATATTCAATAAAAAGCTAATGTCACTTTTTTGGGGCAATAAAAACACTGTGAGATGCGTCAATAATAATACGGTCTAAAGCTAAGCCATTTTCTAGAAGAAATTCTATATGTACCTAATAAATAGATATGTCTTATAATTACTGATTTTAGTATAGTGATTAGTGGGTTAATTTGGACTAAATTACCATACAGATCAGCCATTTTGAAACAAATGTCAGACATGTGGTATATAAAATAGTTTTTTTTTTTTTCAGATTTATAGCAAATATGGTCTAGGTGCCAAAACTCCACGCTGGATTACGAGACACGAGTATCAGCCCCCACTTAAGGAGCCCCAACCAAAAACTCCGATCAAGCAAAATTGCGCACCTTTCAATGCCACATCTAAGAGAAAGGGCATTTTTTCTACTTTGAGCTATCCAGCGTAAGAATTTTATGTTTATCTTTAATAAACTAAGATTATGCATAGGTACAGAAAGCCGCAGTGAATTTATTGGATTAAAATTTAAATTAACTTGGTAACCTTGTTAATTTGGGCATTTGGGTTTCAATTTGGGCAAATGCAAATAATAATCAATATAGGAAACTACGAGGTTCCTACTGTTGAGCCATTTGTCAAATCAAATAACGTGCAGCAAAATAGAACATTATTAGGAACTTTAACTACATATAATTTCCAAATGAAAGCCTGTTTCTTTGGTGTTTTAGACCCTGCAGCTACAATCCTGCATACATAAAACGGCAGATGAAATTCGCACATTCCTTCTCTGCGAAAAAGATTCTTAGATGTCCCGTAGGGGTAAGAGTAATTAATTTACGTTAACTTTTGCGACATTATTGTGGGTCGCAATTCACTCACACGCGCGTTGTTTGTACACACGGCGACACATCAAGCTATACATTTCCAGTTTTAGTTGACCTCGCATTGTATAGGTTTTTCGTACAATGAGACATCAGCTTATCTGGAAAATTTATAGCTTGATATGTCGCAGTGCTTTAAAGTCACATCAGTGGAACTTGCAATAAGGTCCCGTCGCGCCAAATTTGCCAAAGATGTAAACAACAATGGCCGCTCAAAATTGAATAAAATCGATATACAAGAACATTTATTATTAGTAATGTTTGTTTTCGTCTAAATCTCCGAGTTAACTAGACGAAAACAAACATTACTTAAATGTTCTTCAAAATCGATATACACCGATTTTATTCAATTTAGAGCGTCCATTGTTGTTTACATCTTTGGCAAATTTGGCGCGGCCGGACTTTAGAAAAATTGCTGCTATAATGCACGCCTGGCAGAGTGATCAGCTGCGAGATCGAGCTCACACTGTTTTCCGTCAGGGTATACAGGATGAAATTTGAATCACCGTTTTCCTCTTAAGGGGTCATTGTACTCATCATTATGAACAACTTTTACTATGGGACCAAACATGATATCGCGAAAAAAAAAATCAGCTGTTCCCTACATTTTGAAGAGTTATGCGAACATAAATGTAGGGAACAGCTAAAATTTTTCACGATTTCAGATTTGGTCCCATAGTAAAAGTTGTTCATAATGATGAGTATAATGACCCCTTAGAGGAACGGTGATTAAAATTTCACCCTGTATATGTTCTTTGCACTCTGTTCACTTGTTTTTCACAATTAATAATTGACACGTATTACAGATAGATACATGCAACAACTTATGCCGCGTTCCGAGTTAGGACTGTAATCGATATTATCGATTTGAGCGTGCTTAAACCTAATTCGGTACGGGTTTAAGCACGCTCAAATCAAAATATCGATTACAGTCCTAACTCGGAATGCACCCTTAAGGTGAATGCGTAGTTGTAGCCCGCGAAATTCAATTTTTCTTACGTTTTTTGCAATTTTCAGGTAAGTGTCAGGTTGTATCTTGATCTAAATATGATTCGCGACTATAACAGGTACGTATTTACAGAATTATAATAAGTAGAATCATTAATACATCTTTCTAAGTTAGATTTCTACCGTTAAGAACAAATCTTGCATGGAAAAGTGTTTATGGTAGAAATCTAACTTCAAGAGATATATTAATGATTCTAATGACTATAATTCTGTAAATACATGTCTATTATAGTCGCAAATCATATTTTGATCAAGATACAACCTGACACTGACCCATAAATTGCAAAAAACGTAAGAAAATTTAAATTTCGCGGTTTACCACTGCGCATTCACCTTAAGGCCACGTGCACTCAGAAATTGCACGATTTGTACCATGATCATCCATCCATATACAATTCATAAACATAACTGCTTTGACCACCTGTTACATTATTTGCTATTTCAACCAAAGTGCTGATTGGTTTTAGATAAAATGTGTACCATATAATTTGGATCAATGTGGATACTGCGGCTGTTCGTGCTCACAACAGGGTGATTACTGGCAATTCGAAAATAAAATATTTCTATGCAGAAGACACTATGATCAATTATTCCAACATTGCCTGGCCAAATTCCAGGGCGTTAAACTTACTGAATTCAAGGTATTATGATTTATAGAAATATTTTTCTGCTTGGATAGACATAAATGTATATAACGATATACTAATAACATATTTTTTTTATGTACAGTCGGTAAGGGACTGCTTCTTCATGCACTCACATAACAGTTGCAAGGCTGCCCTGAAGATAATGAAGTCCGAAGAGATAGTAAAGAAGTTAAGAAAGGAAGCATATCTGGACCTATTTTTCCCACAACGTCGATTTTGTGACTAATTGTGACAATGTGTAATTTAGTGATAATTCGTATTCAATTTGAAGAAGAGGACACCGTAGGTTGGTATTAGTTGGTAGTAGTTATTTAACTCTAGAAACTAGCAACACTAAAAAGATTTTTCACTAGCCAAAAGGCACAGAATTCAAGCACATAGAAAAAAAAACAACAATCATCTGACTTTCCTGGACCGCTTCGTCGACATCTCTTTCATATTTATTATTTATTTTGATAACGAATCGATATTTTGGAGCAAACATAGCAACGAAATCATGAAACTGGACTCGAATAATAAAATGATAAACAGCGAGAGCGGCGCTGATCTATCCGAAGAAGTAGTGGATCCGCGGCAAAATGCTGAGGACATTATCGACGAAATACTTGCAGAGTTTACAGAGTCGCGATCTCCCGATGCTGCGAGAAATGGGAACGGTTTACCAGAGAATCTATTTAGTATGATACAACCTCCGAGGACACGGACTCCGGCAAATTCATTTTCTGAGAATGCCACAATAGATGATATAGACCCCCAGTCGGACCTCGGCACGTCCATCAGAAACAAGTGTTTGGAACTGGAAGAAATCCTCCAGAGCCTCAAGTCGCGGCTCAACCACGTCGTTTTGGATGAAAATATTGTTTTGAGTCCCGAGGCCAACTCCATGGAGGCGCAACTAGAACACGACCTGGACACAGACTGCCAGGAAGACCTCTCTCTTCAGGAATTCCTTGAGCTGTTACACTCGCAAAACAAAATTAGTCCGACGGGTGTACAATGATTGCTCAATGGGCCCATCCCTATGAACTTAACCCTAAGACAAAATTTACATGAATTTATTGTGCAAATTTGAATTTTAGATTTTATTGAAATACTATTAAATATTCAGGCCTAATTTCTGTATTATTATTTCAAAAGTTAGAGATAGGAATTAAAACACAAACTTTTTTACAAGAATATTTAATAATAATTAAAAAAAAAACAACAGTAGGTACATAATCATAGTGTAATAATTTTAATAATTAGTGTTAATACTTGTTTACATTGCTTATGGAAGTGCCAGGAAACCCACAAAATTCTAATTCTCTTATATATTATAAATAATTTTTTTTCATATTTTCTGCAATTTGCAAGTCAGTGTCATGTATGTATTTACAGAATTATAATTAAAATTATCAATACAACCCTCTAAGTTCATATAATTCTATTGATTGATATTTCCATTCAATCAGATTTAAGGACTTCGAGGGTGGGAACCTGACACTGACCTGCAAAATGGAAAATGTAAGAAATTTAGAATTTCGCAGACTACCTAGCGCATCCCCCTTAAGTTCAAAGTGCTAATCATCAAACATATTCTGAACATCAGTGCTGATAGTTAATTCAGTGGAATTAGGTATTGTATCATTCTCATACATTTGGCTTTCTTCATGGCTGTGCTCATCTTCATAGGTGCTCATACTATTTTCTTGTTTCAATATGTAGCTCACTTGTTTCTCTGTCAACAGGTCAATTACCTTTGTTTTGTCACAATCCACCAGTTCTACTTTCAATTTCTTCACCCAATCATTGTAATCAGTGGGATCAGTCTTCACGAATTCATTTCTCAAATGCCTCATAGCATCTATAGCTTTAGAATAGTTTCCATCGATGTTATTGTGAATCAGACTCTCAATTGCTTTGATCATTCCTGTGGCCAACTCTGACAGAGGTTTATTCCTGTTTTGGAGGGCTTTGAAGTCCTCAATAGGGTTAACGGTGCTTATAGTTTTAACTTCATCCACAGCATCTTTAGTAGGCAAGTGAATTTTAGGTATATTTGGAATATTTGCATTATCTGCCTGCAAGTCTCCAACAGGAATTTTGAATTGGTCAATATCCAATGGAATATTTTTATTTTTCCTTTTCTTCACTTCAACCTTTGTCAAAGTGAATAAGCTCTTTAATTTTTCCAAAGGTTTCTTTGCATTCTCTTCCAGAAGGGGTGGTACTTTGAACAGAGTCATTATCTCCTCTCTAGGTTTAGGTAAAGGTTTGTCTGGATTCAGGGCACGAAATGCAATGCAGTCCAGAACATACTGTACAGAAGGGCTCACACACTCAGCTATAGGGAATGCTTCAGTATCATCAAATGTGTCATCATATGCTTTGGTCAAGTCCATAGCATTAATGAGTTCTTTAAAAGCATCTACTTGTTCTTGTGAACATTTATGTTTTTTTAAGTTGGTTGGTGGGAATGACATCTGTTTTATATCATCCTTGTAACATATACCAATCAATGAGAGACAAACATAATTATTTGTGTCAATTACAGGCATTAGTGCAAACATTTTGGCTGCAGAGTTATTGAAATGTACTTTCCGTACAATGCCAACAAGATTCAGTTCATGAAGACATTCTACGAGGCATCTGACAGCTTTCTGTGCTTTCTTATCATCTTTCCTGCCAAATATGTAATTCAAACCATCTCCGTTTAGGTTCTGCCATTTAATGTTATCAGCAGAAGTGAAGCCATACACTGACAAACATTTTACCCCAGGCTGATAAAGCATTGTTTTATCATGTTCTGAAAATGGTATAATTTTTTGTCCATAGTGGTAGCCTTGTACTTTTTCAGATGCATCAACTGTTACACCACTTTCCTGATCTACATATTCTTTTGTTTTCACCACTGCTTCTGATCTGCTGGATGTAGATGTAATAGGGTCTTTAACAGCTTTCTGCCACTTTTTAACAGCAGGTTCATCTTTTAGTTTAGAGTAGCTAGAAACTGGGATCTTTATATTTGGGCCAATGCTTAGGTCTATATTCCATGGAATGGCTCTGGCAATCTTCTTTCTATGGAATAGTAAGTCATACTTCATGATGTTTTCCAATGAGCCTGTTGCACCATCAGTGGCTTCTACAAACTGCTTGATCAATTCTGTAGATTCATTGTCATACTCTTTGGAGTAAATATCTGGTCCAATAACATCCACTTCATAGCCCTCTTCTTTGAATCCATTTAGAACCTGAAAGATTTATAGATAGTTTAATTTCAGATTAGTTTTTGTTTCATATATTCAGCAAGGAGTCTCCCTGAGTATCATGAAACATAAATTGTCTTACATAATAAACAAACAGCCCCTAAGGTAACCAAGCAAAGAAATGAATAAGAGGTAAAGAAATAGCAATATATTTCATACTGTACCTCTTCAACACAGTCAGGATCAAAAGATGGCTGCTTCTTGAAGTTTGTCATCAGTACAATCTTCTTACTTGCTAACTTGACACCACTGACACCGTTCTTGTAATAGTCTGCTGCTACTAGGAGGGCATCAAACCAGTCACCTCTACTTTCTGATGGCTGAAACAGAAAATCAGAAACTCTTAGACCAGGTTTGTGCGGGCGATATTTTCCCGCCACAATTATTTTTGGCATACAGAATTTTTTTTTTTTTTCCTTTTTTGGCAACTGAACCGACGTCGACTATTCTGCCAATGACGCGTATAGACGGCAGCGCAGCAACAGGCCGTCGACTTTACACTTTATGGTAGGTCTACAGGTTCTGTTAGTCACCGAGAGTTGAAAATCCATCAGTGTTTTTTCAACGGGCTGAGATGCACTCTATTGGATTCTCAATGCCAAGAGTTGAAAATCCAATGCAAAATCCCACCACAATATTTTTATTCCCATGGGAATTAATGCAATATTTTATGAATATTACAGATAGTGAGTATTAACAGAATTTTAGAACTTAGGTCACATGAAGGACTACTTAGGTGGACTCTTAAGAAATCTTATTTTAGAAATGATAAAAAATTAAAGGTATAAGGAATTCAGGCATGCCACTGTGGTGCTTGTGAGCAGATCCAAAGGAAAAAGTGGGGGTAAGAGTTTCACAATATTATGAAAAACACTATCTACAGCATGGGAAAGCATGAGCTCATGCTGAGGCTAGCCCAGAGAACGCGCATTGATACCTATAAGAAAACCATGAATAAAAGTGGAGTGGTACCATAATATGAGTCACCATGACCTTGATGCACTTTGATATTATTTGTGTATTGTTTAATTACCTTGTCTGGTAGATTCCTTATCATTTTCCAAGTGGGAGTCTGCAATTCTGATAATAGTTCTATGTGTCTGAAGCCTCCCTCGTACTGACTTGCCATGTTGTTCTTGGTTTTCTTGGATCCCAACAGCATTATACCAATCAAGTTCTTGCCCTGGCTCAATATTTTACGTTCTATGATACGGGCAGTGCATTCTTTCGCACTTTCGAAAAAACTTTTTTGGTCTTTTTCGTCTACAGTGGAAACATTTCGTCCTATATCCAAAATAATGATAGTACCTTGAGCCATCTTGAACTATTGCAAAATACCAATTTGAATGATTGTACGAATTAATACAGAAAGAAAACAATCAATTTATTTGCACTTTTTCCCGGTAACAAACAAGTTCCGACAAGTTTTGACAGCGACAGCTTTCTCAGGTTGACAGTTTGTCTTTGTCAGAGATATTTTTTTCTAAGGTAGGGAATCCTCGCATAAGTAATTAACTTCCCAGGTTTTAATCAATTCTATCAAAGTCTTACTTAATTATACGCTAATGCGTATAATTAGTAAGAAAAATATTCAAAACGAGTAAATACCATTTGTCAGAAGATATTAAATAAATTACCGAATTCCCAGATAGAGAGATAGATTCCATATGAAAATTACAGTCGGTCTTATGAAGAAGAAGTTCAGAAGTTCATTTGGGATAGTTAGACGATTGGATGACGGGCGAGCACCTCTATTCAGTCTATCAAAAATTACTCTGTGCCTCTTCTCTATTAATGTCATTGAGTAGGCGTCAAAATTTCCATCAAATCAATCGATTGTTGTTGGGAAAATTGTTTACAAAAAGCAGAAACGCTATCAACCTTTATCTTAATCACAATGATCATTTATATTTGTTTGGTCTCGTTTGTTTTGTGGGTCGGTTATAAGTTCATATAACTCCTTTTATTCATTCAATTCAAAAATGTGAACTCAGTATCAAGAAATTTCGTATTTTATTACACTATTTGCTAAAAGATCTACAATGTCTACAACTTTCGCAAATAGAAGTAAGATTATAACAGAAATGATGAAGTTTTCGTTTCACCACAGAGCCTTTTATTGTTACCTTGGCATGAGTGTTTGGATATTCTTTCTAATAACAGGTAAATACTATTCTATTATTTAAAATTATCTTTATTTCGGCTTGCTTTAATATTCTTTCTTGAAGGCCGATTGACATATCTCAAGCAAAGTAGCAAATTTGATCTTTTAATCTTTACAAAAGATAAGCAAAAAGTTTATTTGACCTTTTATTCCTATTGTTTTCTTAGTACATTTCGTTCCTATTGAAAGAGTATGTAACAATACACTTTCTTCCTCCTTCTCTCTTTGTTCCTATTGCACATGGCATTGTATTGTCTTTTGAATAGATCATTAAACAACAATATCAAACAGCAGCGGTGTTCACAATAATAAACGTGATACTCATAAGTAATAAATGATTTGATTTGATAGTTATAATAATATTAATCCATGTATTTATCGAATAAAGGTGGGTTATTCCGGTTATCCACACTAAAAAAATCCTCGCTAATGTGGATAGGTGGAAATTCATGTCCGAGAATCCACTCTAGGCCTAGTTGGATAAACGGGGATTTACAGGTTTAGGCTGGATTCTCAGACATGAGTTTTCACATATCCACTTTAGGGTGGATAAACAGAATAACCAAATAAAGGAGATTATTATAATAATGAAACTAGCCAAAGAGCTAAGACACAGAACATGTTTACCAAAAAAAAAAAAGTTTTCCATCAAGTCTAATAAATTAAAAAAGAAAATCCTAAATACTTCTTGATAAATGATTATATTTCTGTAAGTAGGCTTGTACAGACGCCAGCACATCAACCTACCCGAAACTGTCAGATTTTCCCAATCAACTTTGAACCTTATGCTTTGGGGATAAAGTTGAAAATCTATTAAAGAAATTTGACAGATTGTAGTAGGTTGATGTGCTGGCGTCTGTACAAGCACATTTTACACGTCCATCATATTTTTTTATTTTTTTGGTATTCAGCAGCATCTAGTTAGACTGGAACCCTACCCCAACATTGTTAAGAAAAGGCTAGGCAGATGAGTTATAAAATGTTTTTTTTTTTTGTTTGAGGCCATGCAAGGGTCACAAGTAACCATAAACATTCTTATATCTTTTTTGTTCCAGTAATGTATAAGTACATGTCTCTGGGAGAAGAAACAATAGCAGTGAAGAAGATATTACGAAATGAATACATATCAAAAAGTGACGCAAAGTTTAGGAAGATCTATTTGAGAGCCTGCAACCCCCCGGACAGTATTGTGAGAGGATCAGAAGGTATGTTATGGTGATTTGGTTAATGGGTAAAAAAAAAACTGTGTTTATTTTCCCAAAACTTGCACAAAAATGAAAATACAATAAAACTATGAGTAATTTTCTTTACCTTGGCTTTGTTTTACTAGATTCTCTTATTTATATATTTAATACTTTAAGCACATAAATGTATAGAGGCGGACTTAAGGCCATAGGCATTTTCTACCAGTCAGCCTTTGGGTGATGCAGAGACAAACAGTGGTAGGTGCAATCATGAAAATTGAGGAATAAATATTTTAAATATAAAGATACACATAAACTTATTAAAACTAGGAATATAATATATAACTAATTACATATAAATATAAGCACAAATAAATATACATAAATGCATGAATATATTTACTAACTAAAAAGAAATAAGACAAACAATGAGAAAATATTATTGTTGTGATGATACTGCCAGCTTCCTGCGAATGTGCTCGCAAACCTTAACTTCAAATGATAATCGGTTGGTTGCTATCCTGAACTCCTGGGGGAGCGCATTCCATAGAGAGATAGACTGAACGAAGAAGGAAGAGTGAATGAAGTCTGTGCGGTGAGTGGGACATTGGAGAAGACGACTACTTACTAATAAACTTATTATATCAGATGAATAGTTACAGACCGATTTCTCTCTTTCAGTCGTCAGTAATTTGACCAAATTTGCCTTTCGAAAGAAGAAGACAAAGCATTGTGTATACAGACGCTATACTACGTTTATTAGTAAGGGGGAAGCTCTGTATCATACTAAATGTATCGTTGTTGGTTGCCTAAATAAATAAATACTGCTGAGGAGTTTCTTCTACTTTATCCTTCCAGCTTTAACTCATCAAGAAGGGGTGAAGTCCCATCACTGGCGTTTACCCTTTAACGTTCCAAAAGTGCATGGGAAAATTATTTATTACATCATGTATCCACCTGTTCCAGGTGTAGTTGACAGTGACACATGGTTGCTGCAAGGAGCTTTAGTGGTGACGCGGCATGGTGACAGAGGACCACTGACACATCTCAAGAACGGAGACAAACTACCATGCGACGACGAACCTGTCTCGCCCCTTCTGAAAAGGTAGGCCCTTTTCATATTATTTGTTATTATTAGCTGTAGCAGTACCCCACGGTTTCACCCGCATAAGGGTCGATACCGTGGGAATATTGGCATAAAAATTATATTATGTGTTATTCTGATGTATAAGCTGTATTACTGTAAAGTTTCATCAAAATCCGTTCAGTAGTTTTTTCTTGAAAAAAGTAATAAACATCCAACCACACAAACTTTCGCGTTTGTAATATTAGTAGGATTCGGAATCGATCCTGACCCATTAACCGGAGAGAGCACAACATAAGGGTACATTCACCCAAAGGTTGACTGGTAGAAAATGCCCATGGCATTAAGTCCGCCTCTGTCCATTTGCGTGCTTAAAGTATTAAATAAATGAGGAAAACTGGAAAAGTATGAGGGAGACCTTTGCCTAGCAAAGGGACAATAAAAGCCAAAAACATAACCCTCCTTCTGGCGCAGTCGGGTAAATAAAAGAGCCCATATTGTCTTGTAGGGCAAAAAGACTATTCTCTTTCCATTTCTCTGGATGTAAGGCGACAAGATCCAGTCTTTGTTGAAGGAGTCTAGCTTATGTCGCCATCTCTATGTAGGCCCTTTCACATAGCTTTTGTGAAAACTTATTGGTACCTACTTTGATTTGCTAAAGTAATAACAGCCGCACAGGTCGATCGATCAGGTCGACGCTTGTCGGTTCGTGTTGGTTCGTGTCTGGGTATCTTTAATCTCGGAAAGCACGTTAAGCCGTTGGTCCCGGCTGACATTCGTGGATCTTTGACAGTCGTTACGGGTCGTCAGAAGCACGAAAGTCTGACAACCAGCCTTGTATTACCCAGTAACTGGGTTCTGGAGGTCAGATAGACAGTCGCTTCATGTAAAATACTGGTATTCAGCTGCATCTCGTTAGACTGGAAGCTAGTCAGACCTTCACCTTACCCTGTTTAAATTTACTTTCGCTGGTTGATAATATATACAACTTATACAAGACAAATAAACCAAAAGGTGATCTCATGTATTTAGCTATGAAGAGTTCGTTGCCAACGGGAGTTCCACGGGGCGAGCGTGGTGGGTGTCTGTGGCGGGTCCGTTCCACAACTTCCCCTCGCTACCAACGCGCGCAGCCGGAACCCGCTGCGCGCTCGGTCAGCTCACACCAAGAGGACTACTGCAGATGGTCACCGTTGGTAAGTCATCATTTACTTTACAGTACCGTAAATATTGAACTTCAGAAAGTCACACAGGTTTGAGTAACAGATCTATACTAATAATAAAGCTGGTTTGTTTGAACGCGCTAAACTCTGGAACTCCGAAGACGGATTTGAAAAAATCTTTTCGCATTTAATAGCCCAGTTCTTGAGGAAAGCTATAGGCTAGTAAACATCACGCTAGGGCTCTTAGGAGCCGAGAAAAAATAAAAAAGGAAGAAAGAACGCTATGCGATAACGAAGTGATAGCGCGGGCAGGCGTTGCGATGTGACGGGGTCGGTCGGGGACTCGGGGATCTAGAAATTTCACGTGGAGGAAGTCGCGGGCAGAAGCTGGTACTCAATAAACCAGAAATTTTTCTATAACTTTCTGTGCCTTGTTTAGCGCATAGTTTTCTTTGACAAGCTTTACTGTACACGCGGCTACATATCAAGCGATAAATTTCCAGTTTTAGCTGACCTACCTCGCATTACTTTTTTCTACAGTGACCAGTCAGCTTATACTGGCAATGTATAGCGTGATATGTCGGCACACTGGCAAATAGGTGAAAAAATTAAATCTACATATGTCTCCTTTCAGGTAATATTTTAAGGGAAGCATATGGGGAGAAATTGAACTTGGAAACTGTGGAGCCACAAGGGAAAAAGGATACGGGTAAGTTGGGTGAACTTAATAAAAGTGAAACGTAACGCCCTGCTTCTTCTTCTTCGTGTCGCTGCACGACAGTTATTTAAATTTTGCTGGCCTCAAACTTCGTCACTTCCACGGGCGTTATCGGTGGCAGCGCAGACGTCACTTTGGCTGTATATTTTGGGGTAAAAAGGGCAGGATAGGAGGTGGAGGCGGTGGAGCATAGTTTGTGACACAGCTCCACATCCACACCCTGCAGCAGTTCCGTTGAGGTAGCCCTACTGGCCCTGCTTACTGTACTTTACTTTATGGCAGGTAAAAGAAGAGACATAACCTAAGGAAGTGTAGTAGATATGAATGTGAACAACTCTTAGTATGAGATCAACTCTGAAATATGAAAAGTGAAAACTAACACGATCTTCTCCTACAATCTTCTCTTCTATCTTCTTTTACTTCTTCTTCTTAGATCTTTTTTTCTGTTCTGTTTTTTTTTCTTGTCTGTTTATATGTGTGTGTGTACAGACGCCAGCACATCAACCTACCCGAAACTGTCAGATTTTCCCAATCAACTTTGATGCTTCAGTGATAAAGTTGAAAATCTATTAGACAAATTTGACAGATTGTAGTAGGTTGATGTGCTGGCGTCTGTACATAAATGGTAAAAATAAATTAATAGATCAAAATGCATGAAACAGCTGATTTTTAGTATCAATAAATCAACTCAGCCTATCACAGTCCACTGCTGGAAATAGGCCTCTCCTAGGCTGCGCCACAACACCCTGTCCTCCGCCATCCGTATCCAGTCTGTCCCAGCAACCTTTTTAAGGTCGTCGGTCCGTCTAGCTGGAGGGCGTCTCACAGTACACTTGCCGATTCGCGGTCTCCACTCCAGGACTCGTCTGCTAAAGATTGATAATACAGTTTTGTAGTATAGTTAGTGTCAATACAAGAGAAACAGAAGGGCAACGAAGTGATCTTATAAGGGTTCCGTTTTTGCTTTTGAGGTACGGAACCCTAAAAAGAATAGAATACTCTTTATTATGTATACTATAGACCGATTTTGTTGTTCCCCAGGCGAGGTAGTATCATACAGCACTCGGTACCGGCGCACGTACCAGTCGCTCGTGGCGCTGTGGTGGGGCGCGGGTCGCGCGGGCGCGGGTGCGCGTGCGCAGACGGCGCGCGAGGCGCACTCCGTCGCCTTCTGCTTCCGGGACTGCGCCTGCGCTGCACACCATGCGCTCAACAAGTGAGTATAGTGTAGCTTTAGTGTTGCTGTGTGGGAGATTAACTACAAAAGTCTTAGTCATAAATAAAATATAGGTAATTGTAAAGATATTTTTGTTGAGTTAGCTACCTGCAAAAAATGGTTGTGAATTGTTATAAAATATTGTTTCAATAATCATAAGCATTTTCAGCCTGATCCAAGATCAGTGGGGTAATTCCGTAACTCACATAAAATGGCAATTGATCGCAATGCCTTTCCTTTTGACAGTTCAGCTACGTTGATTGAGTTATTTACGTTGTTGAGCAGAAGAATTATTTAACACTATGAAGATTAGGAATTTTCTTCAAAACCATTTATTGTGGTTGAAAGTGCGCTTGCTACGTAATTAGGGCGCTGATGTGTCGAAAACTATTTCTAACATAATATTATTCACGTTACAGAAAAATAAACTCGCAAGCGAAGAACCGTCTCGAATCTCATCCAGCGATCAAGGAGCTAGTCAGTAAGCTGTCCAAAGTACTATTCGAATCTCAAGAGCATCCCGACGCAGACGTCGTAAGAGACGCGCTCCTCGCCTATATGTGCCACGACGCCCCCCTGCCCTGCTCAGAAAAACCGAAAACGCAAAGTAAGACCAAACTTTCTTTAAACAAAAAACACCGAAAATTTCGCACAAATACCATCCCCTCTCGTAAAATTCTTGATGTAGACATTGACACGCTAAATATGGAGTTAGACTACATCAACAATCAGATGGACTTTAATAATGAAATTGGCAGAAAAGCTAGAGATATAATCGGAAAGTATTACGACAGTAAACAGAAAGCACCTTTAGATTTCGACGCTCAAATGGAAAGGGAGAAGTTACTCTATTACCAACAAAGGTACCTAGACAATGCAGACGGTTATGAAGACGTGGTAATTGTCAAAAAGAACTTAGACGCCGATTTCAATTTCCCGAACGACGCCCGAATGGACACGGACTTTGACGAAGACTACAAAGAACCAACGCCAGAGAGCTCAGAAGATTTCTGTATTAAGAAAGAACATGTTATGTCTTTATTTGCGTATTTAGAGTGGAGTTATCGACAGGAAATCAAGAATGTCCATAATAGACGAAGAGGGTTGTTAGTAGCGTATGGATTAATACATAATATTGTCCAAAATATGATACGAATGATCTCCGAAAATAAGCTGAAGTTTGTTGTATATTCGGGCCACGACAAGACGCTGCAAGCGTTGATATTAGCCCTAGGACTCAACAACTACCAACATTACAACATACAATACGCATCGCGCATGATCTTTGAAGTTTATAGAAAGAAGGATTTACGCGATGAATTCAAATTCACAAAACGAAAAGCGGTCGCGCAAGATTTTTACTTTCGCGTGGTCTATAATGGCGAAGATGTCACAAATAAATTAAGTTTCTGCAAATCTCGGCAGAATGTGGTCATGAAAGTTGTAGACCCCATAGATGATGTTAAGATTTACAATACATATCTCTGTTCTATAGAAAACATAGTCAGGTTTATACACGACGATTATTTTGCTAGTTTTAACGTCACTAACTTTAAAGACGCGTGCGCAAGCTATGGGAACTCGAAGCATATCTATTAGGTTTTAATTTTTAAAGTTTAGGAACAATTTATTTATTTTTTGTGTACTTACGTGCAGTGGTTTAGGATGAAATCTTAATGAGTTTTTATTTTCTGTATTTATTTGTAACTTCTCTTCAAAAGGGGATTGAACATTTTTGTATAGTCTGGCATACCTACCTCCGCCATTTTGATTTCTTTTCAAAATGGCGGCCACGCATGAAAATTAAATCATAATGGCCGACAGGTAGGTATGGACCTTCAAAGCCCTTTGTGATTAAATTTTCATATATTATCAAAATAAACAATGTGTACGTTACAAATAAATACAAAAAATAACTAAAATGTTACTTACATAACTACAGGAGGCATTTAAGAGGTTATTTTATGAATTAATGGGATTATTTAGTGTAGTTAATAGAAGCATATCAATTTGAATAATACTTACAAGACTAATTTATATCCTTGTGATTATTTTTATAAACTTAGCCTTAACTGATCTCGTTTTAACGTTATTTTTATAGTTTTATTTATTTTAAATGAGCTATAGTCCTCCTAATGAGATGCTAGTTACGGGTTATATCAGTGTTGGAGCGCTCTTTGTAATTTTAATTTTAACATAATCATTATGACTTTAATTCATTATTTACCGTATAAAATACGTTTTTAAATATTTCACACAACATTCTAAAAAAATAAATAAAAACAGTTTAATAAAATACAACATTATTTTTAGTATAGTATAGAAACACGTGTCTAGTATTTTTATGTAACGAATCTATGTACAAAATTTCAAAACTGTATCGTGAATAATCACAAAGTTATAAGCTTGTTTTGTTACCTGTTTGTCCGTACAAAAACATGCTCACCCCCGCCGCGCGCCGTTCGCGTCTTGCGCTCATTGATAATTAGAAGGCACCTAAACGTACGGCGCGGCGATTGTATTGTAATTAATTGGTGATAACATTTTCCATCACACTTGCAGGCTTTGGACTGTCGTAATGGTCAAGTGTAGGTAGTTATTATAATGTACTTTATTCGTAAATAAATGCAGCCGTAAGCTACGAATAAGTAATTACTTATTCGTAAGCCGTAAGTGATACAATGTAGTCAATGCGATTTGTTGCACCTTATGTCAACCACTTAAAGTTCAAAGTGGATGAAAAGTGTTAAACATCGCATTACTTAACCACAGTAGGCTGTAGGTACAAATAATAACTTTCTACAATTAACCATCTTGGCGTGTTTAAAAATGTTAATCATCACGGCAAAGCATTGTTCCACGATACTCTGATGCCGAATTGCTCCTCGTACCGCCGCACTGCCAGGGATACGTCGTTATCACCACAAACCGCTAGTGTACGTACCATTTCTGTGTACTGGACGTTTGTGTATGAGAAAGTCATGGTTACACGACACTTTTTACATACGATAGGTAAGTACACGATCAACCGAAACACAACTGTAAGGCCCGCGGCGGCCGCGCGCTCGCGATTATGCAGTTGGACGGGAACGCGACACGTGCGCGCCAACCTGTGGTACCCGGGCGACTGAAGGGGTTGCTTACCCCCGGCCCGGTCGCCCCGCTCGCTACTACCTACTTAGTGTCGCTCGGTGTCCAACTTTTAACCTTTTTTAAATATTTTTGGGCCAAAATATAACATGGGGTAAAAATTATTGGAATCGATTCAGTTACTTATTGTGAACAAACTATATTTAAGTTTCGCATATACTAAAAATAATGTTGTATAAAGATAGTGGTCCGTCGGTGTTGGGAGCAATGTCCAAGCTACTGGTGGTTAGGACTCTAGAGCTCTAGACAAGAACCTGCTCACGAATCACGATGCGAGCCGTATCGAGGAGTACTGCCTTCTTAACCCTTCGTATCGAATGTGGATCCACGCGAGACAAAATGGCTTTATTATTTGTTTCTGTAATTAGCATTCAACCAGTGAATCAGGCCTCCTTGATCCAACCGCCTAACGAGACCCTTGAGAGATGTTGATCGAGGCTTCCGGTCATCAGGCCATTGGCCGGCAACCTATCAGCTGTTGCGACGACGCGCCGCCATTTTCCGCCACAAATAACATAGGAACAGCGGTTGGGAGCGAGTCTAATAAATATTCACATTACAAAATTTGTGTGTATGTCGTGGAGATATGTGATTTGTTTCTCTTTCTCAACTTTCACGATGTTGTCGTCATGCGTAACGTCGATATGGTAACATAATTATTATTATTCCAACTTTTGCAGTCTACACACGCGCACAAGCAAAACTCGTGTCTTATTTGTGAGGACTGTACCCCAAATATTGTAAAATATAATTTTACTTTAAAACTGTTAGTATCATTAGTGGTTAAATAGAACACAGCATATTAAGAAACTTATACTGAAGAGGAAGACGCGACTAGCTATCAACGATTTACTCGCTCAAGGAACGTACTGAAGATTGTAGGTCTTGTGTAACTAAAAGAGACACATAAACAGTATGGAAACCACATATGTACAGTCAATAATGGAGATAAGTATGCAGGATCGTCGGATATAGTTGAAGTTTAGTAAGTAAACGATGGATGTTCTCGAATAAAATTTTATTACTTAATAGAAAACAAACAGCTCATTTATCACCACATAAACAGACGATTATTTATTTCTTAATCACTAATGATGCTAATTGTACAGACGTCAGCACATCAAGCTACCCTAAACTGTCAAATTTTCCCAATCAACTTTGAACCTTATACTTTAGTGATAAAGTTGAAAATCTATTAAAGAAATTTGACAGATTGTAGTAGCTTGATGTACTGACGTCTGTGCCCTAATACCAATTATATATCTCCATCGATACTTTAATTATATCTATGAGAGGAAAAATTAAAAGACTGCACTTAGAACTTTTTTATTTTTTATTGTTTACAAAAATCGTGTAAGTACCTATTTGATTTTCTTTAATTTTTATAAGCAGTGAATGGAAATGTTTGGTTCAAGTGTTTTCCGGGAACTAATTGGCTAGTAATTTTGAATAGAAGAAAAAAGATTCTCAAAAAGATCTGTGTTCTTTGGTTCCTGGATAATGCTAGCGGAATATGTGTCACTTTTTCTATGTAGACGCAATGTTAATTAACAATAATGTAACTTCCAAATAGATGACCACACATTAAAACTGTTTCAATCTTAATCTGTTTTTTTATTTTTGCCATTCCTTAACTACTGATCTCAACTACGGTCAAGAGTTCTTCTATCATGGTGCTTGTTGGAAATCGAACCCAACAATATCTTGCACGCGGTCTGCACGCGCAGGCTGCGTGATCAGCGCATCATTGGCAAGCTGCGCCTCGGCGAGGTGACGACACGGTTCGGCCTGATGATCACTCGCTTCAACGAACTCCACCAGGACGGACGACTCTCCTGTCTAATTTAATAGTTAATAGTTTGTCCGAGAAGTAAAGATATTTGTAAAGATTAGCCGTCATTAAACTATCGAGAGCAGTGCTGGCCCAGTGGGATCAGCCGCGACTTATAAGTTGTAGGTCGTAGATTCGAACCCCGACAGGCGCTTTACTTTGTGTAAATTATTTCATCACCACTGCTCTCAAAACGGTGAAGGAAAACATCGTGAGGAAACCGGCATGTCCTAGAACCAAAAACTCGAAGACATGTGACATCCATCAGCCCGCACTGGGCCCGCGTGGTGGATTACGGCCCACTCCCTCTCACAGAGAGGAGGCCTGTGTCCCAGCAGTGGGAACGTTATAGGCTGATTATGTTAAACTATCGCCTAAAATACAGTAAAATATTTAATTGTTTTCCGCGCTAACAGTGCCATTCTTTTTATATTAGAAAAGTGGGCTTTCAGACTTTCCTGAAGAATCGCGCAACTATACGCGTTGCGCCTACAGAAACACTCATAGCAATGACACTGCTCGCCGCTTCGCTGCCATCTCGATGTGATTTGAGCCTTAAAGTCATAGCACACGTATCAACTCGGAAAGGGATCGTCACCGTATCAACTCGAGCCATTCAGTATTCTTTGTATGAAACTCCCTACTGCAACGCACACTAATCGGAATCGTAACGTAATCGCCTCGCCTCTGGAGAAGCTCACAAACCGCGGCGATACGGTTACGATCCCTTTCCGAGTTGATATGTGTGCTATGACGTTTATCCTTCGCCTAACATGGAAAAACAACTAAACCTAATTTAAATATGTCCTTATATGTAAGAATATCATAATGCGACACGACACAAACAACAAGCCTAACTTAGGTACTTACTTAAATAACATATTTATTTGTTTACTTGCAATTCTCATAAATCTGCATAATATCGTTGACATATTCAAATGGTCATACGTCAGAAATAAATAGGTATAAGGCTGGCCGCATACGTCCGGTTTCCTGAGTCGGAATTCAGATTCGGAGACCCTGAATGCACGCATTTCATACAAAATCTGAAGAAGAAAGTGAAGAAAATTTTGAAGATTTTGTATGAAATGCGTGCATTCGGGGTCTCCGAATCTGAATTCGGACGTATGCGGCCGGCCTAAGAGTAGTAGTGTGGCACAGTTCGTTCAGTTATTTTACCTCTGATTTTACAACACTGTCCAAATCATAGTGATCTTTATTATCATTCCAATAAAGTTGTTGTTGGGTTGCTGCCATTGACAAGTCTGTCAAAATCATTGTGATCGTTATTCTCGTCACAATAAGGGTGATGTTAGGTTGCTGATGTCAGAGATAAAATAACTGAACGGACATGTATGCCAAGATTGATTGCGGGATAAACAATAGTGATTCATTTAATTTATTGTTGTTGTTGTTGTTGATATGTAGCGATTAGATGGAATGTAAGGGACGGACACTGGTATTTGTTTAGGTACCTACTAGCTTTTGCCCGCGGATTCGCCCGCGCGGAATTGAACCCAGTACTTCTTTTTCAGCCGTAGTGCTTGCGACCACTAGACCAGCGAGGCAGTCAATAATAGAAAAGTCTTAACCTTTTGACCGCTTCTTGTGTCGTATTTATGCGACACATATTTCCGTGCCCCTACCGCTCTGTCGTATTTCTGCGACAGAGAACATACATGATTTTTTCGTTCTATTTTCGTCCTATTAACTGGGTGGTACAACTAAAACCTTTATTAAATAGAGAAAAAACTTTTTGTCTATTTTTTTATCGATACAACGATTTTTCCTCCTTATTATTTTATTGTAGTCGTCACCGAGGCAGGCCTACGAAACGCTGGCGTGACGACTTAGACTCTTTCCTAACCGACTGGACGGAGAAAACACAGCACAAGGAAAAGTGGAAGAAAATGGGGGAGGCCTTTGCCCAGCAGTGGGACAGTACAGGCTAACGGAAAAAAAAAAATATGTTGATTTTATCGATTTGTAGCCGCGCGCTAGGGATCAATAGGCTCCATGCAGTGGTGGCCCAGTGTTAACGGTTTTCCAGTTTTCCTACAAATGTACAGAGGCGGACTTAATGCGAGAACATGTGGTGGCCCAGTGGTAACAGACGCGACTTACGAGTTTGTAGGTCGTGTGTTGGAACCCAGACAGGCGCTTTACTTTGTGTAAATAATTTCATCACGACTGCGCTCAAAATGGTGAAGGAAAGCATTGCATCGTGAGGAAACCGGCATGCCCTATTATAGAACTAAAAATTCGAAAACATGAGATGTGACGTCTACCAATTCGCACTGGGCCCGCGTTGTTGATTATACTCCAATCGCTCTTAGCGAGGAGGCTTGTGTGCTAGCAGTGGGAACATTATAGGCTATACAGGGTGTCCCTGGAAGTATGGATCAAATCGAATAGGGGCGTGGGCAAGGCCATTTCCAAACTTTTTAACCCTGAGAATGTCAGTGAATTTTTTTACGGTTCAAAAGTTATGACCGATTTTTTTTTTCAATCACTTCGCTTAGTGCTCTAAGAAAATAATCATAAAAAAATACTATCAGGAGGGCTATCTAAAAAAAATAAAGTGATAGCCCTGATAGTTTTCACGAATTCGATCTTTCTTTTCTTTTTTTTAGTATTTTTTTTATTTTTTGTTTAGTATTTTTTTTGCTAAAACGTTTGGAAATGACCTGCCCACGTCCCTATTCGATTTGATCCATACTTCCAGGGACATCCTGTATACATACCTACTTAGCTAGTAGCAAAACTAGGTCTACGCCTCTACGCGACACGGTTTCTATTATACTGATAACGATTATAAATGTTTAGAAAAACAGTCTTCAATGATGACGCTCATTGCTGCTTCCGCTGACGTTCGGATTTCTGATCGCTGTTTGTTTTGATAAGAGTACCCAAGATCGTCGCAAGTACCTACCATTTCAAATCTTATGTACTTAGTAGTTTTTGAATTTATCTTGGATATTTTTGACATCGGTGATGGAAAACTACAGTAAGGAAACCTGGATTTACCAGTAAATATAAGTCTGAAATCGCCAACCCGTCTTGAGCAAGCGTGGTGATCAATGCCCATGCCTACTCCGTATGAGAAGGGCCCTTACCCTGCAGTCAATTCAGCCTCATCGCAGTCCCCTGTTGGACATAGGCTTCTTCCAGGCGGCGCCACAACACTCTGCCCTCCGCCTTCCGCATCCATTCTGTCCCAACCACTCTTTTAACCGCTTGCGCCAGATTAATCCGACAAATATTTCCTTGTCCATTTCGCCAAGGTCGTATATTTACGACCAAATGCCACAGCTCGTTTAATCTGCTTTTTTATTTAATTAGGCTGTATTCTATCAGGTATTTATTTTTCGTTTGACTGTGCCGGGCGCTGGGGGCACGACAACAGATTTTTTTTTCCTATATGGCATCTCGTGGTTGGCCTTGAGAGGTCGTGACTACTTAACCGGACTATCCTCTGGTTATTATTATTATTATGAGCCTGTTATGTCCCACTGCAGGGCAAAGGCCTCCCTTCCGTCTTTCCATATTCTCCTGTCTATTGCTACATCTGGCCAATCCTTTAGATAGGCGTCTCCTCTGGTTGCCTTAAGTAAACTCAAAGCCTCCAGCTAGGGGCGTATATCTAGTATGCTAAGCGACTACACGCTAAGGGCAATCCTTTTGGGGTACGAACCTCTTCTTAGGGCGTCGCTGGGGGAGGGCAGCAAGGTGGGACAGGCTGGATCAGATTAATATTATTTAAGCTTGATAAGGTCGGCGTTTCCTATCTGACTACTACGACAACTGATATGAAGTCGGACGGTTAAAAGGTTAAGGTCGTCGGTCCATCTAGCGGGGGGCGTCCTACACTGCTTGCCAATACGCGGTCTCCATTTCAGGACTCGTCTGCAGTGGGACAATTAATAGGCTGCTATTGCCTGTACCCATGACCCGCCGCGCTGGTAGAAGGGCGGCTATATTTCTTCCGGAATGCATAAGTACATAACAACAGTGTCCAAGGTTCCATGTTTGTACCTATTGCATAAACATTGCGCCGTCACTGTCTATGATTTTGCATTGCAATTTGAAAATGTCGAAGGAAAATATTATCAGGAAAACAAATACAGTTTAGCGTGGTGTAGGTAGTAATATGTACCTAGCGGGACCCTCGACCTTATTAGGGCTTTGCAGACTAACTAATTAGATATTAAGCGCTAATTTTGTGCCATCCATATAAGTTGAGTTTTGATTTTAACCTCTAAAGATGTAAGAGCCTAATAGAAGTCTAAGGAATCATTGCTTGTTGTTCCTCAGTTTTTGTATATCTAAAGGTAGGTAGATCTTTATAATAATAATAGTCTGCCAGACTGTATTTCCGCCATGGCGGCCAATCTCAAAGGAGACTAGCCTTCGGCACTGGAGATTATACTGCACAGTGTGTGCGCAGGCACAGGTGCACTCTCTCTTCCCTCACTCTCTGTCCGATGAGACCGCACGTAATTCGACTCGACCGGAGCGAGATCAAGCCGGACGACCAACGGAGGCACGGGGGTATCACACCGCCAACTTCCAAAGTCCGGGCTGTTCCTATTGGAAAAACGCGTTAGCAATCCTGGGAATCGAACCTAGGAGACCCCACGCTCAGCAGTCGCGCTTGCGACAACGAGGGCAGATCTTTGTAAGTACTATTAGATATACCTATTTGTTTTTTACTACTTGTAAATTAGCATCGTGAAACAGGGACGGTCGCCAAACTGAAAATACCATCTGTTAGCGCTAGCGGTCGGTTACTAACCCCTGGTAGATATGTAGGTGAGTGGGTTACAAGAATACTCGCCCGTCGAGACTACGTGACAACTGTACCGTCTACTCTTTGTTGTTGATGTTGATCTATTAGGCAATTGCCAAAGTTTTTATGTACGGTAACTAATTGATAAGGATTTGAATAGCTCTTTCTTCATCATCCTTGAATTAATCAGCCATTCTTAAGCTTTTTATGGCGGTACATATGATAACACACGTTAAAACTAATTAGCCTAGTTTTTGTATTACGGAGGAATTGAGAAAAACTCGTGAGGAAAGTTTTGAGTAAGTATAAATGTCATGTACGTTTGCCCAGCTAGGCCCCCCAGAATTTGCGATTTAGGTATACACCAATGCAATGTACTCGCCTCTAGGAGTATATGTACCGCTTTCTTTTTCAATGTACCTCTGTACTTTTGAAGAAATATGCAAAAAACCGGGGCCGTGCCAGCCAAACGTTTTCAGCACGGCCCTCGGGTAACTTGAAAAATATATAGCGTATTAAAAAGTTTCATAAACTCAAGGAATGTACTTTATTAACACGTTCTATGTACCGTAACAGATATTGTGAATTCGTAATAACAAATAATATATATACGTGGATAGGGGGCCGTGCTGAAAAAAAAAGAAATGAGAAAATATCTAAAAAAGACAAAATAACCTTAGCCAAAAACTATATAAAAGTAATTCATGTTTGGCAAGTAACATATGTACCGCATTGGTTTCTCATGTAACAACTTGCTAAATTCAAAAAATAAACCAATTTTAGTTTATTCAGCACGGCCCTCTATAGTTGCCTATATCTTTTTAAATATGACATGTTTGTTTACAAAATTCGACTTCCTGAATTATGTATAGGAGTTCATTCGTTCCAAATAAATTGCGATTATGGTGTATTAGTATTTTAAAAGTTAAATTGGATCAAAAATATCCTAACATGCAACTGATGGGGTGACCATGGTTCCTTAAATTAGGTACATATATTCTATACCTATATTAATGAAATTATGTGACTACATTGAAATAAACATTCTTTTTTTACAATTTGTTTTTTTTTTTCTTCAAAATTAATATTAGCGATGACATTTTTTAAGGGAATTAAATCAGTTAAAACTTATTGTGTGCGGTCGCTATTAATTCCCTAGGTAAGGTTCAATCAATGTGATTTGTTGGAAACGTATCTGTAATTTTTTAAGCCTTTTAAGCTCTGTAGTCAAAGTGAAAGCATTTATTTCAAATAGGCACATAAAAGACACTTGAACGTCAAAAATTACCTTAAAATAGAATTGATTCTAGTCGCCCCTTCCAAAAGGTAGTTTTCGTGTGGAGAAGAATGGGCAAGAAACTCCACCGTTACTCTTTTAAAATGTTTTAGGTAAGTACAATATTTTGCATGGGTACATTAATTATATAATAATATGTGAGGACGATGCACCTAAAATAAAATTACTATACCACAATAGGTAAAAGAATTGTAGTGTTTGTGACACATAGTTTTTCTGCGATTATTCCATAGGTAAACGTAACTAATCTGTGAAATGTACCGAAACTGTAATTTTATTGTAATGTACCGTACATCAATCCGTGTGATTTATTGGAAATATATATGTGATTTTTTTAAGCCTTTTGAGCTATTTAGTCTTAGCGACACTTGTTGTTTTGTTTGATTTGCGACCTACTACTTACTACTATTATAGTTATCGTTAATAGTTAATACAGATTACGATATTTTTTATTTGTTTATTTTATTAAAGATTTACTCAATTTATGCAGAAGTCTTTTTATCCATTCTCACGTGGAATCATGGTCACCCCATCAGTTGTATGTTAGGATATTTTTGATCCAATTTAACTTTTAAAATACTAATAGTTACACCATAATCGCAATTTATTTGGAACGAATGTACTCCTATACATAATTCAGGAAGTCGAATTTTGTAAACAAACATGTCATATTTAAAAAGATATAGGCAACTATAGAGGGCCGTGCTGAATAAACTAAAATTGGTTTATTTTTTGAATTTAGCAAGTTGTATGAGAAACCAATGCGGTAAATATGTTACTTGCCAAATATGAATTACTTTTATATAGTTTTTGGCTAAGGTTGTTTTGTCTTTTTTAGATATTTTCTCATTTCTTTTTTTTTCAGCACGGCCCCCTATCCACGTCTATATATTATTTGTTATTACGAATTCACAATATCTGTTACGGTACATAGAACGTGTTAATAAAGTACATTCCTTGAGTTTATGAAACTTTTTAATACGCTATATATTTTTCAAGTTACACGAGGGCCGTGCTGAAAACGTTTGGCTGGCACGGCCCCCTTTTTTTGCATATTTCTTCAAAAGTACAGAGGTACATTGAAAAAGAAAGCGGTACATACTTATACTCCTAGAGGCGAGTACATTGCATTGGTGTATACCTAAATCGCAAATTCTGGGGGGCCTAGCTGGGCAAACGTACATTAAATGTCGATGCCTATAAGAGTAGGGGAAGACCAAAGAAACGATGGATGGACTGTGTGAATGATGATAATGGTTAGAAAAGGGGTGACTAACGAGATGGCGATTAATAGAGAAGTATGGAAGAAAAAGACATGTTGCGCCGACCACAAATAAATTGGGATAAGAAGAGGAGAATGATGGTGTTGTGTTACATATTTTCATGTTGCACTTCATAAATTAGGAGGACGGCTAATTTGTGTTATCTACATTTCAAATCAAATCAAATGTCATTTATTCAAATTAGGCTGAGAATCAGCACTTTTCGAACGTCAAATTAACAAAAGACAGTCCCCCAAAACGCCCGTCCTTCGCCACTTACGAGTGCTTTCGATGAGGAGAAGAAGTGGCGGAACAAACTCCCCAGCAGCACAGCTGTCTGTTCAGTTAGAAAATAATTTCTTCTTACGTCACTGACTCACTTATCTGTTATGTACCTGGTATTACAATTAAAGCCACTTTTAACAAGGTGTCCGGTAATAAAGGCGATGGAAAAAAAATACATTCTATAGATAGGTATTTGATTTCTTCATCATTAGAAAACAAATCAATCAGTCTCTAAGAATTTTAATAAAGCGAAAAGTTATGCCATAGATGAAAGGGTGGCCACGACGGCATACTCTGAAATATACATATTTAGCAGTTAAAATCCTAAAAGCTAGATCTTTAAGTACTTATGAATCCTTGGTAGAAATGGTTTGAGAACTACTTAGATGTTTTAAAGAACATGTGGAAACACTTGCCCTGAAAAATATATACCTACCTACCTAAAATTCAAAGTCCTGACTGACTGATATATCAACGCACAGCCTAAACCGCTGGTCCTAGAGACATGAAATTTGGAGGGTGTGTTCTTTCCATTAAGAAAGGGTTGTGTAGGGTACCCCTGAGAGAGTGAATGGGGGGAGGGTGAAATTTCACTCGGACGAAGTCGCGGGCAGAAGCTAGTATAACATAAACGTAGGTATTATGGGCTAAACAAAATGCCCTGTGACTTCAGCGCTGATTCAGACAGTCATTGACATCTCGGCAAGTATACGTGACCGCGGTGCCCTCAGCTGCCATATTGTTGACTATATATAAATAAATTGAACGATGAGCTAACGACGGAGAGGTGTGTAAGCTTAGTGAATAGTGTTGGAGGCAACTGAGCGTCACATAGGAATCAGCGAAGCAATTGCGTAACACACTATCCGTAGCAAAGGCATTTTGACAGTTCAACAACATTTACTGCGTTATTTACGTTGTTGAGCTTCTAATTTTTTCGAACATATGAAGCAATGGTTTAGCAATATCCCTAAGGCTACGTTTCCAACAGAGATGAGCGGGGATGCGTAGCGAGGGATGTATGTGAAACACAAAGCTTGAACTAAGTTAGCTTTGAACTTAGTTCAAGCTGTGAAAATGAAGCGATGTTATTGGTTTGTTTCACACACATCCCTCGCTACGCATCCTCACACATGTCTGGTGGAAACGCAGCCTTAAAACGATTTAGATTGAAATTGATAGTGTGTTACGTAATTAGGGTGCTGTATGAGGCTGGATCAGATGAATGCATAGCAAGCTTTTACTATGGGAACAACCAAGATACCGCGAAAATTTTGGCAATATTTCGACGGTGCACATCCCTGGTGCGCAGGGTTCGGGCTAGCTCCACCGGCATCCTGAGGGCATGCGCGCAGAGGTTCGATTGCCAGTACCGGAACCATTGCTGTATGGTTCACATAGGTACTGGGCAATCGAAGTATGTTATATGTTTATGGTTTGTGTCTTTCTTTTAATATTGTATGTGCTTTTATTTTTTATTAATTTTTGTACTTTTTTTTGTGTGCCTAAGTAGGTACTATGATCCTGTGTTGGTCGAAATAAACGATTTGTTATTATTATTTCTTAGGGATATTTTTCGCGATTTCGGGTTTGGTCCCATAGTATCTACTTAGATAAAAGTTGTTCAGTGCATTGGCGTATATAGGGGGGGGGCCGGGTGGGCACGGCCCACCCTAGAATGGTCTCAGGCCCACCCTAGGATGTTTGGGGACCTATTCGAAATTTTAAGCTGAATACTTAGGTACATAATATAACTTCACACAAAAGCAATCAAATAAATAATCTACTACCAAGACCGACACAAACTTATTATTAACTACATAATACATTTCATTTAGTTACTTTTGAAATCACAAAAATAATTGAATCTACTAATAAGCAACGAAATAAGCTAGAGTATTATTATGATTAGACGGCCCGGGAGCAAACGCATCGGCAATCGGCCATACAGGCCACGGCAGGGGTTGCGCAGGTCGTTGGAAGGATCCGGCGTCTGGGTCTCGAGGTGGCTTTGCACAAATCTGAGGCCCTCTGTTTCCATGGGCCTCGGAACAACCCACGCACCACGCGATTTACACATAGCGGTAGGAGGCGCCCGCGTCGGTGTCGAGTCGACGATGAAGTACCTAGGACTTGTCCTCGTCAGCCGGTGGGACTTCGGACCGCACATTCAGCAGCTGGTCCCCAGGTTGATGAGCGCTTATGCTCTTGCAAAACTGCTACCTAATTTGGGGGGGGGGGGGGGCAACGCCTCCTGCTGGAAACTGTACGTGGGGATTGTGAAGTCCATGGCCCTGTATGGGGCGCCCGTGAGGGCGGACACTTTGACGGCCGGAATGTTGCAATATTGCGAAGGCCGCAAAGAGCGATAGCTGTTAGGGTGATAAGAGGATAGCGTACGATCTCCTACGAGGCAGCAACTCTCCTGGCCGGATCAACGCCCTGGGATCTGGACGCGAAAATCCATGTGTCCCTATATCGCTGGCATAAGTTGGAGCGTGCGCGTGGTCAGCCTCCGGTTCCTCGGGAATTCGATCCACGATCCTAGTGGCTGAATGGAGGGAGCGACTTGCGCAACCCAGGTGGGGGCTCGCCACAATAGTGGCGGTAAGGCCTGTTATGGAAGAATGGCTGGAGAGGCGCCCTGAGCTTCCGGCTGACGCAGGTGCTTACTGGACACGGATGTTTCGGGAAATACCTGCGTCGCATAGGTCGGGAGCGGACGCCTGCTTGTCATCACTGTGTGGACTGCCACGAGGACACGGCGTTACATACGTTGGAGGAGTACAGCTTGGGCCCAACAGCGCTGTGCCCTCGTCGCGACACTTGGTGCAGGTGATCTGTCATTTTCGGCGGTGGTTCAGTCCATGGTCGGGAGCGAAAACGCGTGCAATGCTGTGGCCTCTTTTTGCGAGGAGTTGATGCATGCAAAGGAGGCGGCGGAGAGGGAGAGAGCATACCTCTCATTCCACCCGCACCAGAAGAGCAGCTGGGCGTCGAAGGGTGCTTAACGATTTCCGGCCACTATGAGAAGGGGCCTGCGGGCGGCGAAATTGGGGCCGTGTCGTCGCTCAAGCAGTCGGGCTCAAAGAAGTGGCACGCAATAGTGGGGTTTTAGTCGGTAGGTGTCCGACATTATGGTCGGAAGCAGACGCCGGCTTGCCCTGAGGATACGGAGCAGCACACGTTGGAAGAGTGCCCAGCTTGGGCAAGGCTGCGCCGTGACCTTATCGCTGCAATAGGCAGGAGCGATCTCTCGCTCCCTGCTGTCGTTCAATCGATGGTCTAGAGCGGGAGCGCATGAGACGGTGTTGCCTCCTTTTGCGAAAATGTCATGTCTGCAAAGGAGGCGGCCGAGCGGGAGAGAAGCCGCATCCTCTCTCCCCTCCCGCAGGAGTCGCACCGGGCGCCCGAGCAGGGCGCAAAACGATCTACGACCTCCATGAGAGGTGGCCTGCGGTCGGCGGACTAGGAGCGTCCGTCGTCCGACCAGACAGGCCCGAGTTGGCGCTACAGTGTTCCACGCGCGCCACTCGAGTGGGTGCGGCCATTGTAGGAATGAGCGCACGGAGAGGTAGGCCCCGCTGAGGAACAGCGGGTCGCGGCCTGTCGGGGGAGCGGTGAATGCTTATGCGAATCCCGTACCCCCGGCCATAAGTAGAGGTGGAACACAGCGGTTGTTTTAGCCGGTAAAAGTCCGGCATGTCCCTCTGTCACCCCCACGATAGAGGAAGTCCATGAGGATTTCCACACAGAAAAAAAAAAAGGTTAGGGGCCAGGCCCCCCCTAGAAAGAATCCCTAGATACGCCAATGGTTCAGTGATGAGTTGGACAATGACCCCTTTTCAGGTTTTCAGCTACACCTTATAAGTATGATTAGGTAGGTAGGCACTGCAATGATATCGTAATGCCTCTAGGTATTTTAAATATAATATCCCCAAACATCAGTATCATTAGGTATAGCTTTCGGCTGCTTAATGAAGTAGCGGTCAGCGAATAATTCTTTTCAGACAGGCTGAAAACCTATCGTGTTTCTTCAAGCCACCATCTAAGCCAAATCCAAGCATGTGGAAGGGGGCAAGAAACTCCAACTGTGCATCACCTGTCAGGGCACATCCCGGGGGACACTGCTGTAAAGGGGTTTGGACGTGTAAATACACTCTGCGCGACTTTCCCTTAGGTCACCTAATTATTTACAATTATTTTTCACTAAGTAGACAGATTCCGAATAACAGGAATCGGCGACGCTGTAGGCCTAGAAAGAGATGGCGTGACGAATTGAACGCCTATCTAAAGGTTTGGCCAGATGTAGCAAGATACGGGGGAAAATGGAAAGATGGAAAGGAGGCCTTTGCCCTGCAGTGGGACATATTTAACAGGCCCATAATAATAAAAAAAAGATAGATAGCTAAATTCTCCTCAAGTACCAAAGTAGAAGCCTCGTACGATTTAACAAATATAATAATTATGATTATGAAATGCTAATAGGTGATTGAATAGGTGGTCTAGGCTGGTCTCGGCAAACATATAGTAGATCAGCCGATGTTGTCATGTTGAACACCATTCCAAAACCCACTAAAGATTTAGATTTACTGCATAATTTTATCTAAACAATACAAATTCTAAATCCAAACAGCAAACGCCATCTTGTAACGTGGGGGCTAAAGGGCGGTGGACCAAGGTAAGCGCAGGCGCAGCTCCACCTATAAACACAAATATGTAGTCGGAGCACATTTTGAAGGGACAGTAAGGTGCGCCCTTTCAAATTGCAACACAATAATCGTAATGATGTTATGATATGGAAATTTTAATGTCAACTTTCCATATTTGTAATGTTTGTTTGTCTATAATCGACATTCTTGCTTAGTAGTCCTTGCTGTAAGCACTTAATCAAGTGACGATGAATGATTATTTATTAGGATTTGGTCGTATAGTTGTGGGATAACATAACATCACGCCTGTAATCCCCAAACGGTTAGGCAGAGGAGCACCGATAGTACACCCACATTTCGCCACTTATGTTTATGTATCATGTAATAGGGGCACGCCTCTTCCCATTGACCGGACACAAATCTAGGCTCCGGGCGGCTACTGAGAAATTTTTAATGGACAATCTCAATAACACTTCGCCCGACCTAGGAATTGAACCCAGGACCTCTTGCTTCAACAAGGTATAATTGGGGGATCACACGGATCACACTAATATTATAAAGCCGAAAGTTTGTGTTTGTATGTTTTTTAGTTCTTCACGCTCAAACGGCTGGACCAATTTTGATAAAATTGGAGGTAGCTGACACCTTGGATTAACACATAGGCTACTTTTTATCCCGATATTCCCACGGGATAGAAACTTATGCGAGTGAAACCGCGAGGCGCAGCTAGCTACTTAACTTACATCTGACTTGTGTAACTGAACGGTAGGTCTATTCAGATATGGCCTGCACACTCGAGGCCTGCTACAGTCGGAGTGTATGTATCTATGTAGATACACGTAAAATACAGTTTGAAAGAAAACAAATGTAGCGAATATAAGTGCGTGGGAGTTTCGACACGTGTAGAATGATAGGTCAAAGGGATTATGTTACAACCACGCCATTGTGTTTAAGATGCCATTAGGGTGATGCACTTAACATTATTATAGCGGTGACTACTAACATTAGACAGAACATATCAAAAAAACATTTTCGAATTGTCTTATTAAAAAAAAGATAACTGGAAATCTCTGTCTCTATGGAAAGTTTAAAATCGGTCTAATTTGGCTGTAACACTATTTTTCGAAAATGTTCTTTACTAACTTTTGTATGGTGCTTATGCGTACCAAGTTTCATTAAAAGCGGTTCAATCATTTCGAAAAACCAGAGCTTGAAAGTTTGTATATGCCATACGTCGTAAAGCCCATTTATGGAATAAAACAACCACAGGGCAACAAGGACGGCAGTTAACGATTTTTTTACGATTCTCTATCGCCCTTCAAGATACGTGCGATATAAAATTAATTATTTTATGGTTTATTCATGTATCCATAATAAAATCTGTGGGTTACAGCCTATCCTATGCCACCGCCACCATAGATTGTAGTGGAAATGGTTCAAAATAGTTACAAAGTCTATTAGTTTTCTACGTATACATCGATTATTATAATTCGGTTGTCCTTTCGAAAAGCTGTTTTCATTTTACATACGGAACATTTATGAGCTGTGGGGTAATTGGGTAACACACTATCAGTAGCAATTAATGGCTTCCATTTTGACAGTTCAATAACATTAAAATGCGTTTTTTACGTTAATAGTTGAGTAGACAAAGGAGACTGTTAAAAAGTGGTCTATGAACCAATAGCGATACTGTTACGATATTTCTGTGGGGATACCTCAACTATTCCCTTGTGCAAAGTGGCATCAAAATCTGACCCGGAAGTTTTGAGAAATATAACATTTTAGAATAAATAATTTCATGACAACATTAAAAAGTGGTCTATGAACCAATAGCGACACTGTTACGATATTTCTGTGGGGATACCTCAACTATACCCTTGTGCAAAGTGGCATCAAAATCTGACCCGGCAGTTTTGAGAAATATAATATTTTAGAATAAGTTCATAATTTCATGATAACATTTTTATTTTAAAAACGTTTTAAACGGTATTTCTGACTTTATAATACTTAATTAATGTGTTTCTTTCCTAGATTTTAGTATTTGTTTCGATTTTAACCGACTTCAAATCCGTTGCGAAGTTTTAAAGATCTGAGCATACATAGGGACAGACAGCGGGAAGCGACTTTGTTTTATACTATGTATAAAAAGTTTTTTTTACATACACCCTTTTTGCTGCTGCTACAAATAGAGTTCCTTCTTATTTTAAGACGTATCCTTCCTACATAAATATTTAAAAAATGCCTAAAAATCGGTAAGTATAAAAAAAAAGTTGAGGGGAGAAGTGACTTTGCCTAGTAGAGAAACACATTAATAAAGTCAGAAATACCCGTTCAAACCTGACCTAGTGACAATGGCAACACTTGGTAAAGTATACCCTTTCAAACAAAAAAAGAATTTTCTAAATCAGTCAAGCCGTCTTCGAGAATATAAATATTAAAAATGTAAAAAAGATTCCGACGAACTGAGAACCTCCTTCCTTTTTTGAAGTCGGTTAATAACGAAAAAAAAAACTGAAATTCAGCACTGTCGAGGTGGTAAGTGTCTTTGTCTAGCAGAAAACCACATTAATTAAGTAGTATAAAGGCAGAAATACCCGTTAAAACGTTTTTAAAATATAAAAATGTAGCAAGAAATGTGAATTTTAAAGTATTATTTTTCTCAAAACTGCCGGGTTAGATTTTGATGCCCCTTTGCACAAGGGTATAGTTGAGGTATTCCCACAGAAATACCTCTACAGTATCGCTATTGGATCATAGACCACTTCCCATACAAATTTTAACAGTCTCCTTTACAAAATGATTCCGATTGTGAAATTGATAGTGTGTTACGCAATTAGGGTGTGCTGGTTTCCTTTATAAAAAATCGCAGCTTTCGACTTGTCACGGGGAGGTGGGGCCCGCTGAGGAACAGCGGGTTGAGGCCTGTCGGGGGAGCTGTGAATACTTATGCGAATCCCGCACCCCCGGCCATAGGTAGAGTTGGAACACCGCGGTGGTTTTAGCCGGTAAGAGTCCAGCATGATAGAGGAAGTCCATGAGGGTTTCCACCGCGAAAAAAAAAGCTTTCGACTTGTGCTACCCCTATTTACTTATCACTTTCTTTAGGCCGTCAGTTTTCAGTTTTTTCCATAAAGTTACTTAGTTATATTTTATGAAAAGAAACGACGACCCACAGAAGATCCTAGGGAAGACCTGGATGAGACTTGTACAGACCAGGGAAGCATGACACAAAATGGATGAGACCTAAGCCACCCACTGCTACAAAAGGACTGCTAAAAGGAATGGAAATGTTAATTATTTTTAATATCTTGACATTACGGTGTATTTTCTCAGCTGATGATGTTTGCACAAATGCTATGTGCATTTATGTGCAATTGTGCAACTGTGTAACTCTTTGCACACACCCAGACAATGAAGGGGAAATGTAAGAACAACTATATTCAAGGATTTAGATTATAAATTTTAATACATATCCTAGTAGCATGGGTAGATATATGTTTACACCTCACTCCTAAGCTTCAATCACGGAAGTCCTATCAAAATTTTGTTTTGACAGAGAAAAATTTGAATATCTAAATAATGACAAAACTGTATATTTCTGCATCAATCTAGAATGATGTAAAAGAGTCCAATATTTTCGTCATCTCGCACTATTCTGACCTCGCGATTATAACTTTCTGTTCCGTATCAGTCGTCGTGTTAGTTCGAAGGTGTTGCTTGCGTTATCTTAGATAAGGGGCAGTGTAACGAATATACGGCATTATTAGTTTTATTCCACGTTGAATAACATGGCAGTAGTAGAGTGACCATGTTTTTTGAAAAGTCCTACAAAAAACCTGATAAAATCGTGGATTTGTCATCGATTGACAATCAGGCTGATGGTCGTGTGGCGGCATCTACGAACTGGCGCCAAATGTGAACACACTGACGTCACGCAAAATCCTGCATCCCGCAAGCATAGTAATACAACGTCCCGACATTCCTCGGGCAGTTGCCCACCACACCAGACACGACATCCGTTTGGTCGGAGCATCCTCCCTTTTCTATGGAGGATGAGTGAACTTTACACCCTGTTCCTCATAACTCTATCGTTGACCATATTGTTATGAAAGGTACATAGTTACTTACACCTTTAAGAGGTCTACTATCCATACCGACTAGGCAGAGATATTTCTTGTGCCATGTGCCTACCTTAGCATTTTTTTCAAAACCAAATGAACTTCTATTTTGTCTTTCCCGAAGAATTTAGACAGAGGTGTACAGTAAATAAATTCATGATCTGCGTTCTGCTCTAAATGCGATACTTTTTTTTCTTGTGTTAATACGAACTTATGTTCCTAATAAATTTAATCAATTATAAACAATCCATTCAATTAATTAATTATTATTTTTTTGTTCAATTTATTTAGAACCTGAATAAGATTATGATGATAATTGAAATTGACTCAATTTATAAGACATACAATGACAGATAAAATGTTAGACCATGATAAAAGGCGGGGCGTTAAAAAATATAACTATTCTGAGGCTCTTTGCAATTTTTGCATTCATGAACATTCTAGAAAATCAACAAAAATCTCGTCGGTCACGAACCGCCGAACTCTTCCGAACTTTTCCGTCGAAATCCGATCGCGTGGTAATACCAAACGCGAACTACGCAGTTGTTCAGTCAAGGTCGTCAGTCGTGGATGCGTGATGTGTGCACTACAACATTTTTTATTTATTTTATTAATGGCCGCTGAGACGATAAAACGAACTGTGTTGATAGGCGGCGAACGCGTGTAAGGTCTTGTACGCATGCTCGTGTTGTACCTAATAAAAGTTTAAAATAAGTATTAGTAATCAACAAGGATATAATTTAATGAAAAGTCCGAAGTAAGAATTTCCTCCATTTTTTTTCTACTGTGGAAGCTTATAGTTGCAATGTTATCCAGGGTCGCATCACATGTTGTGAAAGAAAATTCAGACGCTTTTCGCTGACTCACAAATCATACACTAACCTAACCAGCATAGCTATTCACAACCATACGACAGGCTATCGTATCGAAAACCTGACATTTCGATAACCTGATTCGACTTGCCCTCAACAGTAAATAGCTGTTGGAAGAATAGCGGGCGTCTATTTGATTTAAACTGACAAAATTTTCGGGTTTTGGAGGACTCCTACGATAACAATGATTAATGTTCGATACGATACGGAAGCGTATCGCGTGTTTGTGAATAGCTATGCAGGTATCTTAATTGCGTAAGTAACACATCCGTAACACACTGTCAATCACAGTCTGAATCATTTTGAAGGATATTGCTAATACATTGCTTGAATTATGTTCGAATTTGTCTGCTCAACAACGTAAAAAACGCAATGAACTGATTGAACTGTTGAAATGAATGCCATGCGTTACGCAATTAACACCCGCAGCATAGCTATTCACAACCATTCGACAGGTTGTCGAATCGAAAATGCCACGTTTCCAATTACCTACTGCTACCTGCAAATAGCTGTCGGAGGAATGGCGGTTGTCTATTTGATGTAGACTGACAAAATTTTCGGGTTCCGGATTTAATTTTGTGAACAGCCTTTCGAGGATTCTTTTGACTGACGATCGATTCGGCGAAGAAGCGTATCGAACGGTTGTGAATAGCTGTTCAGATTGCCGATTGGTCCATTCAACGGCTCAAGTTCAAAGGTAACATAAGTTTGCTGACACAAACTCACAGCTTATTTCGTGAGACGGGTCGATCGATAAAATATTAATAAATGAATACAAACTGTCTTATTTGTCCTATTGAGTGGATTTCCTTGACCTATCATCTATGTACCCATCCTAATCCTAACTAGGTAATATTATAAATGCGAAAGTAATTTTGTTTGTTACCTTTTCACGCCTAAACCACTGAATCGATCATCCTGAAATTTTGCATATAGGTACGTTGTCAGGTGTACAGAAACGGACATAGGGTACCTTTCATCCCGAAAAAAAGTGCTGTTCCCGAGGAAAACAACAATAACGTTATTATGATAATAGATGGCGCCACGTGTCTATTGAATTTTATCACATTATTTAATTTTGAGGCGGTACGTAGTTCTAATATTTATCTACTATTGCATGGCGAAAATATATAAGGATCTTTGCACTGCTTTGCGGGACTATTGCGTAACACACTATCAATAGCACCACCTAGCCTGAGCCCCGTCTAGGGTTGCCAGGTTTTAAAACCGAAAATCCGGATAGACCAGCCAGTATAGCCGGACATTTGGGTAAAAAAGCAGGACACCCTTAATTTTTTAGTCTTAGTATAACACGACAATTTTTTTTAAAGTAAAACTAAGTAGGCTTTTTTTATCATTTACTGTACACTAGAGTGGGGTGGTGATGAAAAGTGACGGGGAGGCGGGGGCGCGCCGCGCACGCTTTGGTCAAAAAAAAGCCGGACAGGCCGAACATCGTCTGATTTGGCCGGACATGCAACCAAAAAGCCTGACTGTGTCCGGCTTTATCCGGACGCCTGGCAACCCTAGCCCCGTCCTACCTTAAGTATGCTTAATTCGTGGTCTTAAGGTTCTTGTTCAGCAAAAGTCAAGAACTAGGTATTATTTTGTTACAGCTAATCCTATCGGTACAGAAACAGATTGATAACTCAGTTAACACTGGTTTACATAGATAACCATATCAGATAACAGTCAGTGATAACAAACTCTAGGTAAAGTACATTACATAACCACTCTTATTTACATTAGGTATATTTTTAATATCACAGAGTACCTAACTCGAACAAGTATGTGGGTATATTTTTAAAACAATCATTAATTATTTATCTTATTGACATAAGTAGGTATTTTTTGATAAAATAATTGACTAAGCGCCAAAATGCCGGACGAACGGTAACCCTAGTCGAGTCCACCCAATTTCGGTATAACGAGACCTTTTGGAATAAAGTTTTGGCATAAAAATGTCCGCTCAGATAAAGTTGATTGTTTTATTTGCGGATCTTGGCTTGAGGTGGAACCCGATATGAAGGTGTAGTTATAGAAAAGAGCAAAGGTTTTATTTTATAGCTCCAGATGTAGTATTTTATGGCGTGTTTTAGTATTTGTTTTGGTTTACATTAGGTAGAGGTACCTAGATATTCTAGAATTATAGAAAACCTATAAGTAACAGCTTTTGAAGAGAAAAGAGGCATTTCAAAGATTTATGTCACGTTCCTACGTTTTTAATATCATAATAGTTATCTCATAATAATATTCGATACTAGCTGCGCCCTGCGGTTTCACCCGCATAAGTTTCGATCCCATGGGAATATCGGGCTAAAAAGTAGCCTATGTGTTAATCCAGGGTGTCTGCTACCTCCATACCAGATTTTATCAAAATCGGTCCAGCCGTTTGTGTGTGAAGAAGTAACAAACATACAAACACACTCACAACCTTTCGCCTTTATAATATTAGTGTGATTTATAATATTCGAACTTTATATTAAACCACGATTATTATTAATCTACTTAGCTTTTTCCTAACTATATTGGGGTCGGCTTCCAGTGTAACCGGATGCAGCTGAATACCAGTATTTTACATGGAGCGACTGCCTATCTGACCTCAACAACCCAGTTACTGGGTAATACGATACCCCTTGGTAAGACTGGTTGTCAGATTTTCGGGCTTCTGACGAACCGTAACGACTGTCAAAGATCCACGAATGACAGCCGGGACCAACGGCTTAACGTGCATTCCGAGGCACGGAGGGGTCTTGGTAAACTAAAGATGCGACTGCCTATCCGACCTCTAAAACCCAGTACGATACCTACCCCTTGGTAATACTGGTTGTCAGGCTTTTGGGATTCTGACTACCCACCCGTAACGACCTGTCAAAGATTTACGAATGTTAGCCGGGAGTCCGGGACCCACAGATTAAACATGCTTTCCGTGCTACTATGCTCTACAATGTCTATAACCACGATACCTACTTCCATATTTCCACCTACTCACTTTAGGTTCTTATAAGACTTTGTTTACCGACCTTAATCGTGAAGAAGTGATCATACATCGTGATCCGAGGTTCACTGAACTCGAACCTTGGCCCAGTCAGGCAGAGCAGCCTTGGCAGTGAACTGCTTTCCGTCCAGTCGACGAACCAGAACGTATGGATTTCCTTTAGTTATTTAATGCTGTTGTATTTCTATTTTGAGGCCCGCTTTTACCACAAATGAGTAAATGTATGATTTTAAAACACAATCGTTTGAAGATAAGAGAGACAACACGATGTTCTAATGTCGAATTCGTTTTTAGTGGGCCTACATTTTTGTTTTATTTTATTCAAATTCGTAAACTTCTATGTAAGAATCGACCTACCGATAGGATCATAGACTACTCTTTATTATGTACACCATATAAATTACAGACATAAATATAGAAACTTTATCGATCATCCTCATTTGAGGTTTTCCCTTTATTTCTTGCTAGCTTTTACCAGCGGTTTCACCTGCGTGGATGTTGGCACTTGATGACTTGACCTATGGGAACATACTACCGGGATAAAAAGTATCCCGTGTGTATTCCATTCCATTCACGTATAAACTATGTGTGTGTTTGCGTGATGGAGTATCACGCAAAAACGGCTGAACAGATTTGGATGAACATAGACAGTTTGATGAACAAACGTATAAACTTTCACATTATAAATTCGCTTTTAATTCGTTTGCTTCTGTGCTTAACAGCCCTTAGAGATGATGATGATATACTTATTTTCTTAAACTTAGAACACAGCACTTCCAACGAGAAACATCGAGAATATCTCCCAACCATTTTATAGCATAGACAATTTATTTTCCTTCCTATAGGCCAGTTGCCAAAGCCGATTAAGACTGCATTGATCGCAGCATTCGCAGCAGCAAAAATTGTGTCGACTTGCCGAGCTGGCAACCTACCAAACCCCTTAAACTAATGCTATTCAGGAAATTAGTTTATTTTATCAACTCGAAATGTTTAGTGTAGGTATCTTACTTGTGTATTCTTGTTGGTAAGAGGAAAGCAATTGAGTATTCACCAAATCAAGTAGGTATATACTGGACGAAAAGCACGCATAACCAGCCTAGTAACGGTCCCACCGCTGGGACACAGAACTCCTCTCTGTGAGAGGGAGTGCGCCGTAATCCACCACGCGGGCCCAGTGCGGGTTGGCGGATGAAACGTCTTTGTATTTTCGGATCTAGGACATGCCGGTTTCCTCGCGATGTTTTCCTTCACCGTTTTGAGAGCAGTGGTGATGAAATTAAAATACACTAATCGAAGTGCCTGCCTGGGTTCGAACTCACGACCTACAACCCGTAAGTCAGGGCCGATATTACTACTGGGCCACCACTGCTGTCACTCTGACGAAAAGCACATCCTTCAGCTTTCTCCAGGTATATAATATTTGTGTACCTACTGCAGGGCTAGCTCAAACAAATCTGGATGGGTTTCGCGGGGTAATTGCGTAACTCACTATCAGTAGCAATCACAGAACAGTTAAACGAGGGTAGCAATGGCTTTCATTTTGACAGTTCAACATCATTCATTGCGTTATTTATGTTGTTGAGTAGGCAAATTTTTCGAACTTATGAAGCAATGGATTAGCAATATCCTGCAAAATGATTCAGTGTGTTACGCAATTCGGGTGCTGGATGGACGTAGTACCTAGGTAAATCTGGACAGGTTTCGTAGCAAATCCGAATGGGTTCGTAGCAAATGTTGATGGATTTCGTACAAATCAGTAGATATAGTGTATAACTTTCGTAACAAATGTCGATGGGTTTCATAGCAATTGGATGATGGCTTATCAATTCACTAACGATATAACCTAGTGAGGTTTAAAATGTTTATTTCAATAATTTCACTTTCATCAATCTTAATCAACCTTATCATTAAATATCACCTTGTTTACATTTATTGTAAAATTTGCAAGAAATCAACGTTGTTTATATAAATTTCCTCATAATTCACATAAGATATTAGATAACATCTCCACACAACGCAAAAGCATAAAGAAAAAATAAGGAAAACGGAAATTCAATTTATTTTCCATTCATTTCGAGAAAACAATAGAAATTACACATCACAATGTTCACATAAGAATGCGTTTAAAACAATTAGATATGCTAGACTCCGAACGACCTTGGCAATGACCGCCTTATGTAAGGAGCTATTTTGTTTTGCATAAGTACCTATTGCGACACGCTTGTGCAGGAATCTCTGATAATGGTAAGTTATATAAGTATTAGCTAGGAAAGAAGACTTCATCATCTGCCTAGCCTTTTCCCAACTATGTTGGGGTCGGCTTCCAGTCTAACCGGATTCAGCTGAATACCAGTATTTTACATGGAGCGACTGCCTATCTGACCTCCACAACCCAGTTACTGGGTAAAGTCGTCCCGCGGGATAAGTTCGAACGGCCTCTGTTGACTAAAGAGCCATACGATACCCCTTGGTAAGACTGGTTGTCAGACTTTCGGGCTTCTGACGACCCGCACGTAACGACTAGGAAAGAAGACATTATGTTAGGAAATACTATTTTCCTTTCTCATACTCGGAAAGTAGTGTTTGTTTGATCCAAATAGCGGGTGGAAGACGCTGCTTCCCACCACAGGGCGGGAAAGACTCATAGTAATTACTTCCCTCTTTAGGGTGGGAATGAATTTTAAAAATAGAACTGTAGTCAGCTACGAAATTTTTTACATAAATTAAGAAAACAGCTGCAGTCTTGTGAGTGTATAAACAGCCAGTGTGAATTTAAAAAAAAAAAAACCTATTAAGCGGGACAGCCCGCGGCGATGACGCGTGTGTTCCATATTTAAAATAAAAGAAGACAATAGTATTATTTGGCGGGATACTAACCCTGTAAGCTGTACTGAAATTCAAAAACTTTGCATGTTATTGTTATCAATAAATATTTTAGAAAAACTACTACTTTTTACTTTCCTTATATTCGAAATGAAAAGTAGAGTGTTTAACACGGGTGAAAGTCATCAATTCCTACTCGGGCTATAGCCGCCCTCGCTGCGCTCGCTCGGGCGTCTAAATGCCTCGTATAGGAATTGATTCCTTTCGACCCTTGCATAACAATCTACTATTTGGTGTTTTTAGGAGTTCTCAGTTATGTATGAAATGTGGAGTTATTCCGGTCTGGGCCGATTCCATTTAGATTGCTTTCGATACGCAAAGAAGAAGTTAGGTCCATGATAAACTCAGAAAGTATAGTTAGCGCCACGAAAGATGAGACTTGACCCCGCCTCCCGCGCTCTATCCGCCGCCCCTATGACGTCTGGTCCCGTCCCGCGCTCAGACCTCATACCGCTAAAGAGACCTAAAATCGTGTACTGCGCAAGTCAAACCACGTGGTGTTTCAAGTCTCATCTTTCGTGGTGCTAACTATACATATGGATTGAAAAAGTCACATTGTTACACAGGCCACAACCTCTTGCATGAGAGACAAGGCCTTCTCTACTGGGCCATCACGACTTCAAGAGGTAGGTACAGACGCCAGCACATTAACCTACCCGAAACTGACAAATTTTCCCAATCAATTTTAAACCTTATGTTTTAGTAATAACGTTGAAAATGTATTAATGAAATTTGACAGATTGTAGTAGGTTGATGTCTGTACCTACTACTTACACCTAACCCATCTATTAAGTTAAATTAGTTAACTAGGAGTCAGGTTGTTTACCAATTAGTTTTAATGAGTTAAAAAAAAAAAACTTGTTTACTACGTATGAAACCATTGCGTTTCCGAATGGGAAGGAATTTTAATGGCGGAATAACAATGGACCAACTATTTGTTATCGTATCATGCCATGTTGTGTAGTTAATGCTTTTGCGTTTTAAAATTCCTATGTGTTTTCGTGGATCCGGTGTTTCTGTGGGTGTGTTAGGTACGCTCGGCTCCACATCAGGAACATAACCAGTATAAGCTGACTCCTCGTTGTACGGTAAACCAATACAATGCGAGGTCAGCTAACATTGGCAGGTATAGCTTGATGCGCAGCCGTGTGTACCTACTCCAGTAGTTAAAAAAAAAACATGTTTTTGTCAACTCGTCGCGTTTTTATGGATTGAGCAAGGTCAGTTAATAAAATACTAGTAGATTGTAGAAACGTAATATTTTTTTATACACATAATATAAAATCACGCTTGTAGTTAATCCCCAAAGGGTAATGCAGAGTTATACCTTTAGTAAGTACGACGTCATTACGTCGGCGCCGGCTGTCGCTGAAAACCAGCGCTGGGGCTCTGTCCTGCATAGGGTCGCAGCATAATGCTGAGCGATAGCCGTTTTGCGTGGATGTGACGCATGTTTCCCCCTACCTTTTTATTTTATTTTTTGTGTTTTTGTTCTTTTTGCGTCATTTTCACCGCAAATAAACGTATTTTCTTTCTTTAAGTACACCTCATTTTGCCAGTAATGTTTATGCCCCATGCATTGATGTATAAAATTTTCTACATCAATGTTCCCATGTAATAGGGGGCCAGCCTTTTGCAACCAACCGGGCATAGAGTCGGGCTGCTACTAAGACATTCCCTAAGAAATTCCTGATGAAAAAATCTATTATCTAACACATAACAACATACACTTAACTCTTACTTTCTTCAATTAGGACGACGGTGAAGGAAAACCTTGTGAGGAAACCAGCATGTCCTAGAACCAAAGATTCGAAGACTGTGACGTCTACCAACCCGCACTGGCCCCCCCGGTGGATTACGGCTCAGATCTCACCGAGAGTAGGCCTGTGTCCCAGCAGTGGGAACATTATTGGCTGAGTATGCTGTGTTATGTTATGTATAATATTAGGGGCTATTATAAAAACGTTGCAATGATTAGCGACTGTTAAACGCCTCTTAACTGTAAGCAACGTTCATAAATAAACTCTAAAATAATTACTCATTCTATAATTTGTTTGTGGGTGTATTTCCAGTACACAAAGAGATATGACGGCTCTACTTCAAGTTCAACGTCATCAAACGATAACAAAGTTTTTAATATTTTTAAAAGGTTTCTTCCTTAGAAAACGCGATGTATAAATAAAAAAAAACATTATGAAATTCTTTCCGTATTTTGACACGCAACTGTTGATGACGCAGTTGTATAGGACCATATAAATGCGCCGAAAGAAAAAAGAAAAATTGCGTCGTTTTCTTTAGAAATTGTAAAACACTTTCTGTGTAAAAACATTTTATAGCTATCCAGAAATACTTTGAGGGATTACCTAACAATAGGAGAAGTTATTTTGGGATACCCTAAAGGTACACACGGCTACACATCAAGCTATACGTTTCCGGTTTTAGCGGACCTCGCATTGTATAGGTTTTTCGTACATTCAGAAGTCAGCTTATACTGGTTATGTATAGCTTGATTTGTAGCCGTGTGTACCTACTTATAGCGTAATTTAGGGAGCTTTCTCGGTTACCTAATAAAATACAAGGTGGCATGGGGAAATTGATGTGCAAACTGTAACCATGGATTTAGTACATGATTCTGAAACCCTTCGTTGAAATATTTCGTCGGAGGGCTTAAAAAAATTCGCTGCTTACGTACATTTTAAAATAAAATTAAATAAAAAATAAAATTTTAACCGCGTAGGTATTGATTGCACTTTTCTATGAAACAGTTGTTATTTTTAATAATAAATAATAATAATAATAAAATTGTTTATTTATCCAAAAATAAATAAATACACACAGACACAGTTCAGAACAAGTCGATACAATAGAATAAGCAGAAAAACATAGCTTGTTCACAGGAGAATAAGGTTTACAAACTAAAAAAAGGTCTATGCATACAAAAATAATGAACCCTGTCTCTTAAACTAGGAAGAAACCTATATATCTTAAGAGACAGTGAGGGGGTGCCCTTAGCGTGTAGTCGCTTAGTTTTAGTAAGTTTTTAAGCCCTGGCTGGAGGCCTTAATTATGAGGCATCCACAGGAAAGCCCGGTTAAGCAGACGACAACCTCATAGGTTGAACTGCGAGATGCCATAGACAAAAAAAAAAAAAATCGGCCAGAATTTAAATTTAGTAAAACCAAAACATACAAGAGTGAAAGTGTGTCGATCTACCATATTAATGCATATTAAGTATTATTCAAAGATGTGTAAGTGTTGAGGTGTATGTACCTACATGTGTGTGTTGTGAGAAGGGAGAAGTACCTAGTGTACCTATCTATGTGTAGGGGTGTCTATGTGTGTGTGAGTATGAGATCTTGTGGGTGTTAAAGAAGTGGTTAATTATGTCAAGCGATGTGTAATGTGTGATGCAGCAGGACTATATTAAAACCGAGTCTATACTGACTTGGTTTTAATATAGTCCTGCTGCATGAGCCAGTCAGAAGTTTTTGATTTGACATTGAATTTATTTAGGTCTATTATGTCTAGTTCTTTCTGTATTCTTTTAAAAACATGATGACATAAGACATAGTATTGTCGTCTTTTTTATTGCCGACTAAAAATTTCAACCTAAGGGGTCCAGAATGCAAGGTGCCATCTTGTATAGGTACCTACTAAAGAAATCTCGATGTTTTGTTATCACACTGTATATTTATTTTGTTCAATGTTTTGTAAAAACATAAACCTTCCGCAATAAATTCTCTAAAAGATGCTGTAAAAGTTCTCTAAATTGGTTGCGTAGCTTAGAACAACGCGGATGGACACGAAAAGCGACTTGAATTAATATATAAAATTATAATTTAAGTTAGATATAGAAGAAATTGTCAAGTCTTTTGTTTACAAACACCACAAATGCCTCGGCACTTGTACCTATTCATGAATAAATATCGAGTAGCTACTTGACATCGTCTGCATCTTGTATTAAAATTATTGTTAATAATAATATGTTATAATGTCCTTGCAAACGATCGAGAATTTTCGACGTACGGTTAGCCTCAAAAATATGCATACATTGACAACAATCATATTATCATTGTTTTACTATTTAACACAAGAACTGTTTCTTCACTTAAATTATTGTTCTAGGTTTTAGTTTAAATAGCATGGTTTGTAAAGATTATTATTTTTTATGTGCATTTTGTGTAAAATGTATAACCAACAACATTTTATTATCATTTGGTTTTAATATTTTATTATTTATCTTTTTGATAGATTCCTTTATAATTTAGATAGATTTTTAAACGGCCAAGCCTCATATTTTGACTAAGGTGTAGAGTTTGTGAAGTTAGGGCTGTTGAGTTAGAAGCTTCGCTCTACGTCATGAAATCTGATAACTTTTTGACAGTGCGAGGCATATGGTCTCGTCTTGGCAACATTTTACATGAAAATGTTTTTGGTGGTATACGCTTTACCCATCGTATTTTAACATGACTGACCCGATAATATTCATATCTTTATATGGAAAAGCCTTATTATTGCCACCGCTCTTTTTAAGGTAGCCACTATTTACATAAATAATTAGCTAAGCACCTATTTGAGCTCCATACCTACCATATTATTCATACTTGACGCGACAAATGGCGCCAAGCTTCAGGCTCCCGCTGACAGGCGCGACGCGACAGCGTAACGGCGAGACGCGACTCTAGCAAAACAATTTCTACGATAACTTCATGGAATTATTCTACATGAATTGCGATGCACCGTTGTATCGGGAGGAGTAGTGTTGGCCCAGTGGTAACGGCCTTGACTCACGATTGGAGGTCGTAGGTTCGAACCTATACATCACAGGGGCTTCACTTTGTGTAAATTATTTCATCACCACTGCTCTCAAAACGGTGAAGGAAAGCATCTTGAGGAAACTGACATGTCCTAGAACCAAAAATTTGAAGACATGTGATATCCACCATTCCGCACTGGGCCCGCGTGGTGGATTACGGCCCTTCTATAGAGATGAGGCCTGTGCCCAGCTGCAATGGGAACATTATAGGCTGATTATGTTGTGTTGGGACTCGGGCCTGTCTGCGGAAACCTTTACTCAAAACTAAGTACCCAACTACTTCATGATTGAAAGTAGGTATGCGTAGGAGTCTTCCTGTTGTTCGTGAGTACACAGGGCTATAAATTTTAATTTATATGTCGGTCATATGTTGTGAAAATATGTGTTAATGCATGTGCCTCATTGAGACCATTGTTGGTTGTTGATATCGTGAATGGATATTAAGTAAGTACCTATACCATAAGTATACCAAACGTTTTTGTTTTTTTGGGAAATATTTTCGGTTTTATTTTAAGAATGTTCTGGTTTGAAATTACGAGTTTGATCTTTACAAAACTTAAATAAATAATGTATGAAATATGTAGACTAGTTTATGATTATCAAATAAATGAATGCTTAATTTTGTAAATGTCACAACGCCAAGCAATTTACACAGACAGACAGTTTCTTGTGTCATCAAGTCATCAATCATCATTGTCATCTCTAAAAAACCCAAAATATTCCACACAGCCAAAAAAACAAAATCAAAACAGCATCTATGAACGCAATCGATCATGCAAAAATTTCAAAACAATAACACAACAACACTTTCAATGTCAACTATCTCTCTCATTACCGACCACCACGTGTGCTTACCCACGTGGGTAAACAAAGGGGCGTGCCCACTGACTCACGCGCACTTATGTAACTGAAAAGTTAAGCGCAGTTTTTGTAAACACGTTCAAGGTTTTTATCACGCGATTCCTGGCGAGTGCGACCGGTTGACTGCGAAACAACAAATGACGTAAAATTCAAAATGGCGGTCGTTCTACGAGTTCTAGGTCTAGTGTCGCGGAAAGAAACTGGCAGCTAGGAGTTTTTGTTGACTTGTAAGCATGAGTTGAATAAATGGCGCTTCATTAACGTATGGTAATTTAGTGGGTGTGTTGTTTCTGACCATATTTAGGCACGCTTTTGAGTAACCTGTTGTAAGACGCCAGCACATTAAGCTACCCGAAACTGTCAAATTTTCCCAGTCAACTTTGAACCATATGCTTTAGCGATAAAGTTGGCAATCTATTAAAGAAATTTGACAGACTGTAATAGCTTGATGTATCGTAGAAGTAATCTACAAATTAGGTCCATTCGAAAAATCTCTTCTGGATCTCTATTAAAGTTACAAATTATAAAATGGTACAATGTGCCTCTAATTCCCTACTTATTAAGTTCCCTAATTCCCTATTATATTATCTAATTTGTAAGTCTGATGTAAACTCTCCATCAAGTTTGAAGAAACGGTTTTAATCTTGTCCTGTATAAATATCCTTAGCGTGGAATGAAACCTCACTTCACCTTTTTCAGGGTAACATTGTTACAAATTAGCTCGCCTGATTTTCTTAGTATGATGGCGACAAGAGAAGAACAGTTCAGTTTAGGTCCTAAAATGGATCGCGTTAAGAGCTTGTGGTAGGCATCCTGTTTGTAAATTGTCATCGAATTTGATAAGCTTCATTGATTTTAGAAGAAAAAAAAAGTAGAAACAGCGTGCACATAGTCAAGCAAGTTAAAGGAGTCCTAGGTAGTCTAAAAGACACCGGTTGTAATTTATGAATGTGTTTACTACTACTGCTAGTCCGCTAGTCACGTGTGCAATAAAAACTGGATTTGAATAATATGAATTTAGATATGATCACTGTTTACTCACGAAACGCATCCGGCAACTTAATATAACTCAATGTTTTGACTTAAGAAAACTGTTAACTAGATACGTTGCTCAAGATCGATAGAAGTAGAAAGAATTAAGATTGTTGTCAAAACCAAGATCATGGACTTTACCAGAAAGCCGCTAAACTTAAAAAGAAGGGCCGGACATGTCTGCCGCATTTCAGATGACAAATTGGCTATGAGAGCCACCGATTGGGTCGTACTAAACGCACGATGCCATCGCGGCAGGCCAAGACGAAGATAGCGGGATGAGCTTGACTCCTACTGAAAGGACTGACACTAGCAAAGGACAGAATTGTGTGGAAAATGGAGAGAGAGGCCTTTTCCCTGCAGTGGGACATAGATTAGATTAGACAATTGCTGTAACAAAGTACTTCAGTATTTATGATCCCCAACTCCCCAAGGTAGACTACCTAACTGTCTAGTTTGAGGCCCACTGGCAACTAACACTGTGTAATATAACCTAGTTTAATTTGAAAACCTCTGTAAGTACTTGTAGTAACTGGATATTAAACAATAAATTTTCTATTTAGGTAGGTATACCTGAGCAACAATTTTCGCTTTCAAAATTCAATAAGCGAATATTCAAAGCAGCAGAACACCATATTATAATATTGAGATGCCAAAAATAAACACAATCGGGCAGACATTTCTCCAGAAACTCCAATCAAAATTCATCAACGTATACCATTTGTATGTCCTGAATACAAAATATAAAACCGGTCGATGGTTCGTATTCTTGCGACAGACGTTCAAAGAATCGTTCATTTGTATGAAAATTAACTGTCGATGTGTTTGCCCTTGGCAGTAATCAGTGGCCACATTGTTTTGTGGCTACACTTGGTATAAAACGGTCTACATACTAACATTTTGTCTTGTTGGTCGGCAGTAACTAGAGAACGTGATACGGGTGAGCTTTTTGATTCGGTTCAAGTCCTTGCTTGTATTTCACGTAGACGCGTCGACAGCTGTCGTTGGTAACGTGCCGCTCATATATTTGAGCACCTTCGGGCACATTGACGACACACGACGGCTGGTGTCGACGCGTCTACGGCTGTCAATGTCGACGGCTGCAGTTGCCTCTGGCGATAACAACGTGCCTCTCGTGTATATGAGCACTTCATCTACAAACGAGGCACCAGAGGGTTATTGAACAATTTTTGAAGAAAACCTTCCACAAGCTTTTTTATAAGCTTAAGATTTAATTTATTTGTTGATTTTTTTTTGATTACTTACTTAGAATGTAATTCGTTGAATTACATAGATTGATAAACAAACAAATTGCTAAAGCTCGTGGAAGGTTTTCTTTAAAATCTGACGCATAATCCGTGAAGCAGAATTCTCGGGTTGACGTACAACAAACTGCCTTCGTCTAAACTTTTACTAAGTTTACCTAGAATGATGACACTTTGTATAAACAAATACAAATATATACTTTAGACTCAGAGAGCTTGGTATTTTATATGATAAAAGTTCAGACTTCTCCATTATTTAAATAGTTTTTGTTGTTTGTCCTTTTTGGAAGCGTCTTGGTAGATCAATTTGTAACCTTTATGAACTACGGATCTTATGATCTTAATTCAGAATCGGCTCAAAAGTAGGTACCTACTTACCTATACAATATTTATTTTCACCCAACAATACTGATTCGCTGCCCAGCAGGCTACAAAGTTTTACGTCTTTTTTATGTCCTCGTTAAATTAATATTCAACTCGGATTCTGGAAAAATCTTAATGATTCCAAAAGCCTTGTTTATAACTTGGCTATCTGCTTAATATATATAATATTATCTTATAGTACAGATATGAGTTTACTTGTTGTTTTATATTCTATGCGTCTTTTATTTTACCTACTAACATACTTACAACTTATATAATATAACATTTATGTTTGGTAGCAACGTTCAAAACAGTCACGGTCAAGGTCATGTAGCCTCGTGTGAGTACATACATATATCTACATATATTATGTATAATATGCATAGCATGTAGGCATATGTTGTACAAACGCGTGACTAATGTATACTTTTGCTAGCTATTGTTCTGTGTTTGGCAATAATGATTTTCTTTTCAATGATTTTAGGAATTTAACTTGCTTTGTCATCTTTATGATATTTTTGTCACATGGAAAAGAGAATAGGGTTTAAATTTATTATAGTACATTATTTGAACACCTGGCATGAAAATTCTTCCTTAAATTTTCCACTCAGGTGCTTTGCTTCGTTTTGAAATGTGTATTTGGAAACAATTTAATAGGTACGTGAACTGTCAAAGGCTTCTACTCAACTGAAATTGTTTCTTTTGTCGACTCTGTTGATGTTTGCCGTTAAAACTAAAATAAGAAAATATATAACGGGAGTAAAAATACCCCAACGAAGCCGAGAGCCACTTTTCTTCACAATTTTTTGTATTAGACCATACCTGGGAAATTTTTGTTACGTTACAGAGAGCATTGAAGGTCCTAGTTCCAATTTTTTAACGTTTTATTTACGAAAAAAAAGTGTGAAAAGTTATAAACTTATAACTTAACTTCAAATACGGACGATCCCTATACCTTTGCATGTACTGTGCTATAAGCACAATGTTTTGGGGGCGTTACACTGCGCAGTAATGTAAAATACGGAAATACGCAGTAAGTATGTAATTTTTACATCAAACATAAAAGTAGTTTCCAAGCAATTGTTTTTGCACTAGAAGTTACTTAGTTTGATGTACTGCACATCAAGCTACTACAATCTGTCAAATTTCTTTTATAGATTTTCAACAATACTGCTAAAGCATAAGGTTCAAAGTTGATTGGAAAAATTTGACAGTTTCCGGTAGCTTGATGTGCTGGCGTCTGTACAAAATGCGTAGACGATGGTTTTTGAAAGGTCTTTTTACACCCTGTACTGTATGTACGAGTACCTACCTATATCCAGTGCATCTAATAAATGCCTCCACTTGCTTCCTACGATTTTCTTTTCTATCAGTAGGTATGTGCCTTTGTAAGAAAGTCAAGTACTTTGGAGCTTCGTTAATCTAAAATTAAATGAGCAGCGCGTGTTTCAGATCCATCATGAAATGACAAAACATTTTGATAACAGATAACAAACAAAAACAAACATAACGTTGTTTGTAAACTAGAAGACGAGCCGAGATAAACTTTTATATTCGGCTAGTAAATAGTTATTATAGGCTGACTAGCAGCGCCCACGGTTTCACCCGCATAAGATACCCGTGGTAATATCGGGATAAAAACTATCATATGTCCTTTCCCGGGACTCAAACTATCTCTATACCAAATTTCATCTAAATCGGTTCAGTTGTTTAAGCGTGAAGAGGTAACAGACAGACAGACAGACTTTCGCATTAATAATATTAGTAAGGATAAGGATTAAGTCTTATTTTTTTCTTAAAACTCCACAGATGTCATGTTTTCTTGAAAACCCCTTTTGTTTCTTCCATTATCCTTGAGAATGTGTGTCGCTACTGTCAGTCGTCAGTCATCATTAAAAGACTTACCCCAGTTTTGTCAGACCTGACTAATTATTATCTGCAAGATAAACAAAACGGTTGACAGGTTCAATGTTTGTATTATGAGTTCCGAGAAGATTAAGGAGGTAAATAAGGAAAGTGGATATAGATAATAGACCGAAATTGACAGCTGTGGAAAATTTAAAACGGCTTATACTTGAGCCGAACAAATTCTCATCACCATTCATAATTTTCTTGTCCTTTTCTGAATTTATTCGAGTTGGATGCAGCGTATCTTTTTCTTCTCTAGTCATATAATCTTTCACAATCTTCTTTTATGATCTTTCCATCCATCGTTTTATAGAGGTATGACGAACAGGGTGTAAAGTTCAGTCATACTCAATAGAAAAGGGAGGACCTCCGACCAGACGAGTGTTGTGTCTGGCGGGCAACTGCCCGATGATTCATGTCGGGCTGTTGTATCTATGCTAGTTGCGCGGTAAACTCTGCTTGCGAGATGCAGGATTTGCGTGACGTCAGTATGACGCGTTGTTCGCATGTGGCGTTGTAGATACCGCTATAGTTTCTTTGGCCTCCTCCTATAGCAATTCTCATTCATACTCAAAACTTTACTTATGACTTTTCCGCATTCCTCCGCATCATGTGCTAAAAACGTCCATTGATTAAAATTTATGTTTCGGCATCTATTTTATTAATCTTAATGCATGATCAGCAGTTAACTAAGAATTCAGTTTGCATACATTAATTTTGCTATGTTCCAGCAGTGAGAACATTATAGGCTGATTATGCTATGATTATGTTATGCTATGATTATGGTATGCTATATTATGCTATGCTATGATTATGCTATGCTATGATTATGCTATGCTATGCTAGATCAGTGGTGGCAAAGTGGTATCGGCCCCGACTTCCGAGTTGTAGGTTGTCAGTTCGAACCCAGACAGGCACGTTCACTTTGTATATCTATATATTTAACTAGCAGCGCCCCGCGGTTTCATCTGCATAAGTTTCCCGTTGGAATATCGTGATAAAAACTATCCCATGTCCTTTCCCGGGACTAAAACTATCTCTATACCCATATCTAAATCAGTTCGATAACTAGACAGACACACTTCCGCGTTTATAATTTTCATTATCATCATTTCAGCCGAAAGTCGTCCACTGCTGGACACAGGCCTCCCCCAAGCACCTCCACTTCTCTCACTTCTTCTTCACTTCTCGCTTCTCGCATCCAACGAGTTCCTGCGGCATTTGTAACATTAGTATGGATTTCATAACCACTGCACTCAAAACTTCGAACACCCGCTGGGCCCTCGTGATGGGTTTCAGCTCTCTCACAGAGAGCAGTCCTGTATCCCAGCAGTGGGAACGTTATAGGCTGATTATGGTATGCTATGCTATGCAATATGATTCTGTGTTGTGAATAGGCGCAACTCGCTGCACGCTGATTATTTTCGTTTAACCTAATATTGCTAACATTAAAATACCTAAGCATTGCAGATTGCTAGACTTCCTGGCTTCTATGAACAAGCGAAAAGATGAATACTATAAATATAACAGGAAAATTTCAAAATAAACAACGTTGTTTAAAACTATTGCGAGCATGTGCGTAGGATGTAATGTTCAATTAACTATTTATAAAGTTTGTAGGAATTTAATCAAATAGAATAATAACGTGTCTACTTTTAACCACGTAAAAAAAAAACAAATAATAAATTTTAAAGGTATATATAACGTAGTATACTAATAGATATAATAATATAGAGGAACTCGAAATCGTAAAAATAGGTACAGCATGCCACTATTTCATTTTATTTGTAGGTATAAAAATGATTTCCGATTAGGATTATTAGGTCCTGGAGTGGCGACCGCGTACTGGAATCCGTGTTGGAAGGCCTCCCACAAGGTGGACCGATGACCTTGTGAAAGCTGCAGGACTCCGCTGGATGCGGGATGCACAAAGCCGCGGGGTAATTGCGTAACACACTATCAGTAGCAATGGGTTTCATTTTGACAGTTCAACAACATTGCGTTATTTACGTTGTTGAGCAGACACATTTTTTGAACATATGAAGCAATGGATTAGCAATATCCTTCAAAATCATTTAGATTGAGATTGATAGTGTGTTACGCAATAAGGGTGGAGGTCGAAGTGGCGACGATTGGGGGAGGCCTATGTCTGAGGTTTAATTGAAATACATGCTGAATAGAAAATAGTTTGAGTTGTACAAAAAAGAAAAACAACATACTTAAAAGAAAATAATGAAACCTGCTTAGTTGTTTTTAAGTAGGTACCTAAAATCTATTTAAATTCTTAGGTATTTGAGTTAGCCACTGCGCAGTTTGGCGATAGTGAAGAAAATAACAATACTTTATTGTAACTAATTGTAAGTAAATTTGGTTAAAATTTTAATAATTAATTAATTCAGAGACAAAGAACTCATAGGAATTTTCAAAACTTTTTTTTCCCGCTAAGTGAAAACTGCTCCCTTATTGCGTAACTCACTATGAAACTATCAATCACAATGTGAATCATTTCAAAGGATGTTACTAATCCATTGCTTCATATGTTAGAAACAATGTGTCCGCTCAACAACGTAAATAACGCAATGAATGTTGTGTTGAACTGTCAAAATGAAAGCCTTTCATTCATTTCATGTAAATTGGTAATTGCGTAACACATTAACGTGTGTCTTCTGCTGAGATTGGCTCTGGATATTTTTCCTTTGAAAAGAACTTTGGAACCTAAAAGTACCTACACACTTACCAGCCACTAATCACCCAAGTTCACCCAACATGCATGCATGTTTTCCTGAACAGGTTTTAGTGATCTTCAAAGAAGTTTTTACACATATATTTTTTTTTAATTTAGGAACACTGGTGGAAAATAAATCAAGATCATCAACACTGACACATCGAGTTGTATGCTCTGCTAGCTCTTATCATATAAGAGTTTTGTCGATATATGTGTTACCGGCCAAACCCGATTTCAGGACAAACTAGTTTAGCCTAGGCTAAACTAGTTCCGTCGACATAGGATGCAAGGGCGAGCGAAGGGCACCCCGAGGTTCGGTTTGGTTAGGTTACTTTAAACCCTTTACACAGAAATAGGGGCCCCGCGAAGCGGGGCTCCGTCGACATAAGATCCAAGGACGAGCGAAGGTAATCCGATCGCGTATAGGAAGAACTAGTTTAGCCTAGGCTAAACTAGTTTGTCCTAAAATCGGGTTTGGCCGGTAACATATGCACCGCTCAGAGGGAATATACAGAGGTTGATGATTCCTTAAGGTGAAGGATGGAACACGCAGCCCAATTTTGCTCACCAGTTCAGAACAGTTGGTTGAACCATTTGCCAAATTGAACAGGAATTATATCACTTTGTAGTGTATTTTTTTTTTAAATCGGTTGTTTTTTTTTGTAAAAAAAGTTCTTTTTTTGTGTTAGTGTTCTTTTTATGCGTCATGTTTACTGCAAATAAACGCATTTTCATTCTTTTTCTTTTATTTATTTATTTATAGTTAATTAAAAACGGCACAGGTCCAATTACATTACTTAACATAGAATTATAAAAATTCGAATAAAATAAGCATTCAAATAACATACAATACAAAAATTAAATTCAAATTCAAAGATATACAATTCATGGATAAAATTACTAATATTTGTTAAATTTTTACATAACAATGTAGGTACCGACGTGAGTTGTCGAGATAAGCCGACTGATCGCTACTAAACATACACAATACATACTATTATATACCTACATGTATACATACTTTATGTCCCGCTAACTAGGTCACGCGATTACCTCTATGAATCAAACATTTGTAAAGTAAAGGACAAACTTATTTTAAATTCATGACATGCTTGCCTTCAGCAATGAGTGAATTTTACAGCAGTTTCAGGCGTATTATATCTTAAAAGTTACTGTTGTAAGTTTACATTATTGACGCGACAACTAGAGGGGTGAAAGATAAGGGTTATAATAATAATAATAATTTAAAAATATAATTTATATGTATATAATGAAATAAAGGAGATAATAATTTATTTAATCTCATAAAACTTTACATTCTGCTTTCGAGTAACACTGGACCCCACACTAGGATAGCCTGTGTCGTGAGGCCCAGTCTCTTTCATCACAAGGTTTGTATTAGCTGTAGTTTTTATTTAGATTAGAAGATAAGTACATAGGTAACATGTAAATTAGACTTACGGAAATAGTTGTGTGCATGTTATGGAAAAAATGAAAGGGTGTAGTTATAGTTTGTTTCAGTAAGTAGGGTAGGTAAATACACGAGGGAGGAATATTAGAATTATCTGACTATGTAACATTTCAGAATACATAACATACATAACATAATCAGCCTATAACGTTCCCACTGCTGGGACACAGGCCTCCTCTCTGTGAGAGGGAGTGGGCCGTAATCCACCACGCGGGCCCAGTGCGGGTTGGTGGATGTCACATGTCTTCGAATTTTTGGTTCTAGGACATGCCGGTTTCCTCACGATGTTTTCCTTCACCGTTTTGAGAGCAGTGGTGATGACATTTCAGAATGCGGAGTAATATTTTGGAACTCTTTTACGATGCTTGTTGTTTTTTATTTAAATAATTTATAAATTAGTCTCATTCAACTTAATATCATCATCATCCTGCAACAGTCCATTGCTGGATATACGCCTCTCTAATTGCACGCCAGTTAGCTCTATTCTTTGTAACTCTCATCCAGCTGCGAAGATCGTCGTGCCACCTGGCCTGAGGACAACTTACTCGTAATATAATATTTACTTAAAAATAGCAATGTCTGTCTGCTTGTCATCATCATCATCATCATTTCAGCCGAAAGACGTCCACTGCTGGACATACTTCACTTCGACCGGTTTTGTGCTTCTCGCATCCAACGAGTTCCTGCGGCCTTCACAAGGTCGTCGGTCCACCTTGTGGGAGGCCTTCCAACGCTACGCCTTCCGGTACGCGGTCGCCACTCCAGAACCTTTCGGCCCCATCGGCCATCTGTTCTGCGAGCAATGTGCCCTGCCCACTGCCACTTATGTTTGGCAATTCTTCGGGCTATGTCGGTTACCTTCGTTCTCCTACTGTCTGCTTGTAGTTAGCAGGTTACCGAAAATTTAAATTACCTACTTCTCAATACTCTTTTAAGTAGGTACTTTGCGGGAGAAGTCGTTGATATGATCGTAAAATGAGTTGTAAAAATAAGGCAAAATGTCACCGTTCGAGTACCTACCTTGTCATGATTTATCGTTAAATCTGAGTGTTTAAATCTGTGCATCTTAATTTAGCAGTCCCGCAGCGAATCGTGCGTTGGTCCGGAGTCCCGAAATACATCGATCGTTGACGTAAACTCACGATAATTTCCTAGACTAAAATAGAAAAAAGTTGGGTCATTACACTTTTTATAACTTCATTGGTATATTATCCATTTTGCAATGTATTTCGAGTGTTTTCTTATTTTATGGCTTATGTGGGAGTAGGTACAAAACGTATAGAGTAAGTAACAACAGCTGTTTTTATTTTAACTACGCAAAATGTATAATTAAATTAAATAAGTACTAACAAGGCGGTTAATAAGTATTGTTTAAGTATACTTAGTAATTTGCCATCACGAGATACGTAAAACAAGCTAAAATGATATCTAACCTCCTTTTTTTGAAGTCGGTAAAAATAAACGAGGTGCTAGTCAATCCATGAAAGTAACTGTTTATATTTTATCCTTTCACGCCTAAACCTCTGAACGGATTTCGATAAAATTTGGCAAGGAGATAGTTGGCATCCTGAGGAAGGACGTAGGCTACTTTTTGTCTCGGTGAAACGTTCTCATTTAGTAAAATTATGAATGCGCAAGTGTGTTGTTGAAAATTCTTTCTAACAATGTTGTTATCAAAAGAGTATATTTCAGTACCTAGGTAGATCGTATGATGCCCTTCAAAACGTTGCATAATAATCATAAGTTCATAACATATTATAAGACGTAATAAAGTGTTATCGACTTGAATTACCCTCTTGCCCGTTTTCACTAAGTGTGCGTACACACGAGCGGCACGCGTCGCGTCTATGGCAGAGACCACTGCAGCCGTGAGACAACGTGCCGCTCGTGTATTTGAGTCTAGTACACTAGCGGCAAGCTGGCGACGGGCGTCGGCGGCTGCAGTTACCTCTGCAACTGCTGAGGCAACTGCAGCCGTCGTGTGAACTTGTGAAGCGTATCGCTCGTGTGTATGCACACGAAGGGCCTTATCATACCAGCGGATTGCGAGCGTCCTCAAAGCGGAGCGGGCGGCAACGAACACGCGGCGCATGCGCAGCAAATTCGTTGCGGACGCACAACGAGATCGCCACGAATAGCAGTGTGGACGCCATTGTTACTGAGTGTATTGCACGTCGTTAACTTGCTACAAACACGCGACGAAAATGTTGCGAATTTTCCACGCGTCCGCGACGTCTTCACTGTGCAGCTGCGGCGTGTTCGCGACGCATTCGCTGCGCGCCCGTCCCGCCCCGCAGCCGCTCGCAAACCGCTAGTGTGATAAGGCCCTAACACGGCAGCACCTGACCTAAATGAATGCATATAAATAAACACACCTGCCCTGTTGGATTTTCAATGCTCGGATAAGCGCCCAATCAATCTGCCTATCCTTTTCCGAATTATGTTGGTGTAGGATACCAGTATTTTACATATTACGACTGCCTATCTGACCTCCACAACCCAGTTACTGGGTAACACGATACCCCTTGGTAAGACTGGTTGTCAAACTTTTGGACTTCTGACTATCCGCAACGACTTTCAAAGATTTACGAATGACAGCTGGGCCCACGTGCCTTCCGAAGCAAGGAGGGGTCTCGACATGTAATGTATGGTTACCCATTCACGTATCAATCGCGGCAAGTGTGTGTGGCTGTTATTATTTAGGCACGAATGCTAAGTTCGGCTCAGCGCTGAAAGTTGAAAATCTAACATCGCATTTTTATTCAGGCATTCATAATACCTAAATGTTACCAAGTGTTAGTGAACACTGGCTTCAGAAGTTCAGAACCATTAGTCGTGCTGGTGTTACGAACGAGACGTAATCGTAGGCATTAGACACGCGTTTGTTTTGCTGAATTACTTTCTGTGTTTGTACTGAAAAGTTGAACACTGTAGGTATTTTTTCACAGTTTCGTAATAAGTAGTCGAGGGCCACGTCTTTGCATAAAGATGATTGGCGTAAGGTGTATGTTGAGGATGATGAACCTATTTATCTTTGTTTATTTTAACAATGGTTTGGCAGCAAGCCACGGGCCATAGGTTATGTAGTACATAATTTAAAGGCGTCGCGGCAGATCCCGTAGAAGACGGCGGGACGAGCTGGAAAAAACAAACGACCAGTGATCCACTTTATCTCTAAATCGAAAGAGCAAGAAGTCATGGGGAGAGGCCTTTGCCCAACAGTGGGATGATGCAGGGTAACAGGAATAGTATACATATTTTAAATTAAGGTCGTTTTTCGTGTCTGTCTGTGTAATCGAATTGTTCTTCTAAACATAAACGGTTACGGATGGATACGGACTATTATAAAAATATGATTTTTGACATTTTCAATCTCAAATAGCCGGGCGGTTAATTGTAGACTTTCGCTGTAATAGTTAAAAATGCTCAAGATGTAATTTCCCACAAGAAAATAGTACTTAGTTTTTCTGACCGGAACTTTAATTTTTGGGTATAAAATGTTCGACACCTGAATGATGTCCTTTCAAGTAATTTTCTTAGATTTCTGCTTTAAACATTATTTAGGAAAGAAACAAAGGTAGTTTTTTTTGTAAACACAGACAGATAATATTTTAACTGTCAGATAATAATTTTATTCGTATCAAATTATCGTTATCGTTGTTCGCAGACAAAATATTACTAATATTATCTCTATAAGCTCATATTTCGGCAAAAATAACAATGTTTACTTACGATTGTGACATACTAGGAAACTATCACGGTTTTCCTGCGTATTTATAGTTTTTAATAGGAATACTTATGTAATTTTTATATTTAGTTCAATTCAATTTTCGCCATTGCACCTACCACTGTTTGCCTCTACACCACCCAAAAATTGACTGATAGAAAATGCCTATGGTAAGTCCGGTCTGTCCCACTAGTCTCATTGACCCAGTCCCATGATGGGACAAGTGGGATAATATGTCCCACTAGTCCCATGGGACAACTGATAAGTCCGCCTGTGTACATTTGTGAGCTTATTAAATAAATAAATAAATGCTTTGCGTAAACTGGGCCTATTTATGCCTACAAATAGGCCTAAATAACTAAAATATGGTCTGTCTATTTTGAGGACTAAAAGAGGTCTAGTATCTTTGGAGTCGCAACAAAAGTAGAGATTCAGTTCATCATAACAGGTAGGTATCTTAATCTAGTACTTAGTAATGGCTATTTATAAAGTCACACAAACATAACAGCTTCTTTATTAGTAGGTGAACCAAAGAAGGAACAAAGATCAGCCAGCATATCGCATAGGCATTAAGTATAATCGCGAGTTGACATTGCTATTTTCTGCGATGACTATCGTGCAAACACGCAAAAAGTAATGATAAATACACAAGGCTCGAAGTATAGATACCTACATAGGAAGGATGGATACCTTTAGCCGTTACTCTATATGTTCAAACATGTCTTCGTGTTTCAACCTATATTTGTGTCAGGGTAGCCCGTGAAATTCAGTAGATACGTTGATCAAAATATGTATGATTCGCGACGGTCGATGAAAATCCTCTTGAAACGAGACCTACCAATGTGCCATAAACGCAAATTACTGGTCATGCGCATACTCCCTATCCTCACATACGGCGCTCAAACCTGGTCTTTGACAGTTCAGCAGAGGTTCATTGAGGGTTCCCAAAATTAACGGATCGTGTTCGAAACACAATACTGCGCTCCAAAATAAAACTGCGGGGCAATTGCGTAACACATTATCAATCGGAATTGGTTTCGTTTTGACAGTTCAACAACATTCATTGCGTTATTTACGTGTTGAGCAGACAAATTTTTCGAACTTATGAAGCAATGGATTAGCAATTTGCTTCAAAATGATTCAGATTCTGATTGATAGTGTGTTACGCAATTAGGGTGCTGGATCAAACCGGAATGAGAAAGCTTATAGTGGATAAGACAAAGTTTAAAACAGAAGACACACTAGCGATCGAGGAAGGGGGGGGGGGTAGAGGGGGGTTCAGGGAATCAGACGGGAATAAATCAAGATAGCTGACGTGGCTCAAAAGGCTGCCCAACCTATATGGGACTGGGCAGGACATGAGACCCAAATAACACAGAATTGGTGCCCAGAGACAGTAAGGCGGTGTCGCGGCAGACCACGTCGAGAATGCCGGGACGAGCTGGATAGGTTCCATCAAAACTGGATGGACGACGCGCGGGCTCGCTAAAGATGAAAGGTGTGGAGGGAGACCTTTGCCCTGGAGTGGGACAGCGTAGGCTAGTAAAAAAAAAAAAGATAAAAGAAATAGACACGCAGGGTAGTCTTTTCATTATTATTATAGCGTTGTTATTTTTCTATTAAAAACATATTATACTTAGACGATGTTATCAGGTGCAGTTATGATAGTAAAATAATAGTCAGATTTTAGACTGACAACAAGATGCCTACGTGCCTTTATTCATGGAGCGTTGGTTTATCATCATTAATAAAGGACATTAAAAGACTTCCTGTGGTTGTGCTAACTAAAAATCGACTTTAAAAAAATCTTAAAGTCGTTCATTCATTGATAGACAATGCATCGCTGGGTCTGGCCAGGCAACGGACACTAGTAGATCTAAATCGGCACCCAAATTGCGTAATATACTATTAATCGGAATCTGAATCATTTTGAAACAAACTGCTAATCCATTGCATCATAAGTTCGTAAAATTTGTCTGCTCAACACGTAAATTACGCAATGAATGTTGTTGAACTGTCAAAATGAAACCGATTCCGATTGATAATACCTATATTACGCAATTGCCCCGCTGGTCCGTGTAGGGCCTGGAAAAGGCGTCCGTGAAGCTACTTATTCTCCCATACAAAGAAGGAAGGATTTTTTAAAATTCAACGGGGCGATTACAAGTACAATACAAGTTCGTCATTTTTGTCGATGAGCAATCCCGTCGGGAGCATGGCTTGTACCCACTAATTAAAGAAATTAATATAGACAAACACGAGTTTGCTTATTTTTTCTCAGTAATTATCACTACATAATGTATACTTATGTTACTAGTAATAATTTATTACACGTGGCTCTCTTAAGTTTCAGTCAACATTCATGGGAAAAAAAATGTACAACGTAATCACAATCAATATCATATGCGCACAATACCTACTCATGCTTTTTAGGGTTCCGCACCTAAAGGGTACAACACAAGTTAACACAACAGTATAGTCTGTGGTGTGCAGAGGGTGCTAGCGGAACCCTCAGTCTTACCAATTCTGCGAACGCGTGCTTTCAAAAACATAAAACTGGCTTAACAACAAAGTATTCGCATCAAAAACATCCACGTGTATGTTCCCACGGCTGGGACGCAGGTCCTCTCTGTGGGAGGGAGTGCACTATAAGTCTATAACCATTGTATATTAATGACTACAACCCATCACGCGGGCTCAGTGCGGGCCGGTAGATGTCACAGTCTTCGATTTTTTGGGTCTAGGACATGCCGGTGCCTCACGATGTTTTCCATCACCATTATGGGAACAAAGTATTACCTAAGTAAAATAATAGATATTGAATACTTTGCTATCGTTGACTTTATCAGTAAAACATCCTTGGACTAAGGATTTTTTTTTATAAATAGTTACTCCAATCTTTAGATTCATATTCTTATCAGTTTTTCAGTGACTTTTGTGATAGCACATAGACTTTTTTTAATCAAAGGAAGTAAGATATTTTTTAAACAAAAATATAACATAACATCAATGTTTCATTACTTACTTATTTATTTATTTCTGATGGCCAATTCCCGTAATTAAAAACGCGCAAAATATCAATCAATCAAAAACTTCCAATCATTATCAAAAACTTGTCAAAATTTTAGGGAAATTAGAAGTATTTTTGACAGATTGAGGCTGAGAACAAGCTGTGAACGTTCTAAAAATTACGAAAATTACCCCTCTGGTTTGTAACTATTATCTACTGTAGCTATAGATATAAGCACATGTTGCAATAAGAACTAGACACCATTGCGATTATGCGAAACAAACAAGCAACAAGTTTTAACTACAATAACAACGAGATGCATGTTAATTTAATTCATTGTCTTGAGTAGGTACTTAGAATATAAAATGAATGATATAATATGAATAAGCAAGCTGAAGTACGTTAGTACTATTAGTTATTCTGTGGCTGAAGTGGCAATGGACCGGCAATTAGCCGTAGAATCGATGACCGTTGGGGTAGACGTGTCCTTGAGTGGAAACCGCGAATCGGTAACCGTAAGGTAGTCTGCCCTCAGCCTAGGTGGAGCGACGATCTTCGCAGGGTGGCTGGTACCAGCTGGATGAGAGTTGCCGAAAATCGAGTTGAAAGGCGTGCAATAGGCGAGATCTATGGCCAGCAGTGGACTGCTGTGTAGACTGCAGATGATGATATAACTACATATTTAAATCTAAACATAACATATCGCCTCTAGCTGTTATGCACATAACTGGAAAAATATGGGTGTAGGTACTATCAGCACAACTCTGCCTAACCTTTCGGAGAAAACGGGCGTGATGAGAATGATACTAACTACTCATCTATTACCTAAAGTCTATTCAAAATTGTTTTAAATTATTTCAATTTAAACAAATATCAACTTTATTTTAATGAAAATTAAGTTGATTTCAGAGTGACTAGCACTATTGAAAAAGTTATAAAAATGTTTGAAGTTGTAGCGTGAACTGAACTTTACGGCGCGAAAGGTTTAAAGTTATTTTTCCATAAATTCATATTTGTTTACATTTTTGGCAAATAAATCGCGAATGCAGATTATATCTATACAAATAAATAAAATTGGAGTGTCTGTTTGTAATATTAAAATAACCGCTTTTTACTAAATGGATGTAAGTATACACGGTACATAATTATACCAAAATAACATTTTTTTACAATTTTTGTCTGTCTGTTTGTTCCGGCTAATCTCTGAAACGGCTGGACCGATTTTGACGGGACTTTCACTGGCAGATAGCTGATGTAATAAGGAGTAACTTAGACCTTTTATTTTAGAAAAAGCATTAGGATTCCGCGCAAAAAAAATTAAAACGTTTTCCATTATGCACGCGAACGAAATCGCGGGCACAGCTAGTCCTTAATAAAACTTATCTGGAGAAATATGGATGTACTTAACTACCCAACCCATCGTGAGATACAGGCGTAACGTTATCTATTTAATAACCCATAGGTAAGTAACCCTGTTCATTTATTACGTAAGGTAATTTTGACCAGACCACTTTCTGACCCCCTCTCGCCCTACGTAAGAAAAAATAAGCCTTGGATGAACCCCCTTCCCTCTCCTTTCTGCCCATCCAGTCTTGCGTAAGATCAGTATCTATCAAAATTGCTAAGAAAACGTACCTAGCAAAAAAAATTAAAAAGTTAATTTTTTTGCATATTTATGATGTTACGTAAGAATAATCTAGAACCCTCCCGGCCCTCCTATCCCCACGTAAGAAAAAATAAGATTTGTCTAGACCCCCTCCCCCCTCAAATCGTCTTACGTGACAAATTTACTGCCCCTAAACAAACCTTTTACTCCCAGAATAGCACTGTAAATTATGTACGAAATACCAGCCTAATCTTGGCCCAACATTCGAGGCCACAGCCAACATTTGCACCAACGCACTTGACCCATATACTCGCATAGATATAAAACCAACGACCATTCGTTGTATAAAACATTCGTTCGAAAGGTCTGCGAAACCGCGTGTTAGCTCTGCGCCACGTGGTTCTAAGAGGTTATGTCAATGGCCTTCAGGCATATAAATATACGTAGGAATGTAATGTACACTGTACCTACAGTAAATAAGACAATGATGTAACTTGGTTCAGTAAAAGTTTTGATAGCTAGATAGTTTTTTTTTAGGAAGGTAGAGTGCCTTCTAAATGGGTACTTAAACTCAAAGCATTTATTTCAATTAAACCAATTACAGGCACTTTTGAATTGTCAAGGGGTCGGTCAGTCAGAAAGATAAAGCTAGTTGCCCATTTCAATGCGTAGGTACCTATGGAGAAGAACGGGCAAGAAACCAAAATAATATGGTTACAAAGTCTTGGTTACATCATTCATGTTCAAAATTATACATGTGAGAACGATGCAGAACGTTAAAAGCGTCCATAATGAAAAGATGAGAAAAAACAACAATTCAAATATTAAATAAAATAAAATAAGCCATGGCAGCAAAAAGATGACCAGTCCCTACTGACTATGTTTTGAATTCTCCTATAAAAGACTAGCTGTGCCCCGCGGTTTCACCCGCGATAAAAGTACCTATTTTAGTCCTTTTTTATTGATTCCCTTTACAAACCTCCCCCCCTTTTTACACCCTTAAGGGATAATTTCGGGGATAAAAATTATTCTATATCCTTTCCCACAACTCAAACTATCTCATCTATATCGGTTCAGCGGTTATTGATTTCTCATACAAACTTCCACCCGTCTTTTCACCCCTTAAAGGATGATTTCTGGGGTGAAAACTATCCTATGTTCTTCCTCGGAATGCAGTCTATCTCTCTGCCAAAGGGTTTAGCCGTACTTCCATAAGCAAACTGCCCCCGATAGGAACCTATATCGTAACCTATGTTATATTGTAGAGGGTACTAATAGTAGTTCATCGCGTAGATATTAGCTCTATATCTTAGGTAATTGAGGAGCTATTTGAAAAAAAGTGTCCGGAGACGACTTTTTTTCAAAGTGATATATCTCTGTTGATTTCAAAGCTAGAAAAATAAAACCAATCCCAGTGTTTATGGTACACTTTACAGTTTATTTTATATAAATTTTCATGAGCCAAGATTAAATAAAAATATTAAAAAAAATGCAAATATTTTTTTTTTTATTGATTTCTATCAGATCGAATTGAATTACCACTTTGAAAAAAATATATAATAATTGTCTATACCTTGCCTAACAGCATGCTAAGTTTCATTAAAATCCATAAGGTGCAACATGATGAAAAAAAATAATAAAAGTAAGTGGACCACCTAAAGACCACTTTGTTGACGCTTGCCAAGCCTTGGCAAGCGGGAAAAGGTACCTCTAATAATCTTTAACAAAGTAGCGTTTTGACAGTTTATAAAAAGTACATTAACGATTGGTGGTGTCATTAGCCTATCACAATATTTTGTCGATCTACTTTTATAGTGACTAGATTATCAAAGTACTCGCGCGTGCATGTTTGATCACAGTGCATAGTCGTGGTACGCTTTCGCTGTTATTATTTGCGCAGTTTTACAAATTCCTAATTCAGGGACGTATTGTTTGTTCATGTTTAAAAATATATATATAATAACAAGTGAATGCAGTGAATAAGCAGTGAATAAACCAGTGACCTAAAAATATATTGGCTATGTCTGGAAAATGTAATAATTGTGGCTTTAAGTAAGAGCTCTTACACACGAGCGGCATGTTCCCAACGGCAGAGCAACGGCAGAGGTAACTGCAGCCGTCGACTGCAACGGTTGCCGTCGACGCGTCGACGGTTGCCGTCGACGCGTCCACGGTTGCCGCCGGCGCGCGTCGACGGCTGCAGTTACCTCTGCCGTTGGGAACATGCCGCTCGTGTGTAAGAGCTCTAAGAGCGGCATGATGAGCCGTCGACGCGCGTCGGCGGCAACCGTCGACGTGTCGACGGCAGTCGTCGACATTTCAACTTCGAAGATCAAGTGTCGCTATAGGTCGACGGTTGCCGCCACGCGCGTCGACGGCTGCAGTTACCTCTGCCGTTGGGATATGCCGCTCGTGTGTAAGAGCTCTTAAAAGTGCAAGTACAATCGCGACACATTAATAGCAAAACCTACAGATGTTACATTGACTACAACCCCAATGGAAAAAGCCGCGAAGATATTCGGCGTTATTGCTGTAACTGTGCAAATAGAAATCGAACAGTTGGGTGTTGCTCTCACGTGGCAGCAATTATATATTATTTATCAAATGCAAGATATTAATCGCATATAGTTCGCCCAGCAGAAATATTATCCAGTGTTTTTTCTATAAATAAAGATCACGTTGTAATTAATGAAAATAATGACGATGACTAATAAAAGCTATTTTTTATTAATATGGATTTAACTGTTACTGAGAAAAAATCCTTCTATTTTCATTTAAACCTTTCATGCCCAATACGCTTAAATGCGCAATACGATTTAATTAAATACTAGATTATTGAAAAATTAAAAGTTAAAAGCGTCAAATAAGTGGTCATAAGGTGGTCCACTTACTTTTTTTTTTTTTTTTTCATCATGTTGCACCTAATGGATTTTAATGAAACTTGGCATGCTGTTAGGCAAGGTATAGACAATTATTATATATTTTTTTCAAAGTGGTAATTCAATTCGATCTTATAGAAATCAATAAAAAAAAAATTATTTGCATTTTTTTTTACATTTTTATTTAAGCTTGGCTCATGAAAATTTATATAAAATAAACTGTAAAGTGTACCATGAACACTGGAATTGGTTTTATTTTTCTAGCTTTGAAATCAACAGAGATATATCACTTTGAAAAAAAGTCGTCTCCGGACACTTTTTTTCAAATAGCTCCTCAATTACCTAAGATATAGAGCTAATATCTACGCGATGAACTACTATTAGTACCCTCTACAATATAACATAGGTTACGATATAGGTTCCTATCGGGGGCAGTTTACTTATGGAAGGACGGCTAAACCCTTTCATCTAAATCCGTTCAGTGGTTTAGGCGTGAAAAGGTAACAGACAGACAGAGTTACTTTCGAATTTAAAATATTAAGTATGGATAGTATGGATGTGGTTAGTTACAAATAGAAAAGTCTCAGATATACTTATATAAAACTATTTTCAATTTATAGTAGCTAATTGTTCTAAACCTGCATTTTCATTGGTTTCGAACTAGCTCCGCCGCGTGGTGTCACGCATAAGTCTCGATCCCGTGGGGATACCGGGATAAAAAGTATCCTATGTGCTAATCCAGGTCATGGCCTACCCATGTGCCAAATTTCATCCAAATCTGTTCAGTAGTTTTAGCGTGAAAGTTTAACAAACATAAAAATTAAATCTTTTTCCTTTATAATATTCGTTTAGATAATTACCTTCTAGCGTATGGAAACTCTTACAATAATATAAAGTTTTGTAATCCCAAAATTCTTTTCGTCCATCAAAAACTGGCTGAGGTATTTTAAAAATATAGATGCACTGATCACTGTAAATAATTTATTATACAAAATATGTAATCGATTACAGTTTACCGAGAGAAATCGAGCCGTGGGAACATCGATTATAATTACCTCTACATCGAAACAATTTACTCGAGAAGTCGGAAATCGATTAATATAAATTACACTTTAATGAACTGTATCATATTACGAGTACTTATATTGGAAAATAAATAAACGCTGTTCGTTTATAGGTATAACCAAGCTGAAGATGACCATACATTGCGTGGTAACTAGCCAGAGATGAATGTAGTACACCTACACTTCACCAGCAATGTAACTGCGTAACACACTATCAGTAGCGATAGCTTTCATTTTGACAGTTCAACAACATACATTGCGTTATTTACGTTGTTGAGCAGAAACAGTTTTCAAACATATGAAGCAATGGATTAGCAATATCCTTCAAAATGATTCAGATTGTGGTTGATAGTGTGATCGTCCCTTATCCATTTGCCATCCAACAAAAGAGATGCATTATAAAGGTGGCCGCATTTTATCCAAACTCTGAAATGAATTCTGATTTTCAACAGAGATTTTAGCCTTGGAGATATTATAGTGCACAAGTGATGCGCAGACACAGGTGCACTGTCTCTTCCATATAAATATCTTATATCTATGGTCTCTTCCTTCCCTCACTCTCAAAGTATGATAGATAGGGCGGTAATTTGAAGCGACCTGAGAGAAATCAGGCGCAGGACCAACGGCTTTACGTGCATTCCGAGGCACGCGGGTATCACACCGCTTACATCCAAACTCCGGGCTGTTAGGTACTAAGTTTGGAAATTGGAATTCAATTCTGTAATATTGTGCATGTATTCTTAAATAAATACTTAATAATTTAGTTAGAATAATATCCTACAATTCTCACAATAACAACTCGCCTTTCTTCTTGATTACCAACCTACCTACAGACCTTGAAAATGCATTTATCAACATTAACAGAAACCGGCAAACTTGTTTACAAAACACACCATAGGTCTGTAGCTTAAATAGAGTTCCCATATTCCAAGTAAGTAGCCTATTAATACACATAACATAATAAATCATGTCTGTATTTTCCAAAGGGTCAGGCTGGAGTGAGGCACATCCAGCCTATTAAAAGTATTCTGTGTATAAATACCCGAAAGACATTCACATAATCTTCTTCCCCAAAATTCCTCTTTGCAAGTTGATTTTGTACGAGATAAACATTTTACGAATATAAATTATTCGACATCGCCATATCGACTGAATAAACTACGCACAAAACATCGTCGTCTAAGTGTGGGTGTGACGTACGATAGCGATAACGTGTCTGTGTGTGTGCGACCAAAGATTGTGTGGAGTTTGTTTATTATAAGACGGGCGAGTAGGCAGAACAGATAGGATTTGAACCAGTGGCGTAACTATAGGGTGGCATTTGGGCAAAATGCCACGAGCCCCCAGCCAGAGGGGGCCCCCGGTCCGAGAGAGCCATGAGCACAGGAGGATCCTAATATAAGGAGAGATACAGTCAGGTGTTAAATTTTTAAGGGAAAATACAAATTGTACGCGGAAGAAGTCGCAGGAGAAGTGCTAATAAAAAAAAAACTATAACGTTGATTGAGCTTTTTTACATTGAGGGAGGGCCCCATCCCTTGAATTTGCCACGGGCCCCAAACGGTATAGATACGCCACTGTTTGAATAACAAATTCTTTTAAAACGAATGATCTAGTGGATAGGGTCTAAACGTGGGCGATAACGCCCCCTCGTGGGCGTTTGAAACTTTCAGGGGGGTAGAGGACCCAGAGAAAATTATATATCCTATCTTACGACTATATAATATTAGGTACACGTTTAAATAACAATCGTGGCAATACATGTTTCAGATTCGCGATAGATTGTAAGTAAAAAAAAATTTGGGCTTTACAAAAAAAAAAAAAGATTGAAAACCTATGATTTAGTGAAACCTGCGGATAATTGCGTAACACACAGACTGACAATGGATCGCAATTCCTTTAATTTTGACAGTTCCCCCACGTTCATTGCGTTATTTACGTTGTTGTGCAGACGATTTTTTCAAACCTATGAAGCAATGTATTAGGAAATTTCTTCAAAACCCTCGCATTGTGTTTAAAATTGATTTCACTAACTCATTTACGCCTGAATGATCGGTACAGATTCAAAATTTTCTTTCAGTAGTAAATGCCGCCAGTTGCAAAGATAACAAAAAAAGCCAGTAGCAAAGACTTCCTGACAAACTGTCTAAGTGCACTTCAGAGTAAGTAGGTAGTACCAAGGCTGCTAGCAGAAATGACAGTGGCTGAAGTAAGGTTGCAGTTGCCTCTGTTGTCGACGCCTGTCGCCTGTCGCTTGTGATATTCACTATATCAATAATACCTCAAGGTCAAGTCAACACAAAGCCAGGTCAACAAAGTAAACTATCTGTTACATAATCTATGCATGTTTTGATGTGGCCCGCTCGTGTGTGACGTGTTTACAATACACAACACGCGCGTGTGTGCGTTTAGCTGGTAAACGTATTTATTTTAGGCACCGGCTACACCCGGTTCAGTCCTCCTTGTCTTTTTGATCGACCAACAGTGTCAGTGCTTTGTGAAATTATTAAAAAAAAAAAAAACTTTTGGAATCATCATGTCGGCGTCACCTATTGCGAGGCAAGCGACCAATGTCCAGGCCATTCCTTCAAGGAGGGTTCTCATCACCGACCCCTCACAGATGCCAGATGTATACTCCAGCACACCTGGAGGCACTGTCTACTCTACCACTCCTGGAGGTAATTGAGCTTCTTCTTCACCTTCTTCTTTTTAATCCATATCTTAGCGATAAGACCGCCCATTGTGTCACCCTTATTTATGTACTGTAATTTATATGGTGTACATGATAAAGAGTATTCTATTCTATTCCTCTTCTATATTTTTTTGGGTCATAAACAATTGAGACAATTAGGTAATGTGACGACCACGTTTTTTATATACTTTTTATCCGACAAAAAACAGGCTATAGTACATATTATTATTTTTTGCATATGTCCAAGCCCTAAAGTTCGACAGCCTGTCAACTTGTTAGAATTAATTAATTATACAGACACTCTAACAATAGTGACTAAAGATTATGTACACAAACTGCCAAGCAACCGTTAAACAATAATATCCTCTTGCCAACATTTGCTGGGGTAAAAGGAATTGTACAGTCAACAAAAGAGATAAGTATGCAGGCTCGTCCGCTATATATGAAGTTTAGTAAGAAACCGATGGATGTTATCAAATAAAATTGAATTTTATAAATAGAAAACAAACAGCTCTTTTATCAAATTAAATTTTATTTTAGTCGACAACATCCATCGGTTTCATACTAAACTTCAACTATATCCGACGATCCTGCATACTTATCTCTTTTGTTGACTGTAGATAGGTACCTATTTAACATAGCCAGTACTTATGGATTCGTCCCTCAAGCAACATGAGTTGTAAAACTAATTTTAGAAGCGACAATGAACTCTATATTGAGCTTAATTGTAGAACCTTGACAGGGTTTAATTGGTTCAAACATTACGATAATTAGGTATTATGTTACGTATATTCAATATGAATGAACTTTATAGCCATTGTTGTTCAAAACAAACTGATTAGGGCACTAATTATGATAACAATTAAAAGTTAAACTATGTAATAGTAGATAAGCGACTAAATACCTATAAAAACAAGTAATGTTTTAATAGTATGTATAAGTATTAAATATGGATATTTATGTTTTATACGAAATCAAAAGTTGAAAAGAGTGTTCAACAAAAATTGTGATAAAATCCTTCTTTACCACAGATATCTTGATCAATGAAAGGATGAATATTCCTTAATTTATTTAAACTTCACTAAGTAAGATATCGTTTAACATTCGTACAAAAAATCATTCACCAAAGCAATCTTACATGTATCAAAAGATATGAAGAGTACTGAAGGTTAGGTACATCAAAACATTTTGATATGCCAACTACTAGAAATGCTAGTACATACAATTATTTCCAAACAAGATAATCCATGTCTTTGTTTGTGTAACCCTTCAGATATCAACGTCGTAACTTGTTGTTTATGCTATCACATAAAAACATAATATTACGACCGTAAATTATAGCTATTACACTGCCTACACAAACACGCTTAAGTGGGCTTTTGTAATCTAAATTCAGGGCGTCAATTTAGTTTGCAAACCCGTCTACAAACCAACAGTAAAAACCACTAGTAACACACTACAATTAGAGACTAAGTGCACCATTTAAGATTGAGACTCAAGAATCCATAGATTATAGGAGCCCTAGTCAGTTTAAAGAGCTCGTATGTATGCAGTCTCTTCCAAGGACTAACTGAGGGCATACATTAGGAATATAAAGATCTTATAGGTAATAAATGCAGCTCTAAAAAGAACTAACTCCGCGTAAAAGTTTACACTTCCGGGGTCCAACTCCGAATCGAGTGTACTCAGACTTTAAATTAAAGGATCAGCGATTGAGTTTTAATAAACGTAGCAAGTTTCTAACCTAACATAACATAACTTCACGCTGGTAATCCCCAAAGGGTTAGGTAGAGTTGTGCCTCGTTGGTTGTGCCTAATAGTATACACCCACATTCCGCCAGTTATGTCTTACCAAAGGATACGTGAGGATACGTGTTACCCAGTAACTGGGTTGCGGGGGTCAGAAAGGCAGTCTTTCCACGTAAAATTCTTGCTAGTATTCCAGTTAATCTGGTCAGATTAGAAGCCGACCCCAACATAGTTGGGAAAAGGCTAGGCAGATCATGTTTAAGTTCCATATAATAGGGAGCCACCCTAATGCCATCATCCTAACCTCACAATGAAACGAAAACGTGATTTCAAACATGCCACATGGCGATATTAACTGTGTTATGCTAGTTATGTAACGACTTGGCAACTAGTCGCACACAATCCGCTGTTTGTTTAAGATAATGGAACAACTATGTCCACTTAGCGAGCGTTTGCGCACACTGGTCACATTGTTGATAATCTATGGAAGTTTATCGATTATTTGTTGTTAATTATTCAGATTGTATCTTGTTTTGTAACAGGTTTTAATATTCTTTATCTTTTTTTTACGATTTATAATTTTATATAAGTAGATACCTATTATAATCATAAATATTTCCCTAGACTTCATTGATGTTTCTGTGAAGTTATTGAATATTCTTGAAATACAGCTTCAATAAAATGTCAGGTCTTCGTCATTTATTCAAAAATTAGCATACATAAACATATTATGTAAATTAGGCTGAATACCGACGTGTATTACCTACAACTTCAAGAAAAGAAGATACTTAAGCGTCATAGATTCCGATGATGATTTAAAAACCAATTTCAAAGTAATCACCATATTTTTTCTTTGTAAAATCTTTGAGTTTTCATTAAAATTCTCATGACAGACTTAAAAACAGGTTTTAAAGATCATAAAAAGCGAAGTCCTCAGCACAAAGAAAGCGCTTGTGTATGCTTCAAGCGGCTTAAGGATCATTAAGACCAAACTTATCTCCATAATCAAAGTGACGGGGAAATGTCAGCGCACTCTTGTAATAAAAAATATAGAGGTAAAGATAATATTTTGTTTCACCATTAGGGTTAATGGAGAAAAATTTTAGAGATTCAATAAAGATGAATTTCTATAAATCAAGGTTAGAAGCAGCTCTAGGGATTGCCTCAAAATAAACTTACTGTTACATATTTATTTATTTTTTGGTTAACTTTTCCTTCGGTAACTAAATCATCATCAGATTACTACAATCAACTTGCACGCTTTTCCAAAAAGTGAAAACACGCGTATATTCCGAAGTATTCCATTAAATCCATCCTTTAGCAAATACTCTAGACCCACCTTGATTCTTGAACTATACTTATTTAATTATATTTATATATACCTACATACCTACTTTACCAAAAAAATCGATTATCACTACAAAACATGCAATGGACGGCCTTATCGCCTTCTGCGATCTCTCTATTTACTTACTTATTTGAAATATTTTATTTACTAACTTGTTATTTCTCGAATAGATACGTGTCCATGAGTACCTAATCTACATGAACTCGTTGTAAATATTGTGGCAGCTATGTAAACAGCCATTTCTATTTGAGAGTGGAAACCGGTAGAATTTCTGTTTGATTAAGTATTTGAATTGGAAAAAAGACAGTTTGATAGAGAGAAACCGGCTACGAAGCTAGATGTTTCTTTAACTTGAATTTATTTTATTGTTTCCAGTTCTGTAACTTAAAAACTAAGTAATCAAACGTTTGAATAAAACAGCAGGGCCAATGAAGCAAACAACCAGCGGGATAATATTAATTGCGTATCACGATTATTTTGAAAGTTCAACTACATTCATTGCGTTATTTACCAATACCATTTTTGCGTTATCCAATCCATTGCTTAATTATATCTGAAGAATAGGTATTCTTCAGACATAATTAAGCAATGGATTGTGAATGAAAGTATGCTAAGTACTCAATTTGCAGGTTTTTAGAATTCATAATCATTTAAGACTCGGCCAATTTCTCTTAGAATAACATTAAGAAGAACAAATAAATATTTGTAAACATGTTAAAATAGATGTGCTAAGTGCTAACGTATACTACACAAAATATTTTAAGCAAAACAAACTATATCAAAACACTGACGCGCGGAAACGCCGAAATAGAATTCGTACATAATATTTTCGTCGAAACTGTTTTCCTCGTAAATTAATTAAACGTTATGTATTATGTCGCATGACATAACAGTTTCAACATCTTTGAATAGAATGAAATAAATTTAAATACAATTGGCTTGTATTTAGTTAGGTTCTAAATTTAAATAATATTTATGTACCTAGTTCATGAGTACATAGGTACTCATCAACTATTAGGAAGACCACAGATTCCGAACAATAAGACACATTTTATGTTTATAAAGATATAAGGACCAGAAAAAGTCAATTTATAGTAATTATTGTTGTTGTGCTTTTTATTAATTTATCTTCTATTTCCTTTTTTCCAGGTACAAGAATAGTATACGAGAGGTCCTTTATGATGTCGCTACGGCAATCTCCGATCTCGCAGACCCCACCAAAGTGCGCATTACCAGCAGCACTGCTAAAGAATCCTAACTCCGTCCCGAATGTCATACAACCGTCCGCGGCTCAAAAGGCGCGTTCAAACTCAATCTCATTCGACGAGACGCAAGAAACATTTAGCATGGATCTCTAATAGGTTAAGTTTTAAGTCATTATAAAAAAAAACTTATGCTTTATTGTATGTACAATTTCATAATGTAAGTTCTAAATACCACGTGTGCGCTTACTTTATGTCTCTTCCGTACCTTAAGTGTCAGTTTTGTTTAACTTAGGACCAGGAAATTAAAGTAGCAACTACTTTAATACTTCATGACCTAAGTAGTTATTTTTAAGTTAGCTTTAACTCTTAAATGCGTGACTGAACATTATAATAGCGTTCAAAACGCGGTCCTTTGCCACGCCCGCCAAAAACAATAAAAAAATATAAAAGAGTACAGATAAAAAATACTTATAAAAATATTATTGAATTCTTAATGGAATGGATGCGTTCATAGTATGAGACCAAAAATGTATTTATTGTTAAAAAAAAGTGGCAAAAGATAAATTGTAAATAAATAATTGTTAGTTTAATGCGTGTAACGCACACTGTAGGTGCTTAGTATTTTTATATTAAAAGCAAGTGCCATTACATGGAAGTTAATTCTAGTGACATAATTTCCTTCCGACTGGTGTTGCTGACATTGTTATGAAATCTCAGATTTTTAATATTATTGTCTGGATTTAGCGATATTAATTTGTTTAAGAAATCGGTCACAGATTGTTGAAATCTTGTAAGTCAAATTGTATTATTACGGTAGGAATCTGAAAATTTAGAAAATAATTAAAGTTTCTATTGTCGGGCTATACAAAGCTTACTGAGATACTTCGCGGGATTTTTTTAAACTTTCACCCCCTTACTAATAAACGTATTATATCAGGTGAATATAAGTTACACACCGATTTCTCTCTTTCAGTCGTCAGTAATTTGACTTTCGAAAGAAGAAGACAAAGCGTTGTGTAACTATACACACATTATACAACGTTTATTAGTAAGGGGGATCAGACTTTAAGAATGCCGCGTTGGATTGTCAGTCTGACTTTAATGACTTAGTAGCCCTAGATTAAGGACTTACTTATTGAAATGTTGTTCCAAAGCATTTAATTGTCTGTAATGATGGTATATAGCCATTATCTCTCTTGTTAAATGTAAGTGCGTGTTCCACCTCTGTGGATGCTTTGTATACCTAGTGTGCGTGGATACTATGTTGATATTATGATATATACGACTGCCAGTATAATAATTATGGAAATAAAAATGTTTAAATATATTTTTGAAATTTTGATTTACCTTTGCTGTAACACCTACTCTCTCTTTCTCTCTACAATCAGCAAATAGAGAAACGCTCCAGCTCTTCTGAAACAGGATTCAGAAAGCAAAAGCTACGGTTTCAAAAAATCTATAATTTTCGCCAGTCAAAAATTAATCTGTATTTGGACAGCCTATAATGTGTGACCGTTCTCCGCTTTTCTTACGAAGCCAAAGCTTTGCTAGATGTGCAACCATAACTCGAATCGAAAATCAAACACTGCATGCCTCTGATGGCGCGATTAATATGGCCACCAACTTGATCCAGATAATATAAGAAAGTCCAACCTGATTGGGAGTTATATTATGTTCGAGCCGTTTGGGGTTGAAATACTAGGGCCATGGGGTCCTAGTGCCCACTTGGTTTTTCGAGATATCGCCTAGCGGTTGGTCGACTCTTCACGTGACCAGAAAGCTGGCCTCTTTCTTGGCCAAAGAATTAAATTAGCATCGCCATACATCTGTATTTACATAGTTACTTATTATTTTTGCTGACTTAGGGTCGCTAGGTATCATTCGATTATTACTGTAGGTAATTTTCCGTTGCTAATTAATTTATATTGTACCTATTTAGGTCGGTATGTCCTACAATAAGAGTACAAAAGTACCCATACATTACGTAATTGACTGATAAAGTGCAACAAAACGCTTTGGGGAGAAAGGTTATCATTTCAAAACACTTTTGCTTACTTTTCTTGCCTGCGCTATACTTACATAGGATAGGTACTTATTCGATATAAACAACTACACACCTTCAATTATAATCAGTGATCGATTTACGATCCTTAAACTAACCGTTGTATCATACATTACATATAATTCGAATACATGAATTAAAGTTAGACTATTTATTTCGGGATTTTACGTGAAAATCCCGAAAATTTGGTAATTGCAAGTTTAGTTAAAAATAGCCTTTACCCATCTTAAATAAAGTTTATTTTCAACTTATTTAAGATTTTTCCCGAATTCCGGGAAAAAAATGTCGTCGTAAGGAAGTCTCCACTTTCTGTCTCTGTTCTCTGAAGTTTAGGTAAATATAGTCAGCCTATTCCGATAACTGATTATAACTAGTAATTTGACCTGTCCCCATCTGTCTGTGACCCTTTCTTCTCAGGTATAGTTAGATATGAAATGTCGACTCCATCTAGCTTATTATTATTTTTTTTTAAATATGGGCCCGTGAAAGATGGAAGGAGTGGACGAAGGCCTTTGCCCAGGAGTGTGACAGGGAAGGCAAGTAAAAAAAAATGACGTGTAAGTGATTCCGATATCCCATTTACAGAATAAACAATTTCATTTCACTGACAATACCTAAGCGAGTTGTTGCATAACTTCTATTTAATCTGTAGTACAAAGGTATAAGCTACGTGATGCTAAAGCAGCCTTAAAGCCTTTTTTTGGATGGGAAATCATCAAATGACCCCTCCCGCTCTGGGTGGAGCGGAAGGGAGTGTCAGACTCTTACTGACTAAAACCCACCCGCCACCCGCACTTAGCCCTTTATGTTCCGGGGTAGCGGTAACCCTTTCAGACAATACCGCACCCCCGGCAGGCTTCGGCCCTGACAGGCCCCTTCCTTTATGCTGACATCTCTTTGAGGCGCGCGTGGAACACGTACGCGCCGTGCGGCACGGGGCTTGGTCCTGATCGGACGGTGAGCTACCCATTACTCTCCGTCCGCAGGCCCGCGCCTACGGTAGCTGGGAGTCGTCACGAGGCTCCCAACGCCCGGAGCGTCTCCCGCGGTGGCTGGGACGTGAGGCTCTCTCCCTCAGCCATCCCGCAGCTTTAAAGCCTGAGGTAGCTTTGGTTTATCAGTTTTAACGAGACTAAATCAAAAGCCGAAGGTTCCCAACTTATCAGGAATAGGTACTAATAATGAGGTTCAAACTGCAGGGTAATTGCGTACCCACTATCAGTAGATAGTGGGTACTATCAGTAGATAGTGGGTAGGTACGCAATTACCCTGCAGAACTGTTGAACTGTCAAAATGAACCCCATTGCTACTGCAATGAGTTTCATTTTGACAGTTCAACAACATTCATTGCGTTATTTGCGTTGTTGAGCAGACACATTTTTCGAACATATAGAGCCATGGATTAGAAATATGCTTCAAATGATTCAAATTGAGAGTAATTGTGTGTTAAGGAATCAGGGTGCTGAATTGCTGATACTGAATCACAGATATAGATAGACCATCTGTGTTCTGAATCATGTCGAATTTGTCAAGAATAGAATGTTTTTGTAGGTTGTATTTAATTTCAAACAAGATAATAATATAACATATCATCACGTCTGTAATCTCCGAAGGGTCAGGCAGAAGTGTCCCTTGAGTACACCCACATAACATATAAGCTAACCTATGGTGGATTATTCCACTTTGCCCCACCGGCCGCCCCACTGGTGGGGCAAAGTGGAATGTCAAAAATTTTGCAGTGGAATCTGCCCCACTAAATCGAAATAGTGGGGCAGATTCCACTGCTTTAAAATCCTGTTGGATTCTGCCCCACTAGGGTTGGCGCCTTAGAATAAACGTACAAACATTTTATTTTCGCAATTTTTTATTAATAAAATATAACTATGTACACTAAACTTTTAAAATCACAGATATTATGCGATTTTAAATTAAATAAATTTTTTAAATCAAATTAAATATTTGTTCATTAATGGCTAGTTGCCATTAATAAACAAATATTTAATTTAATTTGTTTTTACTACTTTATTTAAGCTTAAAATCACAAACTGAGCACGATTCGTCCCCGTAAATAGAAAACGAAATACTATTTATTCTAACTATTTAACTATTCAAAATCACACATTAATCATCATTTGGTATAGCATAATACAGTCTTATGATTACTAACTATACTTGATTAACTTATAAATAAGAAACAACTTTACTAAAATAAAATCAACTAAAATCACACATTAATAAGCTTACATAAAATCGTTTCAAAAACAAAAAAAAAAGACGTATACGTTGCATGGTGATTGGGGTAGCTCTCAACACAACAAATATTGTGCCATTCGTGTACGCTGTTATGAGTACAAAGTCAACAGAAGTTTACACCGCTTTTTTTCTGTAGTAAAATCACAGATTCCGGAATGGGAACCACACTTTTCAATCGGATTTTAAGGCAGTGGCAAAAAAAGAAAAAAAAAAAAATTTGCGAATACAAGTAGCACTTAGTGCAGCTGTTTTACCCTTATTACCAGAAGAAAAGATAAACTATCCTTCTGCAGAGAGGTGTGAGACAGGAAGATGTTATCTCTCCCAAACTGTTCACTGCTGCACTGGAAGATGTCTTCAAGGTTCTGAACTGAAAAGGGGCTGGCATTAGCATTAATGGCGAGTACCTGTATAACTAACCTTCGGTTTGCGACGATATTGTAGTCATGGCTGAGACTATGGAGCACCTCAGTACAATGCTCGATGAACTCAGTAGAGCCTCCGAAAGAGTGGGTATCAAAATGAACTATACTGATAACTAAGTGATAAGAAATGCAAATGGCCAAATGCACGTCTATTGTGTAGGTAAATAACGGTTTGGTCATTCTTACTCCAACGCTGCATGTAACAAATCGTATAATTAATCTGCGATTTACATCCCTTATCCTTCTAGAAACAACTAGGAAATACAAAATTTGCGAAAATAAAATGTTTGTACGTTTATTCTAAGGCGCCAGCCCTAGTGGGGCAGAATCCAACAGGATTTTAAAGCAGTGGAATCTGCCCCACTATTTCGATTTAGTGGGGCAGATTCCACTGCGAAATTTTTGACATTCCACTTTGCCCCACCAGTGGGGCGGTCGGTGGGGCAAAGTGGAATAATCCCCTATGGTGAGGAAACCGGAATGTCCTAGAACCAAAAATTCGAAGACATCACCAACCCGCACTGTGATGGATTACGACCCACTCCCTCACACCGAGAGGAGGCCTGTGTCCCAGCAGTGGGACCGTTATAAGCTGATTACGCTATACAGGGTGAAATTAAATTCATGGGCATGACATTGTACTCATCATTATGAAAAACTTTTACTATTGGGACCATAGAAATGTAATATATCTATGATTGGGACTAAACCTGAAATCGCGAAAAAAAATCAGCTGTTCCTTGCATTTATGTTCACAAAACTCGTCAAAATGTAGGGAAGAGCTGATTTTTTTTCGCGACTTCGGGTTTGGTCCCATGGTAAAAGTTGTTCATAATGATGATTACAATGGCCCCTTAAAAGGATGCCCATGAATTCAATTTCACCCTGTATAAGCTAACAGCCCTAATACAAATTATAGTAATAATTCTGAATCAAGGTTTATTTGAAGTTACGTACGTGTTATTCTTCATCTAAGTAGGTACCTTACATATAGTTTGATTAAGAACGTAAATAATTCATTAGGTACACATCACACAGGTGAGGAAGTACATGTGTTATCAGTAATAGATTTCATAGGAAGGTAATAGCCATATCGGGCCCAAGGCTGTATATTCGCAGACGTATTTTTATGGACCGGAGTAATATGGCCGGTTACGGTAGGTCATAAAGTTGATATTACGATAGTTACTGTACCTGTGTTGTAAATGGCCTTGTTGCGAAAAGCGTACTTTAAACATCTACTAAGAATGGTTTCGTTTTGAAAACAATTTGCCGCTTAAATTCAAAAGGGCTACAAGTCGGAAAAAATCCAAATCCTTTTTAAAGCAAAAAACGTATCAATTCTGTCTATATTTTTATATTCGAGAAGGACACCCAGTATTTTCGCAATAAAAATGGAGCTAATCGCACAACAGCCCCTTTTCCATTTTGACACTTAGGTGGCTAACTTCAGTGGGGCAATTGCGTAACACTTTATCAATCGGAATCGGTTTCATTTTGACAGTTCAACAACATTCATTGCGTTATTTAAGTACGTGTTGAGCAGACAAATTTTTCGAACTTATGAAGCAATGGATTAGCAATTGGCTTCGAAGTGATTCTGATTCCGATTGATAGTGTGTTACGCAATTAGGGTGCTGATCAAATTTGCTTTAAAAAGGATTTGTAATTTTTTCGACTTAGTCCTTTTGAATTTAAGCAGCAAATTGTTAAAAGTCTGAAATTTTCTTTGTTTTGTGCAAAGTTACGCAGTATTGACCAATACTAATTTTCTACCTCAGTAGATCCCCAATGGCAGGAAACGACGCGGCAGGCCCGGAAAGAGATGGCAAGTTGAGCTGAACAGCTGGACTCCTTCTTAAAGGATTGGTCCACAATCGCGAAACAAATGAAGAATAGACATTTTTTAAATAAATAATCAATTTATAGTTCGTTTTTTAATCCCAGAGACTAATCTGACATTTAAGTCTTTTCTATTTTCGTTTTTTTTAGTATAGAAGTTTGACATTACACTTGTCAAATTAGTCTCTGGGATTAAAAAACGAACTGTAAATGGCGGTGTTTAATTATTTATTTAAAAAACGTCTATTCTTCTTTTGTTTCTTCTCCATAAAGGTTTCATAACGTTTCTATTACCTAAATAGTTCAATATGCTCACCTAGAGGGAAAAAAACAAAAAAATCCTTGTTGTTTTCGACTTATATTTTGGTGAATAACTCCGAAACCTGACGCTTTAGGATATTATGTTATATTACATTTTTGTTTATATAAGTGTTCTCTATCTAAATATATAACTTTTGTTGTGCACCGCGATTCTGAAAAAAAATCAAAATGGCGGCTGATTTTAGGGCCAAAACCTTCAAACCCCTTTGATAGTTTCGGGTAGCTTGATCTGCTGGCGACTATACAAAAGACATTTTGAAAACGTTTTAAAATAATGTAGGTTTAACTTACCTGCGGTAATTAAAATGTTTTAGTAAATTCTTTCTAATTTAATATTGTTTTATTCCCAAAACTAACATTTACTGTTTCTCTTTGGTAAAACCTAGCATGTGCCAATAAACAATGGTAAAAGCTCAAAAAATCGTCATATTTTTTATCAATACTCACATTTACCTATATTGGTAAATCTTTTACAGTAGGTAACATATAAAATTATTACAGGAAATTCTCAGCAGCCCAGAGTCTGAGTTTAGGCCATGAAACTACACCTCAGCTGGCCTCTTTGGGGAATATTGAGATATTATGTGAAGGGGATTTATGAAGTCCACATTACCCTGATTGTCCGACAACCCTTCAGTAAATAAAACAATAGTATCAAAACGCATCCAAGTCTGCAAATAAGTTCTATGTTTATCCACCAGGAGGCGCGTTACAAGATGCTTTAGATAGACCGCGAAATTCAAATTTTCTTACGTTTTTTGCTATTTGCAGGCCAATACAACTATAGAATGACTTATACTTCATGAAATATCAATCAATAGGATTATAATATGATCTTAGAGGGTTGTATGGATGATTTTAATTATCATAAAATACTAGCAGCGCCATGCGGTTTCACCCGCATATGTTTAGAAAGACACGTGGCGCCATCTATTATCACAATAACATTGTTGTTTTCCTCGGGAACAGCACTTTTTTTCGGGATGAAACGTACCTACTCTATGTCCGTGTACACCTGACAAAGTTTATGCAAAATTTCAGGATGATCGGTACAGTGGCTTAAGCGTGAAAAGGTAACAAACAAACAAACTTACTTTCGCATTTATAATACTAGCTGCGCCCCGCGGTTGCACCCGCATAAGTTTCGATCCCGTGGGAATATCGGGATAAAAACTATCCCATGTCCTTCCCCGGGATGCAATATATCTCTCTGCCGAATATATATCGAATCCGTTCAGTGGTTTAGGCGTGAAAAGGTAACATACATACAGACAGACAGAGTTACTTTCGAATTTATAATGTTAGGATTCTGTAAAGTCATATGTGTTTCGCTCGCGAATCATATTTTAATCAACATTCAACACTGAACTGCAAATTGCAAAAAACGCAAGCAAACCAAAAATTTTGCGGGCTACCATGGCGCTTTTACTGTTTAAATAATATCTTCTTACAAGCCGTGCTATTCACTCCTAATGGTTCGAGTGTATGTGCTGAGTGACGTCACACTGGTGAGTGATGCCGACCATGCACGCGATCGGGGGTGAGGGAACCCGGCGTTGTTCTAATGTGGCTTTAAGTATCTCGTTACTACTTTGTCTGGAATTATTTAGGTACCTACCTATCATGCTCAGTATAAAAAAAGATTTGTAAACAACGTAAGTATCGGAACTATGGTTGGTATTTGAATCCTTGTGGGGAAATCCGGAAATCCACTAACAGCGCCCCGCGGTTTCACCCACATAAGTCTCGATCCCGTGGGAATATCGGAATAAAAACTATCCTATGTGTTAATCCTGGTTATAAACTATATGTGTGCCAAATTGCATAAAAAATCGTTCAGTAGTTTTTGCGTGAAAGAGTAACAAACATCCATCCATCCTCAAAAACATTCGAGTTTATAATATTATTAGTAGGATAGTAGGACTACAGTCTATACAGATCCGCCAACCCCACTCCCTCTCACAGAGAAGAGGCTTGCGTAATTATGTTGTAAATGCTAAGGATACGCTGAAAATTTAACCGTACAGTTTATCTTCAAAATGTCATGTATCTAGGCTGTAATGTCGTACTGCTGGGCAAAAGAACTTTAACCTTCATAATAATATACTCGAAATCTTAAATTCGCTTACTGACTCACCGCAGAGCCCTAACCGCTGGGTCTGCGCAAGAGTGCACTAATGCCGGGGCACACCAACGGGAAGCGTGTTGATTATCGCGATGTTGGGCGTTAACCATAGGTGTAGCCACAACTTATCGTGATAATTTTACAACGGCATTCACATTGCCGATTGACGTTAGGCGATAACTCGGGTGGCGGTATTTTTTGAGATCAAAGAGATTTACCGCGAGAATTATTTCCTACTAGCTGCGCCCCGCGGTTTCATCCGCATAAATGTCGATCCCGTAGGAATATCGGGATAAAAACTAGCCTATGGCCTTTTCCGGGACTCCAACTATCTTTATACCAAATTTCATCTAAATCGGTTCAGTGGTTTAGGCGTGAAGAAGTAACAAACATATAAACACACACACACACACACACACACACACACACACACACACACACACACTCACAAACTTTCGCCTTTATAATATTAGTGTGATGTTGAAGTGGCCAGCCACACTTACGTTTGTCATTGCGCACCGTAAGCGCGTGCTAATACAGTGCAGCTCAACGTCCATCTTCAAATTCAAGGAGAATATTAGCGCCAATTTTATCGCCAATTTTATTGCCAATTGACGTTGACCGTTCAAGTGTGGTCACTCAATTTATCGCGTTAATTATTATCAGAATAATTACCGCGGTATTTACGGCCATGATGGGCATTGCCGTTTCCCGTTGATGTGGCCCTGGCATAAGGAAAGTGAACACTAAGGAAATTCATCCCCTAAAGGCGTTAAATAGGGATGAAAGTTTGTATAGCAGTTCGTAGTTTTTGCCCATGGGAAATTCCATATAATAGCGCATGTTTAGTATTAACGCATTATGGTGAATAGAAGAGACATCTATTATGGTCGTTTTGAACTACAGTTATTGGCGTAGCGTGTAGGCGTCGCTCGTAGCAAGCGGCGCGCGGCGTATCTATAGCTACGAATGCCTACGATTTGCAAAAACACAACGTATGCGATGACCTAACATTATTTTCATTTTTTTTAAAGTAGTTTCATGATGTCTTGGGTAGTGCGTTGACCAATATGTGTTGATAGTATTCGTTTATTTTTTAAAGCAATAAAAATATATAGTAGATATAGGCATAAAGTCCTCTGTACCTGGGAGATGGGTATTTGCTCTTTTCTCTAGGGTTTCTTTGCTTTTCATTAATCTACCATAATATGAACGTTCATTTTGTAGTGGGAACGTTACTTTTTGCTGCCGTGTGATGTGAGAATTGTGAGATATCTTGTTTATTTTTAACATTATCTGCAATTTAATTTACTTTAATAACTTTTTAAACACTTTTGCACATAACAAATAGGCAACCATTTTTTCCGTGTATCCTTTTGTCCTGCAGTGGGAAAACACAGACTGATTTAAATGTCCTTTTGAAAGTCTCTTATTTTTAAGAATTTAATGCGAACGTTAATTTTTTAAACAGCTTTAACAACGCGGCTGAAATTACCAATCAATTCAAAATTTCACTTTGTGTAAAAGTACTCCAAAGCAGTTTGTTTCACATTTTTAGATAAAAAAAAAAAATGCAGCTGTCCATTACCGCATGAAAAAATAATTGCAACGCCATTAAATATACGAATGAAAAAAGAACAATTTATTTTAATATGGCATCGTATGCGTTTTTCTCATCAAAGCTGCCAGTAGCTATTAAAAAAAATATTAACCAAACTTTTTTAATCCTCCGACTTTTTAATAAACATTATTCCTATTTCTATCCTCTATCCAGAGGTCATCGAACCCTTGTTTTGCGGTATCTACGTAGCACAATTCCATGGATTTTGAGGCGATTAACTTTAAACCTTCTTGTTAGCAATAATAAGGTAGATTTTAATTCAGCAAGGGATAATTTACAGCCCCTTTTTCACCCTCTCCCTTTGACGTTATAATCTGTCTGGAACTAATCGGTTCTGATATTTGCCTCACTGTTCATTTCATGACGTTAATACGTTTAGATTTTTTTAAATGGGCTAAGGCAGTATGTATAGGTACAAAAGATTACTAAGCCAAGAATTTTGTGAAGGTTTCTTAAAGGTGATTTTCTTGGGAAAAATTAGGGCCGTTGGCATTTTAATGTTCCAAAGTTAGGAATTTTATTCATTGTTGTAAATAATGTTTATTCGCGGCTATTAAGCTTGTTGAAGGGACCTATTTGAAATACAAATATTTGCTGTGTGCGTCAGGCGTGTGTCAATAGCGTTAAAATGTTTGATACATGGAGGCTATTTTCTCTAGGCAAATAAAATTAATAGCGTTAATTTAAAATGAAAACGTTTAGAAAATAGGTTCACTTATGTTTTAGGCTTATGTAGTTAACTAGTCATCCTGTCCACGATATTTCTGTATCTCACATAATTATTTTTACTAATGGAACCTACAATATAATACCTATGCATGTAGTTTTATGTAAAGACTTTTATGTAGAAACGTTTTGCAGGACAAACATAGCGTTGCATCTTTGTTTCCGCATGTATTAGAATTTACCAGGCCAGGGGAAAGGGTCACTCTTCCAAAAGGATCAGCTTTTGCACACAAAAAAAAATCCTTAAAATAACTGTCAAAAAATGCTACTGTCCAATATCACATGAGAAAAAAAAAAGCGCCATTTATTATTCAAAAGAAAAAGAATTAAGTATTTGTTTTTTTAATACTTCGGTGTACATTTTTTTTTTCACTAAACCTGCCAGTAACTACTTACATTATTTATGTTGTTGCTTTCAAAAGTTTTGTTAACCACTTTTCTTATATGATTTGGGTTGATTTTTCAATAGTCAGATAACTTTTATCTGACGAATAATTATGACAGTTTGACATAATTATTTTCTATGCAATGGCTGTCAAACCGTAATATTTATTTCTCAGATAACAGTTATCTGACTATTGAAATATTATTATCCTATTAATATGTACGTTTATGTAGAAACGTTTTTGCTCGTCATACGGAGCGTTACATTGCTTCCGCATGTTAGTATTAACTAGGGGAAAGGGTTACCCTTCTAAAAGACCCACCCTTTGCAAACCAGACACAATTACTTAGGAAGTGGAATTCTACCGGGCGGCGTGACCCCTCATACGTTTTGTGCAAGTTACGCTTTGTAAAACCGGCAGTTATCTGCCTGCAACTTCCTGGGTAATGGCCGATTCCTATAATTTACCGACCGTTACTGGTTAAAATTAAGGCTCTTGTATCTTTACCAAAAGGTAATGAAGCAAAGACCTCGTAGCTTTGTATAGTAGACCCGCTCATAATGGAAGTATTTATCACAGGTAATATTAGCTTACGAATCTATTTATATGCCCAGTTTGGCAATAACTACAACCATTGGTAAGCAAAACGACTCGTTTTTGTTTATAGGAGCCGAGTATTAGCTGGATCTCATCATTCCCATAATAGTTTTTATCCTAATAACTAATATGATTTACGATAAAAAAATATTGAGTGAAAATTCCACTGAACCTGTTGATACAGAAGCAGATGTTCCTGACAACCATGAACGACATGATGATGATTCTAGTTGCGATTTTCTGGAACCAGAAATAGCCATAATAGTTTAAGTTTTTTTTTTAACCTATTTAGCCATTAAGCTTTTATTAATATTAAAGTATGATGTGATTTTAAACGAAGTTGTTTGATTGGAAACCACCTAATCTGACTTTATCAAATACCGATATATCCTACAGTGTTTTATCAAAAACCGATATATCCAGTTGGTTTGGTCAATAACCGATACATCCATTTTCTTTTTTTTATAACTCGTACCACAGTCACGAATGCAGTATTTAGGTTTCCAAACAGTGATGCTAACACCAATAAATTGATAAATTATGTTTAGGTAACTCTAAATTAGAAAACCATGAACTTGGCCATATTTTTACACTTTTCCACAAAAAACAACAATGTGATTTATCGGTTTTTGTTCCGACGCTTCTCAATATAACCGTGATAATATTTATGTAATTTGATTAGATTTTTCAATGATAATAACATCCTATTTTTTAATTTTGATCCTACTGACGTATAATTTATTCCTATTTGTTTTCAAACATGCTACTATTCATTTTAACTTTATCATTTTGAGAAACGTTCGTTACTTTGAGACAGTGCATGAACGTTAATCGTAATTACGATTACTTAAATGTGATTAATAAATATTAAAAATGAATAATTATCGATATCCGTGATAATTACCGTTTTTACGATCTTTACTGGTAAATCTTAATTTACAATGTATGATTACATTTGTTTAGTTGACAATTAATTGGTTAAATCAAAAGAATGTTTAATTTGGATAATAGATAATAATAAAGAGCTGAAAATAAGATGTGAGTTTGAATTTAATGTTTACTTTCCAATCATAAACCTAAGCGACTGATATTTTTAATGACAATGTTTATTGTGATTTATTATTAAACAAAGCAATTACGATTTATTTGTTAATCTCGATTACGAATCGTTTAATATTTAAGTTGTTTTTTTTTTTAATCTTATTAACGGGGTCTTAATTAATATTGTTATTCGATGATTGGGGTAAGTAAATTAGGCTTCAGCAACAGGTTCAAAGTTACATTAGACATTCCAAACTCCAAAAGAAACTTTACAAAATCACTAGCATAGTATGATTATTTTCGTATTAATGTCATGGTGGCGATTCGCCACTACATCTATTTTTGTAATCACGCCAACTTCAAAACGTTCTACTAGATGGCGCTGTGTTGATGACGCCGATTTCTATATCGCGGTGTCAAGATTCTCCGCCACTGAGTGACCCTCCTCGATTTTTCCAATACGAACTAAGACCTTACTTCATAGGATCATTTCTATAGTAAGCTCTTCTCGAGACTTTCACACTATGTGAGTCCTCACAAGTCACGTTGATGAGACGTGGCGCGGTGCCCTGAGCGTGAGGCGGGCGGTGGTAGACCTACCACCAGCCCTCGATGATCGTTCACTCCCTTCGCAAGAGGGGAGCGTGGGGTGCTGTCGCTGTCTGAGTGGCTATTTTTAAACCCTATATATAATACTCTAAACTACTAAGTTATACTTACAGACATTAAAGTCTGTACTCAAACGAACTTGACTTTAATCTGTCACTGACAATTAATAAATGAATGCCTATGCGGTATGCCTAAAAAAAAGGTTATACTCGTAAGTAACAGAATCAAAATGACTTCGAACTGCTGCTCTGAATCACTGAATTTTACTAACGATGCATAATTAGAAGATTAGTACTAAATATCAATTATGAACCAGCAAATTCATTGATGCTTAATTTACTAGCTTATTGACGACCGTATAGATGTCAAAATAAACACAGGCCATCAAGGTCGGACAGTTTAAAATAAATATGGACTTGCCACGAGGACAGACCTAAAGATCTTCAATTAATTCGTCTATACAATGTCATAATACGAAAATAATCATACTATGCTAGTGATATTGTAAAGTTTCTTTTGGAGTTTGGAATGTCTAATGTAACTTTGAACCGGTTACCTGTTGCTGAAGCCTATAATTTACTTACCCCAATCATCGAATTAACTATATTAATTAAGACCCCGTTAATAAGATTTAAAAAACTTGAATATTAAACGATTCGTAATCGAGATTAACAAATAAATCGTAATTGCTTTGTTTAATGATAAATCACAATAAACATTATCATAAAAAAAAAAATATCAGTCGCTTAGGTTTACGATTGGAAAGTAAACATTAAATTCAAACTCACATCTTATTTTCAGCTCTTTATTATTATCTATTATCCTAATTAAAAATTCTTTTGATTTAACGAGTAGGTATCGTAATTAATTATCATCTAAACAAATGTAATCATACATTGTAAATTAAGATTTACGAGTAAAGATCGTAAAAACGGTAACTTATTCATTTTTAGTACATATTTATTAATCACATTTTAGTAATCGTAATTACGATTAACGTTCATGCACTGTCTCAAGTAACGAACGTTTCTCAAAATGATAAAATAAATGAATAGTAGCATGTTTGAAAATAAATAGGAATAAATTATACGTAAGTACATCAAATTTTAAAAATAGGATGTTTTATTATCATTGAAAAATCTAATCAAATTACATAAATATTATCACGTTTATATATAATATATGTGATATACGCCTTTGAAAATTTTATTATGCTTCTATATTATATTCCCAGAAACCGAAAAGGACAAGAGCAGCAGGCACATAACATAATATAACGGGTGTAAGATGAGGCTAAGCGAAGCCGAGAATCACTAGTGTACTCCGGTGATATTTTGTACTTAGCCTTACCTAGGAACCTTCTGCTTATGAAGATAAAAGTTACTTTTTGAACGAGAACCAGCTTTTAATCTATACTAATATTAAAGTATGTTTGTTTGACCGCGCTAATCTCTAGAACTGTCGGATTTGATAAATTATTTTTGCATTTGATAGCCCAATTCTTGAGGAAGGCTATAGGCTACCTCACTTTAGGCCACTTAGAAGCCGAGCAAAAACAAAAAAAAATCAGAAAAAACATTAATACACTTCTGGTATATAGCCTTACTTACGCCGTATAGAAACAACGCGGCGCCTTAAAAAAGACTTGTAGCAATGTAACATGATTGCAACTCTAGCTATATAAATTAAGATAAAAGACACGTGTAGGTATTGCTGTATAAAACTGCGACTTGCTACATGCACTTGTAAGCAACGCCACATGAGTGATACCTAAAACATTTTATGAGGGGTGTGTTGAGAACTGTCTCTACATATAGGTTAGTCCACGTAGTAAACCGCTAATTATTTTAGCTTGTTCAATTCGACCTTGACCGCCTGCCGTTGTTCATTCATTCGGACATCAATTATTAAACTAAGGATAATTTGTTAATGTCTTTTTTGTAAAACACATATTACGTATTGTTTGATTACTCAACTAGTGTGTTTAGTTAAATCTTCAATCAGATGACAGTCATCACGGCTTATAATCGTAATATAGCGTTTTGAAAACAGCCAATTAATAATTTAATTTAGGTTAATATTTGATATTTAGTACTAATCTTCTAATTATGTATCGTTAGTAAAATTCAGTGATTCAGACTATTCAGAGCAGCAGTTCGAAGTTATGTGATTTTGTTAAGTTTATTTATAACCTTTTCTTGTAGGCATTTTTCATTTATTTGTTAGAGACCGATTATAATTTATGTAAAGTTCGTTTACAGACATTAATGTCTGTAAGTATGACTTAGTAGTTTAGAGTATTATATATAGGGTTTAAAAATAGCCACTCAGACAGCGACAGTACCCCACGCTCCCCTCTTGCGAAGAGAGTGAACGATCATCGAGGGCTGATGGTAGGTCTACCACCGCCCGCCTCACGCTCAGGGCACCGCGCCACGTCTCATCAACGTGACTTGTGAGGACTCACATAGTGTGAAAGTCTCGAGAAGAGCTTACTATAGAAATGATCCTATGAAGTAAGGTCTTAGTTCGTATTGGAAAAATCGAGGAGGGTCACTCAGTGGCGGAGAATCTTGACACCGCGATATAGAAATCGGCGTCATCGGCACAGCGCCATCTAGTGGCATGTTTTGGAGTTGGTAATGATTATAAAAATAGTGAGTAATAATGATTATAAATTATGGCGATGATTATAATATTTGTTGTATTCTTGTTTATTAATGTTTATTTAAAATGTCTCATATTATTATTAAAATTACAGTGAAGCTATTTTACCTCCAATCATCGTATCGGTGTTGGCATTGATTTCTTGGACTTCCTTTAATCAGATAAAAATTAGTTGGAATTAAATTAAATATCAAGAAGGTAATTGTTATTATTTAAATTTAAATAAATAATAAATCGGTAATTTGACTAAATAATTAAATTATTTTTAATACCTAATGATAAACAGTACCACCCAAAAAAGTAGGTACCTACTCTGCATTTTATTTTTCTAAACAGAAATATTCCTACATTTTTAATGAGATTAATGATTAAGTACCAGAATTATCATTCAAGATCGTAAATATCATATTTAACCATTAATAATTTACGAAAAAAAAAACTTATTTAGATGTGGCTTTACTTTGTCTGAATTTTTAGGATCTTAGGTCTCAGAAGGATTCGGTGATGTGATTTTTCTAGGATTGCTTATTTTTTTTTTACAATAGGGCTCCGGTGCAGTAAATTACGAGCTTGTAAACATAATTTATGATGGTTTTTCCGAAGGGTTAGATGTGAACTTACCTATCTGTAGTATAGGTATTACAAACAGGTAAGTTCACCTCTGGCTCTCTTTCTTCTGGGTGTAGGTCCTAACCTACACCCACATTTCGCCGTTCGTGTAACAGGAGCTTGTTATTTTTGTAAATAACGCGAGCATCCCTAAAGGCCAACCTTGGTTTATCAAGGTTAAATAACTGGTGTGGAATTTCGTGCACTATTTTTAGCCCATTAAATAATTAAGGAGCCCAGTAACAGTAAATCGTGCGCAGTTAGCTAGCGATACGTACATATACATTGTTATTCTTTAGTCCTTGAAAATCCACTTACTTACTAAATCCACTACAAACACACACACACACCCTTACACATGCACACTGTGATGCTGGGGGGTTTGTTGCGCCACTTTTTCTTTCCAGCGAGAGCACTAGGAAGTGGTGAAGGGCGGGCGTTTTGGGCTGTAGCGGATTTACATATTTGCCGCCAGTAGGCTATTCAAATTTCGAAACCGACCTCTACAGCAATGTCCCACGTCTTTTGTATACTGCTTCGCCTTTTCTTCAAAATGCTTAAAATGTTCTCGTTCATCAGCTACGAAAAACTTGCAAAGAGATTTGTAAAGATCGGCAACTGTGATAAAATCTACGGTAGAAGCCTGAATTTGAGCATTCGCTTTGCTTATTCTTTCCAAAAAAAAAAAAAACATGGTAGGTATATAAATATTAATCGTTTTAATTTTAGTAAGACATTTAAAACAAATGTTAGCCCCAAATTTGCCGCCCCTAAAATCTGTCGCTCTAGGCTCCAGCCTACTTAGCCTATTGATAAATCCGCCACTGGCTTGGGGGACTGTCTTTTTAACCGACGAAAAAACGGAGGAGGTTATCAATTCGACGCGTATATTTTTTTTTTTTTTTTTTTTTTTTTTTTATGTTTGATCACGCATAACTTTTTACAGAGCAGTCCGATTTTGATAATTCTTTTTCTATTGGGAAGGATATACCCCGAAGTTGGTCCCATATAAATTTGGAAAAAAAAATCCAACCCTAAGGGTAGGAAAACAGGGGATGATTGATTGTTCACTCACTGATTGTAATGTATGACCACGCATAACTTTTTACAGAGTAGTCCGATTTTAATAATTCTTTTTTTATTGGATAGGATATACCTCGATGTTGGTCCTATGTAAATTTGGAAAAAAAAAAACCCACCCTAAGGGTGGGAAAATAGGGGTGATTTATTGTTCATTCACAGATTTTAATGCTGAGCTGTGTATTACAATTAAAATATAAAAGGCCTACCTATGTTGGTATATAAAGCCTGTTTTTTTAAGTATTTTATTATACAAAAAAGAATAATTAAAGTAGGATTATAATTATAACAGTTAATATCTAAAGTAAGGTAGGTAGCTATTTTAAAAGTAGTCAAAAATTAAGCATGTAGTAATTAGTAAATTATTGCCTCAAAAAATTATAAAATAAAAACTTTTTAACAAAAAAATTAAACCTCCGAAAAAACTGAAAAGCAAAAAATAAAAACCTTTTTTATTTTACCTTAATAAATAAGTTCTTAAACTAATGCAAGTATACCTAAGAAATTTTGAGTCGGCGCCAAACAATCAATGAACAATGATCACTAAATTACCTTAAATTTAAAGAAATAACCAAATCAAATTAATAATGCAACGTGAAATCTCCAGCTATAAATATTAACATTCCAAACAAAAAATGCGCTCTCCGCACGACCACTCGCAACGATATTAAGTTGCTTGTTTGGCGCCGACTCAAAATTACTTAGGTATACTTGCATTAGTTTAAGAACTTATTTATTAAGGTAAAATAAAAAAGGTTTTTATTTTTTGCTTTTCAGTTTTTTCGGAGGTTTAATTTTTTTGTTAAAAAGTTTTGTCTATCAAATTTTGACGTTCGAAAGTGATGATTCTCAGCCAAATTTGAATAAATGACTTTTGATTTTATATTTATTTGAAATATAAAATTTTTTGGTTCACAGTAGGTTTTATGTACTACTTTCTACTATGTATACGTGGTGGTGCGACACCGAAGCGCAACCTGTTACTGTGGATTTATACATAATTCTCAACCCCCATGCGTTGAAATTTTTCGTCTGTCAAAAACTAAATTAGCAGTTACATTTTGACCGCGTAGGTCTAAACTAATATTTATCTTCTGTCCTTTTCTTAATGAAATATAAAGAAAAAGATGCACTGAAATTAAATTTAGTTCAGTTTGTGAACAAGGGAATCGGCGCCAATACCTAAATAACTACTTACTTACCAAACATTCGCACATGTATTTTACATTAACTTTGAAAAACTTTATCTGTCAACAATAGCCTCGTCACTTAAGTACTAAACGGGATTTAAATATAACTGGTAGAGTATGGGTAGACTAAACACATCAAATCCCTTCGGAGAACCGTGTATTTTTCGTAAATTGTTCAAGTCGCTACCCAAAATGTACAGTCAACAAAAGAGATAAATAAGTACGCAGGATCGTCGGATATAGTTGAAGTTTAGTAAGAAACTGATGCATGTTCTCGAATAAATTTTATTTTATTAATAGAAAACAAACACCTCATTTATCAAATTAAATTTCAGTCGACAAAATTCATCGGTTTCTTACTAAACTTCAACTATATCCGACGATCCTGCATACTTATCTCTTTTGTTGACTGCATAGGTACTTAGATTTAAAACCTTCCATACATGCATTAAACCCAAACCCAATCAATGAGCAACTATGTAAAGAAACCATCACCCCATTAGCCATTAGCCCCCGAATACGCACAATATTGACACGCGCGTGGCTAGGTAAACATTGGCTTATGGCGCAGCGCTAGGCGCCTGTGAGGCTTCGCTAAAGACATTAGAAGCGACCTCGCTCGGCCACGGGCAAGTGGCGTGGATTCGCTTTGATTTCCAATGAATAAATAACCTTTATTTGACTGTGATTTTGTGTGAGTGTTGGTTCTTTATGGTGTTTTGCCTTTATTCACTAATATATTTCAGTTTTACATACTTTCTGAGGACCATAGCTTGACTGGCCGTGGTTCTGAGAGTAGGAATAAAGTTTAGTACATCATTATGTTATAACTATAAGGCAAATGTTCTTATCATTAACAACGTCTGGCGCACCTAGGCGACTGCCTAGGTATTGATTTTGTAGACTGCACTGACTGGTTAGTATTTTTAACAATGCATTGAGTTCGATTTGATAAAAGTAAAAGAATTGGTCCGAGACAAAAAGTAGAAAAGACACAGACAAGACCGGCTCGATTTTGAGTTGAATCAGAATTTCCGACTATTAGAGGGGTTCTGTGCACTACATCCGATCCGAATCCGAATTAAAGATCCAACTTCAATCTGAATTGGGAATGTTCTAAATTCGGGCGGCTAGAGTTCGGCGGGGCAATTGCGTAACATATTAGCAATCGGAATCGGTTTCATTTTGACAGTTCAGCTACATTCATTGCGTTTTTTACGTATTGAGCAGACAAATTTTTCGAACTTATGAAGCAATGGGTAAGCAATTTGCTTCAAAATTATTCATATTCTGATTGATAGTGTGTGCGGTTCTAGTGCGCAACCCCTCATACAAATAGGACTACGGTCACTTCAGACCGGCATTTCTCGGATTCGGATCGGATGTAGTGTAGAATCGCTCTTACTGCTACTGAGAATTTCGTCTGCATATTGTGTTTGACTATAATAAAAGTATCTTCGCGGTACCCTAAAAACTTCTAGCCTGTCTCAGAAGAGGCCTCTCGGTTGTCAGTCAACAGTTGGGATTAAGAATCACTGCAATCTCTTCTAGTCGGTTTTAATTGGTTTACTCATCTTGGCTTACTCATCAGCCGAATGTTTAATATACTAGCTACTTAACGATTTCTTTTTTTTAATTTCTTGTTTCAACATAAATATATCCTACTAGCTGCGCCGCGCGGTTTCACCCGCATAAGTGTCGATCCCGTAGGAATATTGGGATAAAAAGTAGCCTATATGTTAATACAGGGTGTCAGCTACCTCCATACAAATTTTATCAAAATTGGTCCAGCCGTTTGAGCGTGAAGAAGTAACAAACATATAAACACACACACACACACACAAACTTTCGCCTTTATAATATTATATAGTGTGATGTGATGACACTCGGCATTACTGAAGCTTCATAAGGGAGAGATTTTGCGGAATCTTAAAATTTTTTCCTCTCTATAATATTAGTAATATACAAAGACTAGTTTCTGCCCGCGACTTCGTCCGCGTAAATTTTTTTGTTTCCCCGACCCACACGTCGCATCGCATTATCTGCCGGCGCTATCACTTCGTTTTCGCTTAGCGTTCTTTATGACTTTTTTCTGTTTGCTCGGCTCCTAACAGATGTAGCGTGATGTTAGCATATAACTTCCGCAAGAATTGGGCTATCCAATGCAAAAGGTTTTTTTTAAATCCGACCAGTAGTTCCAGAGATTAGTGCATTCAAACAAACAAACAAAAAAACTCTATAGCTTTATTATTAATACGGATAGATAAAAGTAGGTACCTATAACTGTTTCCGGCCTAGCTATCTATCTCATAGATCCACTTAATTCCATCGAAAGGGAAAGTATTCCGTTTATTGGTCGCATTTTCTACGAACAGCCATTTTATTCCACGCCATGGCATGGAATAAAATGAAAGCCTCATATGAGCTGACGCGTCGTTTCAGGAATTCAGCGTCAGACTATACTATTAACATGGGTATGTAATAACTCTTCTATAGTACTTTCAGTACATATACACCGTGTTCTTCACGATATCCGTAAGCTTTGTCAAACGCTTCTATAGCTTTTACAAATTAAATCTAACAAAGGAAGTAGTACTTGAAAAGGCTTCGTTACAAAGATATTGTAATTTCATTTAGTGAAATTTAATTGAGCTATGCAGTAAGAAAGGGTCTTAACTCAGTTTTGACAAGTTCCAGCCCGCCAAATCTTATAAATGAAAATACGTCATCGTTGCCAATTCAAATAAAGAAGCATGCATATCGGGCGATTTACGTCAAGGTATTTAGTTTGTATGAAAATTAACAAAAAATAAAAATGCGTTCATATGTCCATAATGAAAAATGCTTATTTCCATGGTCTGAACTTCTGGTCGAAGTTTATGTATATCGTCCGGAACACGGTGTATACAGGGTTGCAGGGACATCTACGTCATCTACGCGCAAACTATAACCATGGATTCTGTATATATGATGCTGAACCTCCATGTAGTGGAATTTCGGTTATCATAAAAAAAAAACTCAAATCTAATCTGAAATTTATTTTATAAATAATGAGCTGTTTGTTTTCTTTTAATAGAATTAAATTTTATTCGAGAACATCCATGCGGTTTCTTACTAAACTTCAACTATATCCGACGATCCTGCATACTTATATCTTTTGTTGACTGTACCTACTATAGAATTGTAGCTGTAACGTTTCCGAATATTATAACAAAAAAAAAAACTGCTTTTTTGAAGTCGGTTCAAAACATTACCATCCTATTATTCTCCCTCTGCAGGGCAAAGGCCTAGGGCCTTATTAGTCAAAATTAGCTTTGACTATAATTTCAGTCAAAAGTACTATTGTCGAGAGCTTCCAGTCAAAACTACTTTTGACTGATTTCGCTAGTTAACTAACTAACTTTTGACTAACTTTTGACTGGTTATAAGTTTTGACTGCAACATATACAGGGTGAAATTAAATTCATGGGCATCCTTTTAAGGGGTCATTGTACTCATCATTATGAACAACTTTTACTATGGGACTAAACCTAAAATCGCGAAAAAAAATCAGCTGTTCCATGCATTTATGTTCACATAACTCGTCAAAATGTACGGAAGCGCTGATTTTTTTTCGCGTTTTCAGGTTTGGTCCCATAGTAAAAGTTGTTCATAATGATGAGTACAATGACCTCTTAAAAGGATGCCCATGAATTCAATTTCACCCTGTAGATGTATAGATTATTTGTATAGATGTTTAGACTATACCTACTTACTGTCTAAGTTAAGTCACTCTGCCGAGCATTTTTCCAACTATGTTGGGGTCGGCTTCCATTCTAACAGGATGCAGCAGAATACCAGTATTTTACAGGGAGCGACTACCTATATGACGTCCACAACCCAGTTATTGGGTAACACGAATACATGACACCCTTGGTAAGACTAGCAGTATTATTATAAGTACCCCGCATTTGAGTAAAATGCGACACTTTCGCATTTAATCGGATAACAATATAATTAATCTCTAGATAAGCCTCATTCTGACAGGAAAAGCTCATTTATCTACGCTCTTGCTAAAGGGATCAAAATTCGATATCCAAATGTTAACGGACGGATTTGGATTTATTTTTAAATTGTCATCAACATCATCTTCTTGACTTAATCCCAATTTATTTCGGCTCGGCGCCAGTAGTATTTCTGTGTCATGTATTTCTATGAGACGTCATATCATTTTGTTTACTTCCGTTCCTCTTCCTCCTAAATTATCATTCACACAATTGAAACGAAATGAAATCGTTTCAATTGTCGAAATAGGACCTTCTAAATGAACTAGTGAGTTACTTCAAAGGAACTGTTAAAGGAAAAGGAACTATCCAAAAATTCTCAGTAGTTCCTTCAAAGGAACTGCTAAAGTAACTAGTGAGCACAAAGGCATTGAAATCACTTTTACATGTCATCACACTAATCACACTAATATTATAAAGGCGAAAGATTGTGAGTGTGTGTGTGTTTATATGTTTGTTACTTCTTCACGCTCAAACGGCTGGACCAATTTTGATAAAAATTTGTATGGAGGTAACTGACACGCTGGATTAATATATAGGCTACTTTTTATCCCGATATTCCCACGGGATCGACACTTACGCGGGTGAATCCGCGAGGCGCAGCTAGTATTATAAAAAAATAAGCTAGATGAGGTCGAGTTCGGCGTTTCCTATCTGACTACCTACTCTGAGAAGAAAGGCCGAAACAAACACAGATGTCACAGTCTCTTTTAAACTCCAGACATAATCTTGTTCAGATCATGTGAAGACCATGTAGATTGCTGTCTGAAATAGTCTTTAGAGGAAAGTACGACGCAGATTTGAGAAGACCAGTCCAGTCAGTGCAAGCATTTGTCAGTAATCGTGTAGCCCAACTCTAAACTTGACGAGCTCAACGACTCGACGAACAATACCAAAGAAAGGACATTCATAAATCTCTTCATAGGTCTGCCCCTTTTCTTCAAATAGCTGTTTTACGTCCTAACTTCCATGTTCAAAACTTTGCTCATAAAATGGCCCTTATTCCGTCGTATCACATGCTCTTCGTTACCATGAAAACTGATTGAAACTCTCAGCTTTTCAGTTTACTCGCAGATTCCATATAATGTGGGTACCAGGTTTACATGACAGCATTAGAGCTCATTAACCCAAAAGGTTTTAATTGCCCTGCGGTTGGAATGAAAAGCATCGAGGTCGGTCCCAATTCAACCCACATCGGGTACTCCAAACACAGGCCTGTCAAAGGTAACAGCTAGCCGCAGCCGTTCGGAACTTCGGGATTCGATTATAGTCCCGGAGCTGCCGCAGCCGCATTATTATGTAACATCCGCAATAATCCCGACCTGCCTGTCTCCTGTCCTAACTAATGTACTTCTACAATTGAAAAATGACGCAGTTTTATATAAAATTGGAAAAGATGGGCGGTGGTCGCGGTTCTTCCATGCATAATGAGTCTAATTGTGCTGTCTGTGCGGATATGATCGATGAGAGAGCGGTCGCGCGTTCACAAGTACCTATAATTGCAATTGAGTGAGTATTTATAGAGTACTTATATATTACTTAATTAATTAATATTGTATGACTTCCCAATCAAGCTGTAATAATAGTGAATTGAACTGAAGTGCGCAATCGTCACTTATGAACAGAGCTGGTAATGGCGACAGCTCCGGTGAGAGGCGTCGGTTTTAATTGGAATTAATAACCGATAGGTAATTCCGTGGTGCCAGGGGTTTGTTTACTGGGGCGGGTGGGGCTGGAGGGGGGGCGGGCGAGGGCGGCGGCGTCAGCTGGGTGCGCGCGCAGCGGTCGATAGCAGCGGGCGGAGCGCGCAGGCGCGGCGCTATTGAGCCCACTCGGGCCGCCACCGCCGCCGGCCGTACACGTGATGCATGCGGGCACCTAGCGGCTGCACGCGCGCGGGCCTCATGGGCACCGTGCTGAGCTTCAGCCCGCGCGAGCGGCGCCCGCCCGCCGCCGCGCCGCCTCCCGACCGCGCCGCGCTCGCCTACTCCTACGAGCGCCTTAACAACGCCAAGAACCGCGAGAACCGCGAGCTGCCGCGCGACGAGCGCCGCGCCACCCTCGACGACGCCGCTAAGATTATATCCGAGAAGACTGCACTGGAGAAGAATCTGAAGAAACACTCGCTATTCATAAACGCGCTTTCGTGGAAGCGGTTTTCAACAGCGAACAATAATAAGAAGAAGCTGGAATGCAAGAGCAAGAGTGTGGCAACGTTCCGGGCGCCGCTGACGGACAACGCGCCGCTGGACCGCAACAAGAATGCGCACGTGCCGGGCGTGTATGCGCGGCCGGCGCCTACGCCCGCACCTCCTCCCGACGCCGCGCGCGCCAACGCGCTCAACAACAATGTGCTGTGCTACGACAAGCTGCCGGCCTCCTCTGGGCCTCCAGTGGTGGTGCCGCGGAAGACCGTCATCCAGGCTTCCACGTCGGAGCTGCTCAAGTGCCTGGGCCTGTTCCTCCACACGCGCTGCCACCGACTGCGCGACTTCCAAGCAGGGGACGCGGTCATGTGGCTTCGGACTGTAGACCGCTCGCTGCTGCTGCAAGGATGGCAGGTAAACACAACGCAGTCCCTACTTCTATTAGTACACAGGTTCAACAACACGTACCAGATGGCAACACTGATGACAACAAGCAATAATGGCTGTCACCGTCGACAGGAAAATTGTTTCCAATAAAATCAGTGCAAATCAGATCCGCCTACACGAACTCAAATCAGTTGTTTGGATTCAAATTGTATGGCTTTTCATGTCACAAAACACATGAAAATTTGCCTCTGACCATTGTCGCAAGGGCCTTGATGTCTTCCCATGTTTTGTTCCATTTAGCTAATTCATACTGCACTGTTGTCCTCGCTTCAATTACATGGCGACACACTGTGCCGTTTGCGACAGCTATATACATTATGTTCGCATTCTAAATATTGAATAAGTACAAATCTTCCATCGTCATAGATATTATGATTCATAGAATTTATTGGAATGGGCCATAAAACGTCACGCAAAGTATTTAAATTGTTTCAAGTACCTACCGTAAATTATTGTGGACTGGAAAACATTCTCATACATTGTTAAAACAATAATTACTGACCTGCGCTTAAATATCAAGGCTACAAAACCTCACTTGAACCAGCGATTAATTAAATATTGAAAGTTTCACTTTCCATTTTCGCTTTTCCTCCTCGAAAATCGATTCTACAGCGTCAATGAATATTAAATGAGACAGACGCCATTTAATAATAAAGAGCATTGCATTCCATTAGCATAAACCTTTCATGATTAACCGAAGAGACTGAAAGAAACGTTTGCGTATCTCTCTTTGCATTATTTATTTTCTTCCTTTCGCAAATCTGCGATAAACATTTCTCAGCCCCAACAGAGAACCTCCATTTTCTCGAAAACGTGGACAATTTATCCTTGCAAGTGCTCCGTTCTACGCAATATGCTAAAAACCGCCTAGCCGCATCTAATATTCAACGATACTCAGCAAAACATCGCTGTATACTTTATCTAGTGGTCCGAATCACACACAAACAGTTGTAGGCCGCTCTTCATTCAATATAAATGGTAAGTACGTCAGACGAAAAATCGATAGGACATTATGGCATCAAGAATTTTATACCCGTGCGTCTTTCTTTAACGATTTGGGCTTTGTTTAGAGTGAGACAGCGATATCCATTGAGTGTTGCCGTGTTGCTCTGTTCGGGATGGTAGACCGGATTTTGAATTTGAAGTTGTGCGATTAGATGTGACGTAATATTTCATTATTTTGGTTTCGAAAAGCTGCTTTGAAATGTTGGAAGCGTTTCGCAATTGGAGGGTTGTTAATTGTTTTTTGTTTACACGGATTCAAGGGTGTTGACATCTTATAATTAAATATAGACTTCAAGAATACTCCTGGGTCTTTACTACATCTAGGTACTTGAATTGACTTCATGAATCCAACTGAAAGCCGTTCTTCCGTAGATTTTGTCACGATTTTTCCCTGAAATCGCGACGAAACGAGCCTGTTTGATAGGGAAAAAACCCAGACATCAATAAACCCCCATGGCCGGTCTGTGGCGGCCATGTTGTCATTTCCGGATAGAGGTGGAATGTTACGACTCTTGTACACATTGACAAAGCAAGAGTTATTTATGAGATCCGATAGATTAATGACACATAATATAGTAGAGGAATAGTGTGAGTAGACAAAAATAAACTGAGTGTATATTGGCGAGTTACATGTTACAAAAAAAATAAGTTATGATGCTTCATCCATACAAATAAATAAAACTAAATGTTTGTAATGTCAAAAAAAGCTTCATAATAAATGCATAATTATGAAAGAATACAGGGTTATCGGAAAAACACCAACAACCTCTTAAGAGGTCATTATTGTACTCATCATCATGGACAACTTTTACTATGGGACCAAACCTGAAATCGCGAAAAAAAAATCAGCTGTTCCCTACATTTATGTTCGTATAACTCGTCAAAATGTAGGGGACAGCTGATTTTTTTTCGCGGTTTCAGGTTTGGTCCCATATAGTAAAAGTTGGAAAAAAAAGAATTATCTTCATTATTATAATTTTTCCCATGTTTTAATAGTTATTCTGCTATTCGGGGCGGAGACAAATCCAACAAACAAAAGATCATAAAAATCGGTTAAGCCGTTCTTGAGTTATATTGTTTTATTTATATAGATTTCATGGCAGACATACAATTTCCGTATAAATCAGCATTAATTCACCTGGCAATAACATAGAAGCATGGTAGTCAGATTAAACTCCTAAAGATGAATGAAGAGGTGTTTGAGAAAACATTGACGGGTCCGCAAACGTTTTCTAAGCTATTAGACAACTTTTGAACGCCCCACAAAACATTGAAACCTCCTGTTTTTGCGCAATATTTCTCCTCAAACTTTCAATATATTTGCACAAAAAAGACATCTTCATAATTTTGTGCAACATTTTTGCCAATGTGAAGGACGCTTAACACTTGGCGACATCTAGATGTAATGCCTAAACAAAAGTTAAGGATTTTCAACCATGCAATATTAATGTAATAACATTATATCGCCAAATTAGTGATAACAGTGGGGTAATTGCTAAACACACTAACAGTAGGCAATAGGTTTCATTTTGACAGTCCAAAAACATTCATTGCGTTATTTACGTTGTTGAGCAGACACATTTCTCGAACATATGAAGCAATGGATTAGCAATATCCTTCAAAATGATTCAGCTTGTGATAAAAATTGTGATACGCAAATAGGATGCTAGTATGAGGGTTTAACCTTCTCTTCTATTTAAAGGACATATAATTGACAGTCCCGTTTAATTCTACTTCATGGCAGGCTATAATTTCCGTATCGATCGGCATTAATTCACCCGGCAGTAACATGGTGGCATGCCAGTCAGATTATGATCGCGTGCAGGTAATAAAACCTTTATAGATGACAACCAGACAATAAGTCGATAAGTTGTTGACTGTTGGGATAGTATTCGAAACAAAGGGAATGCAGTTATTCAATTTTCAGGCCTGATTTATGCAAAGAAAATGAAAAAAAACTCTTAAAGTTGCTGGCAAAATATAGGCGTACTTTGAACACCTCTGGTTGGCTGGCTGGCTGTCATACAGGGCTCAAAGTGCAGAAAATGGCGGACTTGCAATGTAAACAAATAAATACCTAACTTTAATCAGTAAAAATAACCGAGAAACAGAGAGAGCAGTGGTGGCCAAGTGGTAACGGCCGCGACTTACGAGTTGTAGGTCGTAGGTTCGAAACTTCGAATCTTGACAGGCGCTTTACTTTGTGTAAATTATTAAGGCTAGGCAGATGATGATTGCTGTACAGACCTGTTCTGAATAACGACAATAGACTCACATATATTTAAAAAAAATTGTTCTTTTAAATGTTGTAGGTTGTATTTAGGTTATTTAAATCTTACTATCCTATCCTATAAATGTTATAAATGTGAAAGTTTGTATGTTAAGATGTTTGTTACTCAATCAAATCAGCTGTTTTGTAGAAAAGTGTAATACCTACGCCGTTCAAATGTATGGAACATTTTTTTTTTTTTATAACTGAAGAAAAATTTCTACGTCCTAATCATATGCTGAGTACATGGTTACAGTTTGTTTAGCGGTTTAAATTTTTTTTTCTGTATATGCTTCAATTCAATTCAACATTGCACAATTTAAGTAAGACAATCTGCGGTAGAGGGATACTTCTTATCATTAGGTAAGATGCACCGAATGAATTATCTAAAAAATGTTGGTGTGATACAACATAAAAAAAACAACCGACTTCCAAAAAATACATTACTTGAAGTGAAAAATAAATAATTTCGGAAGTCTGTGTTGTTGGGTTCGCATTTTCGTTGTTTGCCACCGACTTCCGAAATTAAAGTTTTTCACTTTGTAGTGTCTTTTTTGGAAGTCGGTTGTTTTTTTTTTTTTGTAAAAAGTTTTTATTTTTCACTTTTAAGTTGTACTGGGTAAGTACAGCTTAAAAGTGAAAAAAAAAAATAAAAACAAATCCGTATAACACTCCGTGCTATGTAAATATCAGTATCTAGTCATTATAACATCATCAATATAAACTAAGTAGCAAAAATACATAAGTATTATTGAAGCTAACTCAAAAATTACGCAAGCAAAGTTAATAAAATGTATATGGGACCACTCCTGAGGCATACCCTATAACCATTAAAAAAATAATTTTTGAAATAAATTTACAATTGTCGGAGATATCGCGTAACAAACATATAAAAAAATAAACATATAGTCGAATTGAGAACCTCCACCTTTTTGAAGTCGGTTAAAAATACAACCAACTTCTTTTTTGCAGGCATACAGCCCTCTTTCAAGTTACTCTGCAATTCTGCGACTCTTGGCTTTTTACGACCAATCTCCGCTCGCGAGCAACTCCAACCAAAGAGTCAAAGGTCTTAAGAAACTCTATTTAGAAACTCTTATAAAAACGACTCAATCTAAAACAACAAACGAGAAACTACTTTAAATGCATGGAAAGGAAATCTAGTTTTATATTCATATTATAAAGGGTCTACTAGTTTTCCCAGCAAAGTACATAAAATGATTACCTAGTGAATGTACAGACGCCAGCACATAAAGCTACTACAATATGTCTTTCTTTAATAAATTTTCAACTTTATCACTAAACCATAAGGTTCAAAGTTGATTGGGAAAATTTGACAGTTTCGGGTAGCTTGATGTGCTGGCGTCTGTACAAAAATAAACAAACGTTAATATTATAAATCTAACTTAAAATCATGACTTTAGTCCCCGAAGGGTGGGACAGAAGTGTATCCACATTTCAACAGTTATTTTAAGTCCCATGTAATAGGGTAAGCCCATAGCCATTAACTGGGTACAAATCCAGATTCGGGATACACGGATTGAACTCCTTAGTCGGATTATTTCATCGCCTATCCATATAATCTGTCAAACTCACCAAATAGTTCCGCATTTTAAAACTAAATGAAAATAATGACGACCCATCGCTTTGGATGGTGTAGTATCCAGGACGTACGAGTATGAAGCTAATTTTTTGAAGTGAAAACATCTTTAGGCGCGTTGGGCATCCGTCCCCCCCCCCTTTTTAGGGGACGGACCCGTGCTTCACCTATTTTCTCCACCTGGGTGAAGCACGGGGTCTACTGATTCTTGGTCGGGTCCCGTGCTCCAACTGATGACGTTATTGTACAGTGATGCAGTAAATTGTCTTCCCTATATGAATCAAAAGATCTAAACAATTATTTCGGCTACCGGCTTTCATATCCTCGGTCCACGGCACTGATAAATTAATCAGGAAAATCTTAGCATCCACATTGATTAATTCTGATGTGCCGTGTTTCACCGAGGCTATGGATGCCTGGAGACTCGCTTGCCCGAATACAGATCCACCCGACAATCCATCTTCCCAGAGACGGTGGGATGAGCCGCTCTGCAGAGTAGTACAGAACAATTTACTTGACTCGTCTGCTACTTCTGCGGAACGTGCGCGCCTGCTGGCTGTGGGTAGATGGGAGTCGGGACTTTGGCTTCATGCACTACCTTCGTCGAACATAGGCACTTTGTTCGACGACACTACTTTTCGCCTCGCTGCTTCCCTGCGACTAGGTACTCCTTGCTGTTCCCCTTATCGCTGTCACTGTGGCGAAGATGTCAACAGCCACTGTGGCGAAGACACCACGGCCTGTCTTGCAGCCGAAGTGCGGGTCGCTTAGCGCGCCACGCGAACATTAATGATATCATCCGACGAGCTCTTGTTACCGTCGGCGTTCCAGCTGTATTAGAACCCAATGGCTTGGTACGCGACGATGGCAAGAGACCGGACGGTATGTCTCTATTTCCTTGGAAGGTGGGTCGGCCTTTAGTGTGGGACGCAACTTGTGTCGATACTCTTGCGCCATCCCACCTTCCTGGATCGGCATGCTGTGCTGGCGCTGCTGCTGCGGCTGCGGAAAACCTCAAGCGGCGAAAATATAATAACCTTATCGGAAATTATATTTTCGAGCCGTTTGGGGTTGAAACCCGGGCCTCGGGCCGTGGAGTCCGAGTGCTCATGGTCTTTTTAAAGAAACAAAACGGCTGGTTGACACTTCCCGTGACCCAAGGGCTGGCTTTTACTTTGGCCAAAGGCTAAGCATTGCCATACAACGTGGTAATGCCGCCAGTCTCTTGGGTACATTACCAGTCGACAGCGATGCGGATGAATTTTTCGACGCTATATTTTAGTTTTTGTATAGTTTTAGTTAAGTTAGGTTTTAATTTTGTTATTTTTGTTAATTAAGGTAAATGGTTTAATTGAAATACTCATATTATTTTTATTTTCTACCTAAGTCTTATCAATTTCATGATAAATTAAATTAATGGCAGGCCATTTTGGTTACTCCCTCTTAAGTATCAACATAATTATGTACATTGAGACCAATCAACGTTACCGCCAATAGAACAATTATTTAATAAAAGTGAATTTATTAATAATGACAGTGGGCCATTTTTTGGAAAAAATGAGTTAAAATAAATTCTATGACTGACTTGCACACTCAATAATGGGCCCCCGAAAATGGTCGCTAGCACAAGTTAATAAATGAATAACTAACATTTTTGATCTTTTCCCGGCAGGTACTTCAAGAATCAGTAGACCCCGTGCTTCACCCAGGTGGAGAAAATAGGTGAAGCACGGGTCCGTCCCCATTTTTTAAGATGGGAAAAACCATTGAATTCGCGCCACTGTTACCGTAACCGACACCGCTTCGGATGTGTTCGGCTGTCCTCTGAATGTACTCGGTTTTAATGTATTTCCGATACGTCAATGAGTGATGGCAAAGTATTCTGTTTGTGTTTTGTTTATATGACGATTCAAAAAGTACACACGTAATTGTTCAAGTTTTCACTTCTGTCGGCACTCCCGGAGTGCCACTTTTTTTTGATACTGTAGTATCCTTGGACGGTTGAGTGGTTAAGTTATAAATGACATCAGTGACACATGCGTGCACTGACTGGACTGGTCCACTCAAAACTGTATGGTTCTCAAACTCAAAGCATTTATTTTAATTAAACCATTTACAGGCACTTTTGAACTGTCAAGAAGTCGGTCAGTCAGAAAATATGAAGCTAGCATTCGAAAGCGTAGTAGGTACTTATGGAGAAGAACAGGCAAGAAACTCCATGAAGACTCTTTTAAATTATATTTTTACAACTTATTAGTTGCAACATTAATGTAAAAAAAGACGCGAAGAAAGCGTCCAGAGTACCTTTACAGCAAATAGTGTCAAAACAACAATCCTAAAATAAACTAATTCAAAATAAGCCAATGAACTGAAAATCTGACGGCGCCCGTTCACGAACATGACGCTTGCAAGCATGTTTTTTCCTCAAAAGACCATCTCAGACTCTAATCTGCATGGTCCTTACATAATCTGACCAGACACCCAAACTCAGACGTCACATGTCTCTTGTTACCTTCGAGTTTGTTTTTAAAATATTATTTAAAAAAGATTGAAATAAAGAAGAATTGATTCTGATTTTTGGTTATTGATTGATTTTTTTATTGTTTTTTTTTTTTATTTGATTGATTGATTTTGATTGAAGATTGTAAAGTCTCTATATTTATGTCTGTAATTTATATGGTATACATAATAAAGAGTATTCTATTCTTATATTATTTCTTTTGACGTGTAAAGTGTTTTTTATTATTAACTAGCCGATCCGACGACCTTCGTACCGCCTCAGAATAAATAAAAACGAATGCACGAGAAAATGAATTATTTTCATTTTTTTTTCGTGAATTTTTCCCTTGCATTAATAGTTATTCTGCTATTCGAGGCGGAGACAAGTCCATCAAATTAAAGATCATAAAAATCGTTCCAGCCGTTCTTGAGTTATAAATGGTGTAATTAATCCGACTTTGTTTTATTTATAAAGATTTACAGAACTTGGGCGAATTTCATAATGGAAAAAAGAACTCAAAGCATAATCATTTTAAAAGATACGTGATAAAATATGAACAAGATACAACTCTCTGTTCTATGAGAAGGTATAGCCTCATTCCGGGGCGGGCGGCGTAGTCCGGGACAACCGGAAGCGTAACGATCGTAGACAACCGGCTACGGGCTACGAGTGCTACGAATGCTACGCTCATTACGTAGCGTTTCGTAGCACTCTCTACGGTTGATATGTTTCGTTGTTATAACTCCTATATTGTTGTGTTGTTTCTTTATATTTTAGAAAGGCTTATTCTGTAAGATATTTATGTTTTTTTTTTAAATACTAATAGTATACTAAAGCGTAAATTTATGTTTTGGAAATTGGTTATGCCAGCGCATTATTTCTGTGTATCATAATAATTTACCAACTTAATTTTTTAAATTAACCATCTTTAATGAACTGATACTAATGCTTATACAATAAAAAATTATTATACAACTAATTATTTACCTAGGAACTAAATGGAATAACTAACTATATAATGCAATGGTGCCGATTCCCTTGTTCACAAACTAAACTAAATTTAAGTTCAGTGCATCTTTTTATTTCGGTTTAAAGACATTTATTTCTCAAAAAAGAACATTAAGGTTCACTTACAAATTGAGAAATGTATACAAAATATATAATTAAAGTAGATACAGTCTCTGTGATCACATACTATTATACAAAACAACATAATTAAAAGATTTTATAGGTGACATTCAGGTGTTAGTACTTCGTCCTAACGTATTCTTCTAGAGCTTTTTTATATGTATAACATCTGTCACTGCTAAACACATCATCAGGTATCTCATTACACAGTTTTGCTCCCTCATATAGTATATTTTTCCTACCATAGTTAGTTCTAGGTTTTCTTAATTGTATTTTGTCTCGACGCCTTGCGTTATATGTGTAAGTTTTCTTCTCAAAGTTCTATTTCTATTTCATTAAGAAAAAGACAGAAGATAAACTTTAATTTAGTCCTGTCAAATTAATCAGCGCTGAAAATCGACTAAAAATATACCAACACCACAAAAACCTCATCACGCCATAAAATTCGCAAAAAAAAGCAACCCTATAAACAAAATGGTCACTCAAATTAAAAATTCAGCGCCTACAGGCCAAACAACAGCTTTTCATATTCAGATTTAAGTATCAACTTAACCTAAATTGTGTAGGGCAATCTAGGTCTCTCGAAGGCTTTGACACAGTTTGATTTAGATCAAGTTCTCCAACCGGGTCATTGTTTTAATTAGACACGAAAATATCCGCCATTTTGGCACACAGTGACCCCATTTTGCCATTTTGTCCACCACTTTGGCTAGACTCGTTCCCTTTGTCCATTATTTCGGATTCGCGGCTAAAGTGTGTCCAATTTGTTCACACTCGCTGTCGCTTCAAAGGATGGGATTCGATTTGTTTCCAATTTTTCCCAGAGAGAATCCAATTTTTGTGGGTGTTAAGCTGAAAGGTCGGGTTTCGAATTCCAACCCCATTTGACTTTTGGGGTGTAGTTCGGTAGTGTTAATCTGTCAAGCTCCGCTAATGAGACACAAATTGTTTTTCTACAGGGTGGTCCAAAAGTCGTGGATCAAACGAAGTAGGGGGATAAAGGAGGTCATTTCCAACGCTTTTAAAGTGAGAAATATCTTTTGGTAATGTTACAAAATTTTTGGAAAAAAATAAGTTGCTCTTGAAATTTGATACTCAAAGCCCTAATATAACTTTGTAGTGCTGATACATTATCTAGTAGTAATACAACACCGTTTGTTTTATTGTTTTATATCACATTTTTTTTTTAAATTCGTCTAATTGTAAAAGAACCCGGTATACACAAATATTCATAACTTTTAGGGGCAATTGAATTATGACCACGCTGTAGAAAGATTTTTTGTTGGAAATGACCTCCTTTATCTCCCTATTTCGTTTGATCCACGACTTTTGGACCACCCTGTATTGTTTCTTGATCGATAGGTCACGCGCGTAGCTTGACCGGTTAAAGCACATGGGTAGATAATTTACTCATGTGGTTAAATGACAGTTTTTGGTTTGACATTGTAAAGGTGCTCACTTGGATTGTTTTATACTATTTGTAGACATTGACATTTATTTTAATAAAGTAAAGCTTACCTGTTTTCGTAACGAACTTTTCCCTTTTAATATTAAGGCTTATTATTACTTCAGTATTTACTTCATCTTATTAAAAGATTGCCCGGTTGATAAGACATAACTAGCGAAATGAAAAAGTTGAACATAGTTTTTATTCATATATTTGTCAGTGTTTTACACATCTATCAAGTTTGATTTTCAAAATGGACTTTCCATCTGCTATTTGATCATGAACTTGTTCAAAATAAGACTACAATCAATAACAATTCCGCTGATAGCAACATCCAAATTAAAACAAAGGAATTCGTTTACGGTGATTATTGTCATGGCAACGGTACTAAAGCGGCGTTTACGGCGGCCATTTTGAGCGACGGGACCGCCCATATTTATCACGGGAAAATTCACGGTGCTAGTTTTTTAATGAATTTAAACACAAATGTAGGTATAGCGCCATCCACGAAGACGCGCCCCACTCTTCTTCCTAATCGCTCGTGTGCAACATTCCGCTAGTGTTTTAGTTTTGTGGATACTCAGTAATTAGGTACTTTATTAGTGGGTAACTAGTGTGTAGGTATCAAAAAACTAAAACACTAGCGGAATTAACTAGCGATAAAGCGATTAGTAAGAAGAGTGGGGCGCGTCTTCGTGGATGCCACTATCTATAGGTATTACACTTTTTTATCCTTAGCATCGTCCAAACGGTAAAGCAGTTTTCGAAAAACTTGGACTATATGGTTCTGTGGGCAACGAGTCTGTATGTGGATACAAAGTAGTTACCCACACAACCATAGGTTCTACAACCACAGCATTTTATCTAACAGGTAATGCTTGCATAACATAGTCAATTACTACACAACTTAAACCCTTTTAAAAGCATACACATACATACATACATAATCAGCCTATAACGTTCCCACTGCTGAGACACAGCCCTCCTCTCAGTGAGAGGGAGTGGGCCGTGATCCAACACGCGGGCCCAGTGCGGGTTGGTATGTCACATGTCTTCGAATTTTTGGTTCTAGGACATGCCGGTTTCCTCACGATGTTTTCTTTCATCGTTTTGAGAGCAGTGGGAATGGAATAATTCAAAAGCAATTAAAAAAGCAATTTAAAAGCATAAGACGTTCAAATTATATAATGTCATATAATATATTAAAAGCCTGTGATGTTCCACTGAGTCCGCGTATCACTGGTCAGTTTCCCTCAGTCGTCAGTTAATTTAATTCGCCAGTTTTGTTGACTGCGGGGCACAGGCCTCCCTAAAGTCCCACTTCTCTCTGTTCAAAGCTGCTAAGGACCAGTTCTTGTTGAAGGAGTCCAGCTCATCCCGCCATTACCGTCTGGGCCTGCTGCGATGTCATTTGCCATTAAGATGGCCCCATTGGGTCGTAAAAGATCTTCAAAAAGTTAAAGAAACTTTTGTATAAAATTGCTTGGTCCAGATTGCCAGAAACATAATCAATCGTAGTTTTATAGCTAAAGTTAGTGTTTGAATGCAAAGGTCAGGTCATTATCACGATTGAACAGCATTTCACTTTGCATAAATAGTCCTTCAGTACCATTAAATCAAGATTTATGGCTTAACTCCAGAAAATTATTACCTAGTGAATGTACAGACGCCAGCACATCAAGCTACTACAATCTGTCTTTCTGTAATAGATTTTCAACTTTATCGCTAAAGTGTAAGGTTCAAAGTTGATTGGGAAAATTTGACAGTTTCGGGTAGCTTGAGGTGCTGGCGTCTGTACAAACTCACATAAGATCACGCCTTCTTCCCATGGGTGTAGGCAGACTCTACAGACCGCCACCTGCTACTATCCTTACGTACTTCTTTTGCTTCGTTTACGTTCATATATCTGGTCATACACGCACGCCGATTTTGGGTATCTTTTTTTCTTTTTTTTTTTTTTATCGTGTGGAAATCCTCATGGATCCTGACCTTTCTAAAGAACATCATCTAGTGAATTTTCGCATAACTCGTCAGTCAAAATGTAAGGAACAGCTGATTTTTTGTTTGCAATTTCAGGTTTCGTCCCATAGTAAAAGTTGTTCATAATGATGAGTACAATCTGTCATTTCTATTTGTCGCATGTTTTCAATTTCAACCTGTATACAGGGTGAAATTTTAATCGCCGTTTTCCTCTCAACATTTCACCCTGTATATTCACCATTTTAGACCCACGCCTACTGGATGTATCTCAAAATGAATCATAGCACCTTTTGCCTTTAAATTATGGCCTCTTTAAAAATGTTCACGACCCCGGTCACAAGCTACCTCATGTGGCGAAAGGTGGCAATTACCACTGGATAGTAAAAAACTACGTGGGCGTCAAAATATGTACTAAGTCGATTATTTTAGGTAAATCAATATTGCTACGGATATTCGTAGCACCGGACGATGTCTCGTAGTCGTAGCGCCTACGCGGCCCAGATTCTGACGTAGTACTTAAAATTTAATCATTTCTGTAGATAGGGATATTTGACATTCATAACGTTTGTTGAGTATTCTATAAAGAGGACTATTATGTCGATGTATAAAAAACACACACGCTACTTTTAGCATCGGCGATCGGCGATTAAGCCGCTTTTTAGAAGCTAAATGCAGCGACCAAGCATTCCACTTCCACACCGCACACTTAAAACGCCAAACGCGGCGATTCAATCGACACAGCGGCTCAACGCTACACTCCGCACACATTCGGAAGCCAGTCGCAGCGATTTGGCATTTGCGCCAGCATCGGAGCAGTCGCTAAAACGCCCGATTCCGATACCGTGTCCGAACACGATGCAGCATCGATACAGCCGCAAAATCGCCGATCGCCGATGCTAAAAGTAGTGTGTGTGCTTTGGCCCTAAATATAATCAGCCTGTAACGTTCCCACTGCTGGGGCCATGCAGTCGATCCCGTTTCTGGGACATGACAGGCCTCCTCTCTGTAAGAGGGAGTAGGCCCTAATCCGTAATTCGGGCCCAGTGCGGGTTGGTATATTTCACATAATTATGTCTTTGAATTTTTGGTTCTAAGACATGCAGGTTTCCTTACGATGTTTTCCTAGATCGTTTTGAGAATGTATCTTCAAAATAATATCGACGGACTCAGCACCCTAATTGCGTAACACACTATCAATCGGAATCTGAATCATTTTGAAGCAAATTGCTAATCCATTGCTTCATAAGTTCGAAAAAATTGTTTGCTCAACATGTAAATAACGCAATGAATGTTGTTGCACTTTCCAAATGAAACCGATTCCGATTGATAATGTGTTACGCAATTGCCCCGCAGTTCAGAATTGCAATGTGTCCAATCCAGTTAGTCTCTCTCCAGTCCAGAAGACAAGGAAGTTTTAAGACGAACCGAAAATGCCTGGAAGAGCTGAGCTACTGGTCTGTGAAAGAGCTTATGAAAGGAAACCTGCCTTTGACACTGAAGCGAAAAATTATGGACATGTCTTTCCCATTTGGACCTATGGATGGACTTGCCATGGTCTTTGACAAACATTCAAAAGTCCAAACTGAATTGAGATAACCGCTATATTATTGTACTCGTATCTACGCCTATGTTGGTTGCGAATTTAGCTATTATTTTACTACCATACAAACGTAAGACGATCCTAGCTTTTCGTGTTATTGTAACAATAGAAAATAAATATGCTAAAGTCATCATCATCACCACATACCTAGCCTTTTCCCAACTATGTTGGGGTCGGCTTCCAGTCTAACCGCATGCATTCTACATGGAGCGCCTGCCTATCTGACCTCCACAACCCAGTTACTGTGTAATACGATACCCCTTCGTAAGGCTGGTTGTTAGACTTTAAATTCGGGCTTCTGACGACCCGTATGTCCGTAACGATAAATATGCTAAAGCATAATTAATAAATATTCATTTTACAGCAAAAAGTCTTACAGAAAAACACTACAGTTTCCTTATATATTCTGCAAAAAATGTCTATTTGTGAATGAGTTCATAAGGAGTGCTTTGACCTTTGAAAAATCTAATTGTAGGATTAAAATAGAAGACGACAAATGATAGCTCACAACTTGATAACTAGCTTCGTTAAGTACCTAACCCTGAAACTTGTAAGGTATCGACATTGCTGAAACGAATCGATAGAAAGCGATGAGTCACAAGTTCACAACTCACTCATTTATAACCTATTCAACCTCGTCGCACTTGTAAGTGAGGACAAAGGCAATGTTACAGACTGTTTATTCTTTTCGTATTTTATTGTGAGGGGCAGACACCTCTATAGATATTTCGGACATTCATTTGGGATCCATCAAGAAGCCTCCTCGTGCAACGCAGTTTGTTTCGCCAGTTACTCAACTGAACCAAGCGCTCGGCGCATCCTGGACAGTCACACCCAACATCTTATTTGACTAGCCAATATTCTTCTCTTGCGGTGGTAGGGCTAAAACCCGTCTGGTTTGCGACCACCCTCCCACCGGAGTCCAGCGACAAGCAGCCTGCTGTGTTTCGTCGATGCGTGGGAGTTCCAGTGCCTTAGGCATCTTCTAGGCACGCTCGTTCCATCATAGACCTCATCCATCGCTTTCGCTCTCCCGAGCCACCCTGTCGCATCGCATCGCATGCCCGCGCTATTACTCGTTCGTCGATTCGTTTTCGCTCGGCGATCTTTCTGTTCTATTTTATGTTTTTGCTCGACTCCTAAAGGTCCTAGCGTGATGAAAGCCTTCCTGAAGAATTGGGCCCATTGTGCCATAAAGTTTCTTTATTTATGTCTGTAATTTATATGGTGATAATAAAGAGTATTCTATTCTATTCTAACAAATGCAAAGCGTTTTTAATCCGACTGCTAATTCTAGCAATTAGATTTGTTTTTACAAACCACATTTTTGCGAGGGACAATAAGCAACCTATAAATTAATGAATTTGCCAAAGATGTAAACAACATTGGCCGCTTGAAATTGAATAAAATCGATATACAAGAAAATTTATTTTAAGTAATGTTTGTTTTCGTCTACTCGTATAGGCACCTATCACTGAAAACGTTTCTACGTCTACCTCCTTACACTCTAACCCCTTTATCTTTTGTTTCCAGGACGTGGCGTTCATAAACCCTGCGAACGTGGTGTTCGTATACATGCTGGTGCGCGAACTGGTGGACGGCGAGCGGATAGGCCGCCCGCAGGAACTGCAGGCCGTGGTCCTCACCTGCCTCTACCTCTCCTACTCCTACATGGGCAACGAGATCTCCTACCCGCTCAAACCATTCCTAGTCGAAGACTCTAAAGATAAGTTCTGGGATCGCTGCCTCCTCATCGTCGACCGGCTGTCCTTCAACATGCTTCGGATCAACTCGGAGCCGGGATTCTTCACCGAAGTGTTCACGGAGCTGAAGGCGTGCGGGACCGCGGTGGAGAGCCCGCCCCCCGCGCCCGCTCACCCGGCCCCCGCGCCTCCCCTGGCCATCAGCGCCGCCTGACACACGGAGGTCGCCGTCCTCCGGTTGGCACTCACTGACCGCCCCAGTCGTGTTTGATGTCGGCTCCTGACAGTCCAAGATCTTGGTCAATCGTTCAAGTTTGAGCGTTTCGAGTAGCAGCACGTTTATTGAGTCGTTTAGTGTTCGGAGTCGAGTTTGAGAGTGGACAGTGATTTACTTAAATAGTCCACGTTTAAAACCTGTCCTAGACTTAGTCAAACTACAATATAGACTCTTACAGCGTACAGCGTCGTTGATATTTAACTACTTTTAGGCCAGAATAAAAAAGTCATGCGCCCTAGCGACTTATAGCAGTAACAACTTAATTTTATTTACCTATTCTGAGTCAAAGTGCAATATAATCTAGTCATTTGTTATTATAATTATTTATAAGTAAATGTTTAAGAATTCCACCGGAATTACTCATTATTTTTAGGTTTTTAGTCATTTCAACTTCCTTTTTTCATCACCTAAAATTCCACGGTGTGATTGCTCAAAACGCTGACTAAATAAATTAGGTACTAAATAAAAAAAGGGACATTGCTACGATTGACCAAGATTTAAAATGTCACTGCAATAGATAGACGAGTGAAAGGTATTAAATATACGAATTATGTGTGTACCTTCATAATTTAGTACCGTGACTTTGAATTTCGAAGGGAGAATGTGATATCTAGTGAAAAACACGTTATTTCAAGAGATTTTAGGGATCGGTAACATCTGATACATGATATTTGTGACTGGGTCTGACAGAATGCTGTCTGTAGGTATGTGTAGTCATTGTAGAGGGGATGGTGTAAAGAAATTATCAAGCTTTAGAGCACTCGTGCATAAGTGATCAGATCGCTGCGGCCAACATTTTGGCTGCAGTGGCCAGGGCCATATTGTGCACGCGTACTCCCGAGTGAGCGGTTAGAATGACCACACGTAGCCGCTTAAGTGCGCATGCATTCAAAGATAATGACAGGCCCTCTTGGCCGCAAAGAACTGGCCACAGGACTCGAATGCGCGAGGGCTCTAAAAGCTGCATTATGGAAGACTGTTGATGTGGTATATATCTGAGAACAAACACACAATCACAGTTGTATTTCTAATTCAAAGTCAACGACAGAGACCGAGAACGCAACGAGCGCCTCTCGCCGAGAATCGTTCAGTTGTTGAAGTGCATCTTGTCTGTGGTGTTTGATGTGAACCACGTGGTAGTTGACGCACTCTCTTGTCGTTCGTATGTTTACGTAGGAATGTAATTGTCTGGTAATGTTATTTTCTCGTGCCGCTGGACCAAGCGGTGTTTTAGTCCAATAGAACAGCGGTTAGCTAGTAAGTTAAGAGTTTCGTAAACGTAGTGAAATGAACGTATTGCCATATAGTTAGATGATATTAGAGAAATGTCTGGCAGGCGGGAGGATGCAATAAAGCGGGAACTCCGTCATAATGTAATCTGGTGAACCCTTCTATGAAGTGTACGTATTTAAATAAAATGGCCGGCTCAAAGCGGGACGACTCGATTGTTATTGACGCGATGAAGTGTATTAATAACAAATAGGTCAAATTTTGCGAAGGATTAAGCGTTTTGTACAGTAAAATCGAATAAAATACATCTAAGTCTTAATCGTTAGCATAGTTTAGACAAATGGACGGCAGGCTCATGTCTGGGTGGCACTCGGTCCGAAACGCCATAGACAACGTTTAACCTTACACATAATGCATTCATTAAAATATTGTTCTCGTTAGATTCGTAAGGGTCGGGAGGTGATTGAACTTAGTACTATGAATGTCCTAATTATCCGGCTTAAGTTTAGCTCTCTGGGGGAATCAGGTTCATATTTGGACAGCCTAATCAACGCAGTTAGGAATAAATGCCATAAAAAAACTGGCAACACCGAGTGCCGTAGTTAAGATAAATTGTTTAGTCGAGTGAATGTCTAAGGGTGATGAAGTGTAAGTATTTAATAATATTAAATAAATAAATGAAAAAAAAAGAATCTCATAATACGTTCCAGTCATTAAAAATAAAATTAGGTAAAGGTAGTTGTCTGTGATTTATTGAATCTTAGCTTTGTTTTTAGTACTTAATTGTTATTTTTTGTTACTTTTTTTTATGACAATTAATTGTTACGATATGTATTATTATTGTTTAAGATATAATGGTTACTACGCAATAATTTATTTTGTTTAGATATTTCCTTGAATCTGAGAAGCACGATACGACGCCGTCTGTATGATATACAAAGTAAAACATTTTAATAATCACTAGTATATTAAATATTTGGATTGAAATGCTTTTTGAGAATTGATGAGACATTTGCAATTGATATTCTTGTTATTTTTTTTTTTTTAAGTTAGTTGTTTTATATTACTACTAGTAGATGACACGTTACTTTAAATAAATTGATCTCGATTTTAATGATGGGTAAGTAATTCGCCGTGGCTACATTCCAATTACTAGGTAAATACATAAGTCAGGTATATAAGGTCTTACGACCGATACAATTCACTATCGAATTTCGAAGATCTCTCCTAAGTATATAATGGTGTAACTTTGATATTTGATGTGTGCATGTATCATTATTCTGAAGGTATACCTGGTCTGGTCATATACCTACCTGTTCTAACATTATTCATGTAACTCACGTTTGTTAATTAATCTATTGTAAATATACCCAATTATTAAAAAAAAAACTTTCGTATATATAATTCTTGTGTTTTATTTATTCAGCTTTTTATTTATTTTACTTATCTACCCTTAATTTTATTCCCGGGACCACCAAGATAGTTGGTGAAATCATAATTCTAAAATGGATGTCATACAGACGCCAGCACATCAACCTACCCGAAACTGTAAAATTTTCCCAATCAACTTTGAACCTTATCTTTTAGTGATAAAGTTGAAAATCTATTAAAGAAATTTGACAGATTGTAGTAGATTGATGTGCTGGCTTCTGTACTTAGGTAAATTGCGTGTGTAGATTTGAGGACTCCATTAACAGTTGGACTCTGCTAGATGGGTGGTTGGGACAGACTGAATGCGGTAGGCGGAGAACAGGGTGTTGTGGCGCATCTTAGGAGCGACCAATGTCCAGCAGTGGACTGTGATCGGCTGAGTTGGTTGATGGTCAGACGTCTACCTGTAAATAATGTTGTTTAAGTTTAAAAAGCACAAGTTGGCAGGTTGGTTCCTGAGTTACGGTACCCAACATGTAAACAATGAGCAATTATAGGTAAAACGGGAAGTAGGTATTTTACCAATTTTAATACTGACTAAAATATTTATTTATTTATTGGTGTCTATTTATTTCTTAGAGGTAACTCTTCGCTCTATGTTACCTCACACATAATATAGCAAAATCAACATGTCTTCGATTTTTTGGTTCTAGGACATGCCGGTTTCTACGTTTTCCTTCACATTTTTATCACATAACATACATAACATAATCAGCCTATAATGTTCCCACTGCTGGGACACAGGCCTCCTCTCTGTGAGAGGGAGTGGGCCGTAATCCACCACGCGGGCCCAGTGCGGGTTGGTAGATGTCACATGTCTTCGAATTTTTGGTTCTAGGGCATGCCGGTTTCCTCACGATGTTTTCCTTCACCGTTTTGAGAGCAGTGGTAATGAAATAATTTAAACAAAGTAAAGCGCCTGTCTGGGTTTGAACCTACGACCTACAACTCGTAAGTCGCGGCCGTTACCACTGGGCCACCACTGCTCGCATCTTATCACAGGTCATTACAATTCCTTACAATTCAAATTCAGTTTGAGATTGATAGTGTCTTGCGCAATTAGTGCCAGTCCACACGGTGCGTTGCGTCGTCCCAACGCATGAATATTAACGCATTGCCGGCCACACGGGCGCTGCGTCAACGCAGCGTTACAAGGACGCAGTCGTAACGTTGCGCTGACGCAGTTTCGGTTTCAGTTCGCAGTTCCGCGTGTCTCCTCTTTATCAATGCAACTGAGCGGTGACGCTCCGGCATCGCAGGTAATTACACCCCTCCCGCTTCGTCTCGGGGGCTGCTGTCCGTCATGTGTGCGTTACGACGACGCAGCGCACCATGTGTACACTATGGTTATTTGTATGTAAAGTAACGCAACGGCAGCGCTGCGTCGACGCAACGCTGACGCAACTCGCCATGTGTACTGGCTCTTAGGTGTTGAGTTAAAGAGCAACGAATAGGTGTTACCTACAAACTAACGTTTCATGGTTTCACATTTGCGAGAGCTGTTCTAATAAGAGAAGGACATAGTACAGATATGCACATAAAGCTACCCGAAATTCTGTCAAATTTTCCCAATCAACCTTGAACCTAATAATTTGGCGATAAAGTTGAAAATCTATTAAAGAAATTTTGACAGATTGACGTAGCTTGATGTGCTGGCGTTTGTACCTACCTACGTTATAGGAACCTAATAGGTATCTCTATCTACTGCCTCGTTGTTATAGTGATCGCAAGTAGGTATTCGCAAGCTCGACTGCTAAGCTTGGGTCGTGGGTTCGATTCCCTGGTCAGACAAAGTGTTTTTGGATTTGTCCATTAGGAATGTCTCAGTAACAACCCGGAGTCTGAAAATAATAGTGCCCGGTTGATGGCAATTCTGGAGATTGGCATAATATAAGAGATGCCTAGATGCCCAGCAGAGGCTGAAGTTCAGCTGTGGATGATTATGTTGGGAATAGGTTCGCCCCCTGATTATAAAGGACTTAAGTATAATTGCTGAAAAGGGGTGTATGTATATTACACCACTGCCGAACCCTATGGCTAAGCGTGCACCACGAAATTTTATCGTTGCGGAAAATAATCGTCAATCTGTGAACAATAGCAATATACTAGAGTCCGCGCAATGCGGTAAATAATCACTTGAAAAAATATATTCGTGTTCGCGATTTTATTTTGCGATTGTATCGCAGTGCTCGCTTTGCCTTATAGAATGATTGAGAAGCTCGAGCTCAACCATTATTTAGATAGCACCAAGGTATCTAATTCAAACTTTTAGATAAACCTCTTTATTTATAAACGTTGCTTAAAGAGATGTTTAAAACATCAAAAATTTATGGTTAAACAGTCGCTAATAATTACTAAACTTTAAGGAAACGTTTAAAAATAAAGCCCCTAAAACAAAGTTTCAATTAAAAAAGAAACACAACCGTGAACCACAACCTGGTAAACTGGTGACTGTGTGTGACACTAATATACAGTGTGCCTAGTATACTTTGGCCATTCTAATTTATAAAATCACAGTATCATTTACGGCATGTGTTTAATCAACTAAACACTTACATTTAATAGACAATTAGAAAGGATTACTTGATAATATTATTTATTTGTTACTAACTACTGACAATATTTCAGCAGCTATAAACGAAAAAATCTACCAAATGGTAGAAAAATGTCATACTAAAATGCCTGGAGTCCCAACAAGAAAAAGTTATTGTGTTTTTGATTTGCTGGCTATGTTGGCAGCATTGAGTAGAGAATTTAGTCATTGGTTGGCTATATTGCTGTCAAACTAACTGTCAGCTGTCAATTTTGACATATAAACAGTGGAAAAAGTTTTGAATTTTCAATTTCGTGAAAACATTGTCATTGAACATCTATAAAAAAAGCTTAGAAAATCATTTAATGTATAACAAATAATATCAAAAGTAACTATAATTCAGCTTACTACTTCTCCTTTTCGTTGTTTAACTTTCTACCGGCAAAATGAGTGACTATCCGGACCCTGATGAGGAATACGAGATGATGTATGCGGATGAGCTGGAAATGCTAAAAGAAGATGAAGACCCTGCAGGTAATATAGACATCTTTTCTCTACAAAGAACACAAGCGCTAAAATGGTCAGTAACCTTGATTGTAGGTTAGTTTTTAGTGCCGGTTTCTATATGACAAAGTTTTTGTTTATACTAGCTGTTGTAATACTAATACTAAATAATAAATATAAAACTTTTTTTTCTGAATAATAAGTTGCATGATACCTATAATATTTAATAATAAATTAAAAATAATATCTTAATCAACAAAATACTTTCTATTTTTCAGACCCAAACATAATCAAAAAGAAGGCGCTACCAGCCAAACGCAGTCTCGATTTCTCAAGTCCCATAGCTAAGAAGCCGGTCCCCACCACAGCCATAAACCAGATACCACCACCAACCACCACCATAACCAACTCTATAACTACAGAAAGTACAGATATCTCACTCACACCAAATCTACAACCTCTAGAAGACCTAACTCCAGTTTCAAGTAAGAGAACAGCAGATGAACTGTTTGGGGACATAGCAGACATAGACTTCAATGATGTAGAGTTACCGAGCAAGAGACAGAAGACTGATGAGGAGAATGATATGGATTTGATTGAAAAGATCCTGGAGGGGAGACGGTTGAAGCAGAGTTTGTTGGAGCCAAGTGGTAGGACACTTGGTGGTAGATCTGGGTTTAAGGCTAAGGATAATTTGTCACTTAATATACCAAGGTAAGGTGCAGTTATTAAGTATTCAAGAATGAAACGTGTGTGCTGCCTTGGTAACTTTTAAATTATCACTGTAATGAATGATAGATGACAAAAGAAACATGCTATACCACAGAGTATTTAATTCCAAATTCCTATTTAAAAGTGAAACATTCCCTGAATGTTTCTCTCAATTCAATTAGTAGTGTGTTAGTGTGTAGTTCTCTTAATTCAATTTTCCTCTGCTTTTTACATATACTTCTAATAATGCCCTTACTTTATTGTTCCTCTTGATATGTTCCAGATGGGCATTCCTTCCCCTCACAAACTCAGATGGTGAACGAGTGTATGTGAGACTAGAATCCGAGGATTCTTGGGAGAGTTCTCTGGATACGGGTGCAGAACAGATGTCCTTGCATGCTACTTACACCAGCACCTGGGTGGAGGCTAGGAAGATTGTAAGTTAACATAGAATTTCTTTGAGAGCAGTGGTGGCCAAGTGGTAACGGCCGCAACTTACGAGTTGTAGGTTGTAGGTTCGAACCCAGACAGGGGTTTTACTTTGAATAAATTATTTAATCATCTCTGCTCTCAAAACGGTGAAGTAAAACATCGTGAGGAAACCGGCATGTCCTAGAACCAAAAATTCGAAGACATGTGACATCTGCCAACCCGCACTGGGCCCGCTTGGTGGATTACGGCCCACTCCCTCTCACCGAGAAGAGGCCTGTGTCCCAGCAGTGGGAACATTATAGGCTGATTATGATTTATGATGATGATAGAATTTCTTAAATATTACTAGAGTAGTCTCCAATGGACCGTGTTTTAACCATATTAAGGTGGTGTACCAAGAGCCACTGGTTTATTAAGAGTTCTATGAAATATAGGCCAAGCTTATCACACAATAGTAAAAATGCAAAATGAATTATATTGCTACGACGACTGGAAATTTAAAATAGCCCAACCAGGGTTAGTTGTAAACAAATATTGCTTTTTGTAAACCCGTACCAGAATGTACTTTTACGTCGGACCGTATTCTAGTTGACAGCTGTAATACTAAATGAAACTTAATTACATTGTTCTATATCCATTCAATAATATTTACTTTCCAAATGTTCCAGCTAGAAGCCAAACAACAGCAGCTGATATCAGAAGAGGCTGCATCTCAGCCCCTCCCAGACATAGACGCTGATATCAATAATAACATGCTCTGGGTTGACAAGTACAGGCCCCAGTCATACCTGGACCTGCTGTCTGAAGAGCCTGTGAACAGGGCTCTGTTGCATTGGCTGCACTTGTGGGACAAGGTAAGAAAGAAAATAAGAATACAGCATACAAGTACTAAATCAATAAAGACAAATTATTATACTACCCAACCCATCGAAATTGTAATAATTTGTCTTTAGTTCTGTGGCAACACCTCGAAACTCTATTAACATGGTGTGTCTATCTCTAAGGTCCATAAGTATCACATGTCTGTCTGTCAGCATGTCTGGAATACTGGAATGAACTGTTTGAAACTGTCACGTTTATGTTTGTTGATTTTTGTTTAGAAAGAGTTTATTGTCCTTCCATGTAACAATTTCGGCTTAATTTAATACCTATATAACCATGTAGAAAAGTCAAATCACAGTAATATTATAAAGGTGAAAGTTTGTGAGTGTGTGTATATATGTTTGTTATTTCTTCACACTCAAACGGCTGGACCAATTTTGATAAAATTAATGACAGCTAGCGTCTAACACACATTCAATAAAAATCCCTAGATAGTCTTCAAAAAAGAAGTAAAGACTAAGGAACCGCAGCAATGCACAACCTTCAGCAAGAAAGCTGGCCAGTTCCAGTTGACTAACAAATGGAAAGGCAAAAAGGAGGATGAACCTGACATGGATGAGAATGGGCGGCCTCACCACAAGGTGGCGTTGCTGTGCGGGCCCCCGGGGGTCGGGAAGACTACCCTGGCTCATTTGTTGGCAAGGATAGCTGGTAAATATTATTAATGTTTTTTTTTAACATGGGATCATCAATAAGAGAAAAAAAAGTTTAGTTGTTACATTGGTTGGTTTGTTGAAGGGTGACTATCTTTACATATCGAGAACCTTCCATAGGCATGGGAAGCATGATCAGCCATTGGTCCCGGCTGTCATTCATAGATCTTCGACAGTCGTAAGGTCGTAACCAGTCTTTATACCAAGGGTATCATGTTACCCAGTAAACTGGGTTATATGGAGGTCATATAAGCAGTCGCTCCATGTAAAATACTGGTGTTCAGCTGCATCCGGTTAAACTGGAAGTCGACCCCAACATATTTGGGAAAATGCTAGGCAGATTGATTTATCGAACCCAGGCATGCGCTTTACTTTGTGTAAATAATTTCACCATCACTGCTCTCAAAACGGGGAAGGAAAATATTGTGAGGAAATCGGCATGTCCTAGAAATAAAAATTCGAAGACATGTGACATCTACCAACCCGCACTGGGCCTGCGTGGTAGGCATCAGTCCAATGTGTGAGAATATTATAGGATGATTATTACCTTTTTCAGGTTACAGACCAGTGGAACTCAATGCATCGGACGAGCGCAGTACGGAAGCGTTCCGCAATGCGCTCCTGAGTGCCACTCAAATGAGATCTGTGATCGACGCGGAGAGGCGACCAAACTGCTTGATATTAGGTGAGGAATTGTATTAAACTTTATGCAAATTATAATAAAATAGTTCAATAAAAAAAAAAAAACAATATATTAACCCCCTTATTCATAATCCTATTTTATCTCTATTTTAGCTAAAATAGGTTTATAGAACGTTTGTCTTTATCTGTCACGTTGTCATTTCTGTGTGTAAGAAAGAGACAAACCCCATTTTAACTAAAATAGGTTTGTTAAGTTTTATGAATAAGGGTAATCTATAGATCGCTCGTTTGGAGAAACATCGACGTAACTGCTACTTATTTTTACGTCTTTGCTTACCTAACGTAAATACGCTTTTTAAATGATTTGCCATATTTAACTCATTTTTGGGAAAAAATACGTTTACGTCGATGTTTCTCCAAATGAGCAATATATAAAATTCAAAGCTTTGACTGACTGATATATCAACGCACAGCTTAAACCGTTGGTCCTAGATGCATGAAATCTGGAGGGTGTGTTCTTTGTGAAGAGTAGGTATCCACTAAGAAAGTGTTTTTCGAAATTCCACCCCTAAGAGGGTGAATGGGGGGAGGGTAAGAAATTTCACGCGGACGAAGTCGCGGGCAGAAGCTAGTAAATAATAAATAAGAGGACATCGTCGTCGAGGTAGACCACGGCGAAGGTAGTGTGACGATCTGACGAGGTTTGCAGGGCCAACATGACCAGAAATCGCTCAAGGCGGGGAGGTCTGGAAGGAAAAAGGGGAGATCCAGCAGAGGGACACAATATAGGTTAGCGAAATAAAAAAAAAAAAAAAACTGAAAAGGTAAACATGAAACCAGTATCTACATGACTTTTTAACAGTTTTACTAGTAAAACTCGTGCTTTATTATCCTGTACAAAAATTTATTAATTTATTTTATTTTATTTGCGAACATACATCAGGATTTAAATGATCAAGGTATGTAGGTATCTCTCTTACGCTTAAACACAGGCTTAGTCTAAACTATAAAGAGAAAATATTTGATTTTTTTGTATGTTTGTTTGTTACGCTTTTACGCTAACGGCTGAACGGATTTGGATGAAATTTGGCACATTGGTAGACCATGACCTGGATTCGGGTATAAGTATAATTCAGCAAATCTCGCGGTTCCCGCACAAGTAATCTCGCACTGTGCGGCATTAGAAAATTATGCGGAATCCCAAGATTGGATGTCCTAGGGATGCAAGAGCATTATGATGGTGATGTAGTCTTTTCCGCTTCTTTTTAAAGTGTTTCACTAATATAATTTCAACGAAATCAATTACAGACGAGATCGACGGCGCCCCACTCCCGACAGTAGAGTTACTAGTGCGATGGTGCACGGCCACAGCGACCGAGGGCAAGAAGAAGTCCAAGCTTCAGCCCCTGAAGAGGCCCGTCATCGCCATATGTAATGACCTGTATGCTGCGTCATTGAGGCCTTTGAGGTAAACTTTATCTTTTAGCTAACTTTCATCATAGTTCGTGGGTATTATTAACTAGCTTTTACCCGCGGCTTCGCCCGCGTGGAGATCGGAAATTATTCACAGAAAATTCAACCCCCCATTTCACCCTCTTAGGGGTGAAATTTCGAAAAACCCTTTTTTAGTGGATGGACGTAAATCCAAGGCAAGTTTTTAATCACTTCTAAACTTGTATCGAGTATTGTCAGGCGCTGATTAGTTTGACAGGACTAAACTAAAATTTATCTTCTGTCCTTTTCTTAATGAAATATAAAGAAAAATATGCACTGAACTTAAATTTAGTTTAGTTTGTGAACAAGGGTATCGGCACCATTGACAGCATAGCTGACTGTTACAAAATTGGTCATTTTAATTTCGTTACAGGCCCGTCGCCCTGATCGTGCAAGTAGGCGGCGTATCAATCAGCCGCCTCTCGTCCCGCCTGGCGTTCGTGTGCCAGCGCGAGGGGCTCACGGTGAGCGCGCACGTACTGTACGCGCTCGCTACGCGCGTGCAGGGCGACGTGCGCGCGGCTATACAAGTGCTCAGCTTTATTAAGGCGAGGGCTAAGGCACAGGTAATTACTATTATAATGACTATACAGTACCCGGCGATAAATATTGCACATCGATCTTTGGAAAGACACAATCGGCTAATTTCGGCTTCGTAGAGCGTTATCTCTGTCGCACGAAATACAAACAGTCCGGTATCTATTAGGAGCTGTTAAAACAATTATGATTTGCTTCTTTTGATAATTCTTTTTATTCTTTGTATAAAATATACCAATTTTTCTATAAATGATTGCTTTAGGTTGGGGTAAAATAAAAAGGTTCCCCTATTTTTCCTAAAGATGCCATAGTACAACTTTAAATTATTTAAATTTGGGGGTGTTAGCAACTCTAGATATATATTTTGAACTGGACGCGACCGCACTCTATCGCACTTGAATAACGACTGACAAAACGTCAGTTAACGTCACATAGGTAGTGTGCGACAGGGATAACGCACTACGAAGCCGAAATTAGCCGATTGTTTCTTTCCAAAGGTCGATGTGCAATATTTATCGCCGGGTACTGTAGATGGTCTTAATTCGTTGGCGAAACTTCACAGACATGACGTGTCGATATCAAATAACTAATAAACTAAATGCTGCACTAAAGTTACGGTTCCGTAGAAGACCAGTGGCCGCCACGTGCGGCCGTAATCCATACTAATATTATAAATGCGAAAGTCTGTCTGTTACCTCTTCATCCTTAAACCGCTGAACCGATTTAGATGAAATTTGGTATAGAGATAGTTTGAGTCCCGGGAAAGGACATTAGGATAGTTTTTATCCCGATATTCTCATGGGATCGAGACTTATGCGGGCAAAACCGCGGGGCGCAGCTAGTGTCCAAATACAGAGCGTTTTTTGACACGTTAATGTCAAATATTGTAGAAATGATCCTATGAAATAAGGTCTTGGAAAGGAAGGAAATGGGCGGTGCATGTAGCAAGACTAAAAGACGAGCGATGGACCAGATGAGTGACCTCGTGGAGAGATCCAAGAGAGAAACGCTACAGAGGAAGACAGCTTACGAGATGGGCGGATGATATTATTCATTATCTGCCTAGCCTTTTCCCAACTAAGTTGGTCTCGGCTTCCAGACTAACCGGATGCAGCTGAATACCAATATTTTACATGGAGCGACTGCTTATCTGACTTCCACAACCCAGTTACTGGGTAATACGATACCCCTTGGTAAGACTGGTTGTCAGACTTTTGGGCTTCCGACGACCCATAACGACTCAAAGATCCAAGAGTGAGTGAAGTGAGTGATGTTCACCCATTGGGTGAACATCTTTATATACCGAGACCGAGACAGAGAAAGCACTTTAAGCTGTTGGTCCCGGCTACCACTCTGGTTAAACTACGCTTGCCGCAGTCAGTCTGTGGATGGGTGACACCCATCCACAGACTGACTGCGGCAAGCGTAGCTTAACCTGATCGATCGACCCGCGCGGCTGTTATTACTTAGCCACGAGCCCAAAATAAAAACTATAATATTGAACATCAAGAGTCAAATTCCCATATTATCTAATATTTGGCTGTATCTTTCCAGCTAAGCATGGAAGACGTAGAAAACGTAGCGGTTGGCACTAAGGACTGCAACAAGAGCATCATGCAGGCGCTCCAAGCGATCTTCACCACTAACGATCGCGACCCTGACGCCATACGCAAGACTATACAGTCCGCTGGAGAATATGACAGGTAACATACGAATTTTTAGACTTACCAATAGATTTTCTATTGTTTCGTCGCCGATCGGCGAACCGCGACGCTTGACCGGTTAAGCTAAGATGTGGGTACTTACCACCTTTATAATATACGCGCCGCACTATGTAGGTACCATTTTGTTGAAACTCAGATGTGTCTTCTCGACGTCCGTGTGTCACTAACGGGATGCAGCAGAATACCAGCGTCAGGTATTGTACCTGGCATATGCTGAGCTGGACTCCTATTTGGTGCAACCATGAGACACACACCGACCAGTAGTGATGGACCGTTATAAATGTCATATGAGGTGTCTATGGCTCAATTTATCTTTTTAATCTTTGTTTTTTTTTTCTCACCTTTTTTGATGTTTTTTAATGCATGTATTGTGTCTTTTGTTGCACTAAATAAACGTTTTATCTATGTGTCTACCGTTTCCTAGAAAAGCACATAATGGCTGCAGTGACACCTGTCATGAAAATGATGACAGCGGCAAAGATTTATATCATCGTTCTTTTGTCGCCGCTGTCTTAACCGCGTCAAAAGATAATCGCGTTTCTCTCTCGTTTTGACGCCTCTGGCACACAGTGACGCAGTGACTTGACTTGATTGGCAAGGGAACGCTATATAATAATGTGTGAGCTCACTCTTCTCAGTGTGGACACTTTCGCGTGACTAAGTACGGTGAGGGCAAATCTAGCGATTTAAACCTTTGGGCAGCGGGGTTTGACTTTACCACAGAATACTTAATAGTACTACGTACAGAACGGACACTCCCTTCCCCGCACTCATATCAGATACCGCACCTCACCCCGCTCTTCGAGGTATTCGTCGCCGACTCTTTAGCAAGGGCGCTCGCAATCGTAAGAACCACAGCGCTGGCTGTATTGCTGACACGAACACTCAATTTTACGATTTAAAAGTTTTATTCGAGTTTTAATTACGATGGTTGAATATTGTGATGCTTTTCCGGCTTTGTATTTACATAAACTGTTTGTAAGATTTCGCATTTTTAATACCATGCGATTGAATAACCGATCATTTAGAGATAAGTCATTTAAACAAAAATATTTTCGTGTTTTTATTTCATTACGAACCCGACTATATGTATAAATAACCAATTGAACTACAAGGTCACTTCATAATAATGCACACGTTCGGGCAGCGCCGTCGTCGTTCGGACGCAAATCGCGTTTTGCGCGCCATTTTTTACGCTACGCACGACAGCCAGCCCTACTATAGTTCACGCACACATTTGCACGTGTAAAAACGTCATTTGTTTATGTAGTAGTAATAGGTAATTATTTTGTGAGCGTTGTATGGAGTGTCCGGGGTGTGACTTTACTGTGTCAATAGTCTCTAGGAAAACACACCAACTTACTTTCATAAACAACGTTTCAGTGATATCATTCACCGGTAAATTGCGGACACTATGTGGACGGTCACCGCATTTTCTCCCACAATCAGTATAACTAATTTAATAAATAAACAATTTTTTATACATAACAATAAAATTCAGTGTATGTATTATGATTATAACATAATATCACACCCCGGACACTCCATACAACGCTCGCAAAATAATTACCTACTACTACTACATTAAAAAATGACGTTTGTATACGTATGAATGTGTGCGTGAGGTACTTGTGTTTGCGAGCGCTCTTTGTTAAAGAACTGCGACGGTAACCTCGAAGTGCGGGGTGAGGTGCGGTAACTGATGTTAGTGCGGGGAAGGGAGTGGCCTTTCTGTACGTAGTACTTTAAGTATTCTGTGATAATATTATAATTGGGGTGTTTGGTGGCGTGCGTTGATTTCGGGACATGATGTATTTTTTGTTTTTGAAAAAAGCTCCTAATTTTGACTGGAATCTAATCCGTTTTTATTTCGTAAAAATGTGTCATCAGATTTTGCCATAAATCTCGTCTTAAAAGCTGTCGAATATCGCTGCTGTTAATTTTGATTTAATATATTATAGATAGAACAGAGTGTAAAGTTCACTCATACTCCATAGAAAAGGAGGATCCTCCGACCAGACGGGTGCCGGGCAACTGTCCGATGATTCATGTCGGGCCGTTGTATATATGCTAGTTGCGCGGTAAACTCTGCTTGCGAGATGCAGGATTTTGTGTGACGTCAGTACGACGCGTCGTTCGCATGTGGCGTTTGTAAATACCGCTATGCACCACTCTCCTCCGGAGACCGGAGCTCGATAGTGAACTGAGTCTTATCTTGCGGTGTTTGCCAGGCCAGCTGAGGTTCCAGTGAGTCGGAACTGGTTGCTGCATTGTTCACGGTGAGTCAGAACTGTCTGCGAAGATGATAACCCATTTTAATCCACAGACTAGTGGACGGCATCTTCGAGAATTACCTAACAGCCCGCGTGGATGGGCGGCTCCTGATCGCCGTGGAGACTCTATCCTGGTTGATGCTGTATGACATCATCAACTCCTGGACGCTACGTCACCAGAACTACTCGCTGTACGGCGCCTTGCCGCTGTTTGTGGCGCGCTGCCATGCTGCACTTGCTTCTAGAACTCCACAGAGACTGAGGTTTCCTTGGCAGGCGCAGGAGGTATGTTTCTGCCTTTTACGCGTTTTCATTAATACTCGGCCGTAAGCGACACTTAAACGAATGTCTTAATAAAAACGCGCTGTTGGGTTTTCAACTTTCGGCGCTAAACCGAGGGTTGAAAATTCAGCAGCATTATTTTGTTTGGGCATTTCTAGTGTTAGTGAAAACAGGCATAATGCTACTATACATTTATAGGACTGACTCTGTAAATCAAAGTTGCGATTGCTGATTCATGGATGGGAGACCATTCTTACCACATCCAGACCCGCTCAAAATAAACCGTCTGTTCCAGTTTTGTAGTCCGTCTGTTCCAGTGTAGATGACTATTTTTACGGATGGTCCTAGGAGGAACCTAGAACCCCTAGGGATACTATCCTAGTTTTCGGGTATCTTTCAAACTTCAACAAAGATACCTCGAAAGATATGAGGTGGATTAACTTGCAGGCAATTGCAATAATGTTAATAAGCATTGCGTATACAGGATGTTTTGTATGGAAATATCAAGGGCTAAACTTCAAAAGCAATTAACGACAGTATCATATTGAAACTTAATAAACTTTTTATTTCACAGATGTACCGCAAGAAAGTAGAACTAGAAAGCATTGTAGCATCAGTATTACGCGGCAGTTCTCCTGCAGTGTGCAGCAGTCGCGCGGCGCTGCAGCTAGATGTACTGCCACTACTGCCGTACTTACTGGCGCCGCAGCTGCGCACTGCTAATGTGCAGGTAATGTAAACTATTATTATAACATAAGCGTATAATGATCTATAGTCAGACCGCTTAACTGAGACGTTGCCTGAGGTAGCAGCGCTGTGCGGGAGGGTGTGGTGACGTGATGCGAGAGCTCAGTGTTTCGTCAACTTGTGACAACTACCACCCCTCCCGCACCGCGCAGCTACCTCAGGCAACGTCTCAGTTAAGCGGTCGGCGGTATAGTACTAAATATAGGCGTACTGAGGACCGGACCTGCCCTGACGAAACGCAGCGCAGCTTGATTTATTTCCTTGCGAAATAATGATTAACTAATGATTAACTTTGACATATTAAAAAAAGTAAATAAGTTCGAAAACCTCTTGAGTCTGCGACCAATTGTTTGTTCCCAATCAACTTTGAACCTTATGTTATAGCGATAAAGTTGAAAATATATTAAAGAAATTTGACAGATTGTAGCAGCTTGATGTGCTGGCGTCTGTACAAACCTTACAGAAATAAAATAATTTATCATTTATTTATCAAACACTATAGATACTTATTATGTAGACTGAAATATCTGGTTACTGGTTAGGATAGTCGAATTATATTAAAGTTTTTACTTGACAAAATTCGACTATCGTAACCGTCTATTTAATTTAAAGTTATCATCTAATCTGTAAAGAATATCTACTAAGTACGTTATTTATTTTGTCATTTTCCCTGCCACAGCTATGCAGCGAGAGCGAGCGCAAAGCGTTACGTACCTGCGCAGGCGCAATGTGCGACTACGGGCTGCAGTACATACAACAACGCACGCCGGACGGACTGTACGCCTTCGTGCTTGAGCCGCCTATCTATAGGATCGCGTTCTACGGTCAGTACAGCCCGATTCAAAATTTATGGCGGCTCGGAACACGAGGCGAGTCGCTGCGCAGTAACACATAACACATTCACGTGTCAGCGGGGGGGGGGGGGGGGAGGGGAGGTACTGCGCAGCGTTTGATGCGAACTATATCATCAGCCTATAGTCTATTCCAAAAGTATCAGATGAAAATGTTAACAAATGGATCAGAAAATTGTACCTATGGATACCAGTTTGTAGTGTCACTTAGAAATTTTGACAATTCCAGTTAATTTTATAACCTTAATTTTCAACAATAATTGCAGCGGTGGTGGCCCAGTGGTAACAGCCGCGACTTACCGAGTTGTTGCTCGTAGGTTCGAACCCAGACAGGCGCTTTACGTTGTGTAAATTATGGCTTATGTTTAACTTATCACCAGATAAAGTAAAATATAACATAAAAAAACACTTTTTACTGCCAAAAATAGTAAATGATCACCAAAGGTATTTGTATTCTCATTTGCTCGCTCTTGCATGCCATGTCGACGGAGCCTCGTCGCGGGGCTCCTATTTTTGTGTAAAGGGTTTGGAGTAACCTAACCAAACCTAACCTCGGGGTGCCCAGCTAGAACTATTGTAATTTTAGACTAAATTTTTTGGTCTTCAGAATTTTTTTTTGGTGATCATTATATTCAAACAAGTAAATTACTCCAAAAATTCGAAGACATAATTATAAAGTGTTTTGTGTGTACAAACAAAGAAATAATGTACCTACTGTGATAAATAAAAGAAAATCATTGTTTTAATTAATCAGGTTCTGAAGAAAAGGTGCGTCCACCTCCGGCAATTAGACAAGCGATATCACGCGAACAACAGCTTGAAGTTATCAGACGGAGCGAGGAAATGGTAAGATATTCATATTAATGTCATTGTTTTGAAAGTAATATTATTATTATTTGCTACGAGTGCTACGATACTTCCCCCCCTTCCCTTTGTGCCTTCGTAAGCTACACCGTAGCCAATTCGTAGCCCTAACTTATTGGAGTGAAGACTTTTTTAGCCGCGTTGGGCATTTTTTGGAGATGGGAAAAACTATTGAACTCGCGCCACTGTTACCGTAATCGACACCGCTTCGGATATGTTCGGCTGTCCTCGGGATCTACTCGGTTTTAATGTATATCCGATATGTCAGTGAGTGATGGCAAAGTATTCTGTTTGTATTTTGGTTTTCACTTCTGTCGGCACTCCCGGATGATTGCCACTGTTTTTTGTCAGCCCAAGGCCGCAAGGCCCCGAGACTGTCATTTGTTATTTTTTATTTACTACGACATTATAATTATACAGGCAAACAGAGTGCCCGCTAGAAGCAATACCAGTACTTCAACTACAAAGGCGAATGCTGGTCGGGAGAAGCCATCAACCAGTAAAGAAAAAGAGGCGCCTTTACCGAACCACTTGCAAAGGTTGGAGCCTAAAGCAGTCAAAAGAAATACTCCACAAGTAAGTTGTTAATATGTTTAGCATTAGCATAACCAGCCTATATCGGTCCCACTGCTGGGACACAGGCCTCCTCACAGTGAGAGGGAGTGGGCCGTAACCCAACACGCGCGTCCAGTGCGGGTTGGTATTTGGTAGATGTCACATATCTTCGACTTTTTAGTTTTAAGACACATGGTTACATGTTTAACGAGGGTAATTTATTGTTAAAAAGAAACCCACCTGAAATGTTTCATGTAAAAGAGGTTGCCAAGACTCCTCTAAGGCGTTCACTGTTAAAAAGTTAACAGAGGGGCAATTCTCGTAATTTTAAGAACGTTCACAGTCTGATCTCAGTCTCAATCTGTCGAAAATACCTCTAATTTCCCTACATTTTGACAAGTTTTTGACATTTGTTTGTCGCCGAAATGAGACTGCAAATAGATTTTGAACTTTTAAATTACGAGAATTTGCCTTCAGATCTAATGTAGAGCCAAGCCTCTAACTCTACATACCTTACACCTTGGTTAAAATGTATAGCTTGGCCGTTTCGCGGCCGTCTCACAGATACTCCTCTCAAAACTATAATTTATTTTAACAGTGAAAGCGTTGTATGTCTTGGCAGCCTACTTTAAGATGCATCCAGACAGACCGAGGCACGCGCCGCATGTGATTTTTTTATATGTTAGATGCCTCAGCCTGAGGCAGCCGTTATGTGCGTGGCTTACCATTCGAAGCACAAGCCTCGTAATGTCTGGACGTACCTATACATGAAATGTTTATGGTGGGACTTCATTTCTTTTTGTACATACCTATTATCCATATGAAATACAGACTCGCAGCTCCTTTTAAGGAGGTTGGAGGGTGAATGTTACAGATTTCTTAATTTTTTTGTTGTTTGTCTGCAAATCCTAGTCTGCTTACCAAATTTCAGCTTTCTAGGGCTCTAGGAAGTACCCTAGAGGTTTTATTTTGTATACAGACTTGCACCTCCCTTTAAGGGGTTGGAGGGTGAAAGTTACAGATTACTGAATTGTTTTGTTGTTTGTGTGCAAATCCTAGCCATACCAAATTCCAGCTTTCTAGGTCTCCGAGAAGTGCCCTATGGACGAGTGACTGAGTGATTCAGTGAATGAATCAATGAATTAATTAGTGAGTGAATTTTTGGCAGATGAATCGCAAATGCAGAATAGTGCTCTGCTTTTTGTTTTGGCGGGGAGGCACTGCTGCGCCCCCAGATAAATGCACGCTTTTTGACTTAAAAATTATGGTTTTTCTGTGCAACCACTACCTTAAAGAATTAAAACTTGAATAAATTCTTAAATTATATTTGGCCTAGCTAGTATGTACAGAGTTTTAATAGAATAACCCCTTATTAATAAACGTAGTATAGCGTCCGTATAGTTACACAACGCTTTGTCTTCTTCTTTCGAAAGTCAAATTACTGACGACTGAAAGAGAGAAATTGGTGTGTAACTATGAATAGTTACACACAGATTTCTCTCTTTCAGTGTGTTTCAGTGCCCCTCTGATGAATCAGAGAGGCAATTCTCGTGATTTTAAAAGCGTTCACATTCTGATCTTAGTCTCAATCTGTCAAACCCTACATTTTGACAAGTTTTTGATATTTATTTGTCGCCGAGATGAGACTGCGACTAGATTTTGAACATTTTAAATTACGAGAATTGGTCTTCTGACAATATAATACGTTTATTAGTAAGGGGGTAAGAGATCAGTGTAGCTTACCGCATCCCCATAAACAAACCATACTACTACTTTAGTCTTTAACGTTTTAAGCGCTTGGCTAAATATCGATTGCCGTGCCCCTAGCGCGCGGCTACAAATCGATAAAATCAAGATAAAATAATACCTACAATAAATAAGGAGGAGAAATCGTTGTATTGATAAAAAAATAGTCAAAACGTTTTTTTCTCTATTTAATAATGGTTTTAGTTGTACCACGCAGTTAATAGGACGTAAATAGAACGAAAAAATCATGCATGTACTCTGTCGCAGAAATACGACACGAGCGGTAGGGGCACGGAAGTATGTGCAAAAGGTTTAATCAAACGTTATGGTTTAATTAGCAATTTAAAAGTATCGTTACAACAAACTAAACTATGATATAATTACCTACACTAATTAATTTACTACACTAAAATGACAGCTCCGATCGACCTTTTCGGTCAACATGACATTATTTAGTAATATTAGCTGTCATTTTGGTCTAGCAAATTAAAAATCAGAGTTTACATAACATTATATCCACGTCAATACATTCGGATTTAGATTAATGTATTTAGGTCTTACCCCGTCTAAGCAAAAAACAGTAAAAACCTCCACACAAATTCATATCACACAAATAAAAATATGGTCTTCTCCCACAATACACGACTAGCTAACAGGGTTCCGTAGAGAAAGAACTCGTTAACGTCTGAATAGCCCGCGAACAGATGAAGTTTACTCGACTGATGGAATATATTAGCGCCGTGTGTACGGAACACTCACGCTAGGATTTGATACTGCTTTTTAATTGCAAGAATTTTGTGGTGCCTCGTGGAAGGTTACTGGTTTTTGCAAAGTACTAGGGTGTAAAGGAAAAAAGGTGTTATGCTGTTATTTATAACCTAGGCGTAAAGTTAGGACATAATTTTTTCTGAGAAATCTTCTTGTTATGTTAGGCCATCTTTCTGTGTATCTGAGATATAATATTATAAAATTAAATCGTTGTAGTTATTTATTTAACCGTTCGTATGCCGAGAACGTAGATTAATAGTTAATTGTTTCTGTAATTATAGGATTCAACCGGTTAAAGGAGAAGTTCTTAGGTTGTGCATATCATTTTAAGAATTATAAGACTACCAAAAAAAAAAGTACAAGTACTTAAATTGGCTAAAATACGTGCTACATTTGGTGAGAAAAGCAGAATTAATTTCCCTTTTTTGACACAAATTAAGCCACTTTATTTTCAGAATAAGAAAAAAATATATTAGAAACAGATTAGAGTAATATAAAATTGACGCAATAAATGACTTGTGGCCCAGGCGGAGATGGCGGGATGAGCTAGACTTCTTTAATAAATATTGGTCCTTGACAATTCTGGATAGAGAGAGATGGAGAGAGAGTAGTAGGAGAGACTTTTGCCCAGCAGTGGGACATCAATGGCTAGTTAAAGAAAAAAAAAGTGGCACTCCGGGAGTGCTGTCAGAAGTGAAAACTTGAACAATTACGTGTGTATTGTTTTAATCGTCATATAAACAAAACACAAACAGAATACTTTGCCATCACTCACTGACATATCGGAAATACATTAAAACCGAGTACATCCTGAGGATAGCCGAACACATCCGAAGCGGTGTCGGTTACGGTAACAGTGGCGCGAATTCAATGGTTTTTTCCCCATCTCAAAAAATGCCGAACGCGCTTAAAGAAGTTTTTACTTCAAAAACAAATGGTAACTTTTATTTTTGCGTCAACTTATGGTATACCACAGGCAAGCAAATAGCATCGTTTAAATTCAGGTTTTGGTGTCAGAATTTTCACTGCCATATGCAATTGAAGGGAGCAGGGGAAGAACAACTTTTGTCACATTTTATTTTATTTTTTTTCAACTGGCAATGCAGTACGAATGGTTATACCTGTCGCTATGTTCTGTCAAAAACAACAGGGCAATAACATCCATAGTCTCCGAGCTTTCATGCTTTTAATAAGATATCGATACAGGGAAAAAACCCCCACCCCTATATACCATTATACCAATTACAGTTAAAGTGCCTTGGGTATAAATGACACTATTTTATTAAGATCTTATCTTTTAATTACTAATATCTCAGTTTGTTCATTAGGTGACAAAAGTTGTTCTTCCCCTAATACCTTCAATTTTAATATTGCTCCTAATTCTCACTTATTTCTACAATAATTCCTACCTAGTTCATCATAAAATATAGTCTATTTCCCAGCACAGCATATTGTTTATCACAAGTAATAGGCATGACTACGGCGGAAGCACTCTGCGAATCTCTCCTAATTAAAACTGTGTTTGCTTAATCCGCATCGCGTATTGTGAGAGCGTGAAAGCGCTTCAGAGCAACTTGCCATAGATTATATTGAGGCGAAGAAAGGACGTTTTACGTGCTAAAAAAAGTAAAGCTATTTTAATCTTTACAGGGTGTCCCTGGAAGTATGGATCAAATCGAATAGGGGCGTGGGCAAGGTCATTTCCAAACTTTTTCACCCTGAGAATGTCAGTGAATTATTTTACGGTTCAAAAGTTATGACCGATTTTTTTTCAATCACTTCGCATAGTGCTCAAAGAAAATAATCATAAAAAATACTATTAGGGCTATCTAAAAAAAAAAAAATTGATAGCCCTGTTAGTTTTTTTAAAAGATTTCTTTAAAATGATTCGATTTCTCTTTTTCTTTTTTTTTATTGTTTTTTTTTTTTTAGTTTTTTGTTTTGCTAAAACGTTTGTAAATGACCTTGCCCACGCCCCTATTCGATTTGATTCATACTTCCAGGGACACCCTGTGTACTAATAATACAGACCAGTGGTGGCCAAGTGATAACGGCCGTGAGTTACGAGTTGTAGGTCGTAGGTTCGAACCCAGACAGGCGCTTTACTTTGTGTAAATTATTTCATCACCACTGCTCTCAAAACGGTGAAGGAAAACATCGTGAGGAAACCGGCATGTCCTAGAACCAAAAATTCGAAGACATGTGACATCTGCCAACCCGAACTGGGCCCGCGTGGTGGATTACGGCCCACTCCCTCTCACCGAGAGGAGGCTTGTGTCCCAGCAGTGGGAACATTATAAGCTGATTATGATGATGTTATGATGATGACTAATAATAAAGCTGCAATTTTTGTTCTTTCTCTCTGGATTTACGATGCGAATTTGAAAAAATATATTTGTATTTGATAGCTTAATTCTTGAGGATGGGTATAGGCTATTTAACATCAGGGTAGGACCCACAGATATAGGTACACCTAGATAACGCAAGAGCAACAACTTCGCGTGCCAAAAATTGCACCAGCTTACGTACAAAAATCGTAAGCCGCCACTTTCGCGCTCAGTCCTGAGTACTGCTGGCTGGGTGAGCGTAAGCGAGAGAGCGCGAGCTTGTGACGTCATAGTAGGTAGTCAAAAAGTGGCACGCTAAGTTTTCATACAGTTCGTAATACTTCCGTTATCTAGGTATATCTTATCTGTGTATGTAAACTTATCTCATAGATTTCAAAGATATTTCTGACCCTAAATTGTTCGGTAGTAGGACAGCGACTATCACATTAGAAAACACTCGAAACATCAAGAGTGTAAAATAAGCGAGCAAAACAATATTGCATAAACTCTAAAGTGAACTTAAAATTATTTTATGAAGAATAAACTATGTAGATATAATTCTACTTCTTCACTGAGGTTCCTACACTTTTCAGCACAAGCACTGTCACGTCTGCCTCACCTCATCACGTCTAAACACGTTCGTAGCGGGAAGTCACGTAATCACAGCAATCTCGGAGCGAGGGCTCGCACAAAAAGAAATAATTAACCCATCCGCGTCGCTGCACTTGTCACGTCAAGTCGCAGCTTTTAATGTTGCCACTGTCACGCTGCGCTTGGTAACACGTTTGGAGTTGCTTTGTACAGGTGGTAATATGTTTTTTTGTTTTGAAATAAATAACCGAAAAAATAGTGAGAAAAGTTTTGAGTATGAATATGGATGGCTATAAGAGTAGGGGAATAACAAAGAAACGATGTATATACTGAAAGGGGTGACTAGCGAATTGACGACTTAAGGGTCAGTTCACACCGCGACGCGACGCGGCGCGCAGTTTTCAAGATAGCAATACAATTATAGACCTTACCTTCTACATAAAAAGGTACACAATTCTGTGTGACTACTACGTCGAGGCACGCCGCGCGGCCCTCCTCACTGATGTGTACCTTTTTGTGTAGTAGATAAGGTCTATAATTGTATTGCTATCTTGAAAACTGCGCGCCGCGTCGCGTCGCGGTGTGAACTGACCCTTATAAGAGATGTAAGGAAGAAAAAGATATGTTGCTTACTGCCGACCGCAAATAAATTGGTATAAGGGCAGAAGAATGACGATGATGTATTAACCAATTAGTTACGCTATGAATGTCACGTCAAGTCTAGCTGTGCTCGATTGTCACGCTGCGTTTAGTAACTAGTTTGGTACTACTGTGTGGAGTTAGTATTCATTACTTTAGTTGCAAAAAATATAATTAAACTATTGTCCTTTGACATGTCACTTTGATTGCTTAGCGGTACACTATGTATGTACCGCTAAGCAATCGAACAACAATATTTTGTAACTGAAAAATATCTAAATAATAATTGAAAATATTTTGATTTGTCCCAAAAGTTGTGACGTAAAATTAAAAATATGAGGCAAAGTTAACGTCAAAACTTTTTAGATATTTCAAAATAAAATATCCCTTTTCCAAAGATAGTCAAGTTGTTTTTCCTAATTATAAATCCTCCATTATTTAAAAAGCCCGTCAGAAAAGAAGCGTAAATCAAAAAACTTCTTAAAGGCTTCAGTGTCAAAACTGAAAAGTTATCATTTTTTAAATGTATGGCTTTGGAACCAGCGATTTTGGTAGAGGAGCGACTTTTGTGTTTGTTCAACTTCGAATCTAACGCATAATTCACAGATATTCAATAATTGGCTAACATAATGAATACTTAGCTAGGTTTATATTCGCTTTCAATTTAAAACTGCACCGTCGCAACCAACCTGCATTTAAAAATAAATTAATAGTGTTTGGATCAACAGAATGAGCTAAAAATAAGAATTTGTTGTGATTTGAAGTAGGTACCTACTTTAAAGTTACAGATACTAAGTGCGATTAATATGCGATTAAGTACATTACTCCAGTAAACGACGATACCAGTTATAACTGGCGATAGGGTTCCATTAATAAATATAAATAAATCCATACTATTATTATAATCACACTAATATTATAAAGGCGAAAGTTTGTGAGTGTGTGTGTGTGTGTTTATATGTTTGTTACTTCTTCACGCTCAAACGGCTGGACCAATTTTGATGAAATTTGGTATAGAGATAGCTTGAGTCCCGGAAAAGGACATAGGGTACTTTTTATCCCGATATTCCCACGGGATCGAGACTTATGCGGGTAAAACCGCGGGGCGCAGCTAGTATTATAAATGCGAAAGTGTGTCTGTCTGTCTGTTACCTCTTCACACTTAAACCGCTAAACCGATTTAGATGAAATTTGGCACCTGGGTAGACCATGACCTGGATTAGGACATAGGATACTTCTTATCCCGATATTCCCACGGGATCGAGACTTACATAACCCACATGGGTTAAACCGCGTATAGAATAAATATTTGACCGATAAGCTGAGCCAACTGGTTCAACGATTGCCGAACATCTCATTTGTGAAATGTCTTCCTTTTTTAAAATCTATTGGGTCCATGTAGTCGCTTACCTACTACCCCTACAATAATTCCCATTAAAGTCTGCAGTCAGTTCCGTCAATACCCCGGACGGACAGCCTCCCCTCACCCCCTTTGTCTCGTAAATACAATAACTAATCACAATAAAAGGGTTGCGGCGGTCTCTATTAAAAAGCCGCTAAGAATATCAAGGTGGAGGGGGGGGTTAGGAGGAGCGCACACTCGTTGATGTCTTTATTTCCACGCGGTTTGAAGAGGTTATTTTAATAAAATCAGTTGTTGGTTTTCTGGAAAAGACTATCGAGTTATCTATATTGAAGTTTTATGAACGCTTGAGATGATTATACAGGGTGAATTTTTCAAGTGGGCGTGGATGGCCAAATCCGAAACTATGAGGAATAGCGAAAAGTACTCAAAGGAGTCGCGGGCTCGATTTTGATGAAAACTAAAACTGCATCATTGGATTTTTGAAAAATCAATATTTCTGGCCAGGAATCGAACCTGTTGATTTTGAAAAAAAAAAACACACGCTGTATTATTACACCATTCGATAGTGTCGCTAATAAGGATCAAATTCTGGGAAGTAATGACATACGGCAAACTAAAGGAAAGAGCTCATTTTTATCAAAATACTTTTTTATTTTCTTATGCTACCTACCTATTAAACCTTAACTGATTAATTGTTCAAAATTATGACAATTGTTTTTGAATACATAGCTGGATTCGACGTCTCAAGGATTGTACTGCAATTAAAAATTTGAATTTAAAACATAATTTTGTGAAGGGGACTGCGCTACGAGTGTTTCGGGTGTAAAAATATTGAGCATCATTTCGAACAAGGTATGAAAAAAGAAGCAGTTTATTAAAATTCAACATTTTCCTTAAGTTTGCCGTATGTCATTACTTCCCAGAATTTGATCCTTATTAGGGACACTATCGAATGGTGTAATAATACAGTGTGTTTTTTTTTTTCAAAATCAACAGGTTCGATTCCTGGCTAGAAATATTGAATTTTCAAAAATCCAATGATGCAGTTTTAGTTTTCATCAAAATCGAGCCCGCGACTCCTTTGAGTACTTTTCGCTATTCCTCATAGTTTAGAATTTGGCCATCCACGCCCACTTGGAAAATTCACCCTGTATATCAATAACATGCAATTATTTAAAAAAAATTGAAGGACTGTAGACTGCAAGGAAAAGTATTCTTACGGTTATAAAATTGTATGTGAAATTGTAACTCATTGAATACATAGTTTCTGGGATACCGATGTTAGATATACCTAAAGTTGGAAAGAGCATGAAAGAACACAAATTGGCTACACGCACTGAAATGACTTAATTGAACGACGTTTCAACAATTTAGTTGTGTATACCAATTATTTTAACAAATTACGTTTCTAAGAACGAATTTCACCAAACTCTTATACATGGAATAAGTCTTATCCTGAGAATAAAGAGAGAAGAGAGAGAGAGAGTATTCTATTCTATAAATTTTAAATTTTTGACAGTATTTCCATACTAGAACTGTCAGACGTCAATTTTATTCCACAGATAAAAGATACTTTGGTAAAATCAGCCCTAAACCAGTCAAGTGTGCGTTCCGCTTTATTATTATGATTTTTCTTTGGTTTTCCTCCCGCTAATGGCGTTGCGATGCCGGCGGCCGTCGGTTCATTGCGTCACTTGCCATCCCTTCTGCTTTCATTATTTATTTATCATGTTGTAATGTCGTGTCATCACCCCTTATGTTTGAAGATTGGGTGTGTCATCTTAACCAGCTGTTAGCCAATGATTTTTTTATTAAAACCCTTGTCAGTGGAAAAATTGACAAAAACCTCAAGTACTCTAAAATTCAGAACCCGGATGGTAAAAATATCGATGCAAATTCAACAAGGATTCTTGTTTTTTTGTAATTCTTTTTATAATTTCAGTTGTTAGTTGTGTTTGTAAATATTCAGGTTGTTTCTTACAAGCTAAATTAGACAACGTCTTTCCAGGATCAGTATCATTGTTTTTGCTTCCTCTTCGTGTCGCTGGCAGGACAGTATTTCAGATCTTGTTGACCCAAAACGTCTGCACTGCCACGGCGTCGTTGGTGGCAGCGCAGAGGTCACCTGACTGCATGTTTTGAGACACAGAGGGCAGGATTCAGAGATATTTGCGTCCTCATGGCGAAAATAAACCATCTTATCTCCAACTATACCCCAATTTCAGTTAGAAAATAACAGAATAGTTTTCAGTGGGTACACAAAAGTGGTTAAAAGCGATAGTTAGCAATTAGTTCGGGCAGACGCGCGGCACTTAGCCGTCGCGGCGCCTAATGTTACTCGTATCTCAGTATTTATTGCGATGTTGCCATGTGAATATGTGGGTTTCAACTGTGCAAGAGTAGGTATTTTGTGATACCAGAGGTTAAAATCCCTATCTATTTATCTTTTTTAGAAAAACAATCATAGTCAAGCAAGTTGAACTTGAAGCTTTTTTTTTTCACTGGGTAGAGATTTTAGCTACTACTTACTATACATATAAGACTAGATTTTATTTTATTATTATTTTGTGTCAAATACTTACCTCAAAAAAATAGAGTAACACCTTTTTGCTAACTTTTTATACTAAAATTATTCCTCTCTTGTTAAAACATAATGATTTCCTTGATCTATCAGGGTTTAAAACTGGCAAAACCCAATTGGTTCCCAAAGATTTTGTCGATTATGATATATGCCCAAGTATATTTGCAAGGTTTGGTGAGAAAAGCCTGAAGAAAATGGACTCATTAATGTTAGTATGAAGATTATCTATATTCCCACTACAACTTACTCCTAAATCGAAAAGGTACAACGATAAAACAAACCCTACCAAAAAAAAAAAAATACAAAAACCCCATTCGGCCAGTTTATTAGCATCTATTAGAGCAAGCCCCGACCTTCCCATTACACTGGCGAGCACAAAAATGTGTAACGCCCACCTAATAAATTTACCGGCAGTTACGTCGCGCACGCGACCCAAAGTGGATGGTTAGCTGGATCCGTTGAGTGCTTTGTACGGATTTTATGTTCCGCGATTAGGGCATTTGATGCGATACACTGTAGTAATGGCTGGGTCAATTAAATGGACTTATGTGTAGGTTTGGTGTTGTTTGGTAGTTTGTTTAGGTTTTTAATGAAATTGTTTATTGGGTGTAGAACAGTTTATGGTCACTTCTCATTAGTCACCAGGCTATTAAGTGTAGGTATACTAATGACATAATTCTGCGACTCTGGAGGTCAGACTAAATATGCTTTAAAAGCCAATTCCCGTAATTAAAAACGTTAAAAATCTAGTCGCAATGTCAAAATCTATAACGGAGAATTACTTAGAGGTATTTTTGGCAGGTTGAAACTGAGATTACACTGCGAACGTTCTTAAAACTACGAGAATTGTATCTCAGTGCTAACTCAAAATCTCACTATCGCATGTAATATAACTGTTTGAGGATTCATAAACGTTTCCCTTAGAAAAAAAAAAAAATCGTCATCCAATAACGTTCACCAAACCTACTTCAAATACATAATTTACCGATAAACCGGCTCTTATCCAACCTAAAACAGAAAAAAATCGCGTTACATTACGTCTGATAACTAATGTCAGACATTAAGCACTCGACTCGCTCGTAATAAAAGCAATAACACTCCGAATAGGAAAGAGTGCCTCTATAATGCGTTGGGTAAACGAATATGTGGGGAAATTGCTCGGGAGCGAGCGAAGATGCGATTGAGAGAGCCCGGATACGGCCAATCATCAATCTACCCCCTACGTCGTAAATCACGCGTACAATGGACGAGGGAAGTTCTTAAGAAGAAAAACTATAGGTTTATATCCTTCCGGGGCTCCACCAATCGGATGCCGGCGCGCTTTGCCCCCCCTGCGCGGGAAGGGTTAGCTTGGATTGTGTTAAGGGGAGATACGGTGTAATTGGTCAGTGATGAGCGTTTGTGATGGTGATTTTTGGGTTTGAACAGTAATAGAAATACTTTATTATTTTCAAGATGTATTTTTTACAAAAATCAGCGCTGTTTGTCCTGGCTTCAGTTTCTAATAACCTTTTGCTGGGCTGATTTTTCAATAGATATATAACTTTTACCTGAAGAATAAATGTGACAGTTTGACATAATTTCTATACAAAATCTGCCAAACTGCAATATTTAATCCTCAGATAATTTTCGAAAAATCAGCCCTAAGTCTAGTGTTTTGTTAACTTTTGCTGTCTGGATGTTATTTAAGCTAATCACAGCAACTCATATTATGCAATTTGACAGAAGATTATTACAGATCAGACTTTCAGTAATCGGGTGCAAGAGAAATTATAGGTTTATAGGTATTACGGCAAAGTAAGGTTGATGTATATAGAGAGAGCTTTAGTCTAGAATTTAGTTTAGTTTAGATTCGAAACCTCGTGAAAATTCTTATGGCCTCAGATTTCAAGAGTGACCAATGCGGTGACGTCTCAAAGTGACAAACGTCATCATTATGATCCGCCGGTCATATTAATGACCGATGATTAATTTTCAATTTACAACAACGCACACTTGCTTTTCCAATTCACTTTAGATATTGGCAGAATGGTCGACATAGGCTTAGCTTGCCATAATAAAAAATCAAAACAGATATTAATTACAGCTGTCATCTATAATACGGGCTTGCCAAGAATTCAATAAAAACTGATTATATTCAGATTTCAGTTACCATTCTAAAAAAACAAGCCACCAAAAAATACTCTAACTTTTTACATATGAAACAGTTCCACCCAAGTGCCTTATTCCGGAGTCGTTTACATTGCCCACTCCTTCCCCCTTTCTCGATCCCAAGTTATTCGGTTAGGGGTGAGATTTTTCCACGTCGACCGACCGCTGGCAAACCGTCCGTCATCCGCAAGGATTACTGGTAATCCTCAAAAGGCGATAGCGTAATGACTCCTGATGTGACGGCTTCATTCCAATTATTTATATTGATAAGGTCGTGGTTTGGGACGCAATTGGTTTTTCGCGATATGTGAGTGAGATTGACGGTTTTGAAATTAGAGACGTCTCTATTTTCTTGTGATTCACGGTTTTTTTAACCGACTTTAAAAAAGGAGGTTCTGTATTCGACCCGTATGTATGTATGTATGTATGTATGTTTGTATGTCCGCGATTATCTCAAAAACTACTGAACCGATTTTGATAATTCTTTCATTAGTGTGATCTACATACTTTCAGGAAGGTCTTAGTATATAATACATTAGGTAGTTATTCTTATGTACGAAGTTATATGCATAAATGTACTGCATCTCCGACATTTCTATGCGAATTTTGATGATTCTTCGAGTCGTGTCTTCAATTCTTCAATGCACTAGTGTTAATTGAATTTGTGTGGGGTAGGTACAACTAAAAAGTGAAAAATAAAAACTTTTTTACAAAAAAAAACAACCGACTTCAAAAAAAAAACACTACAAAGCGAAAAATAACTTTAATTTCGGAAGTCGGTGTCAAAAAACGAAAATGCGGAACCAACGACACCGACTTCCGAAATTAAAGTTATTTTTCGCTTTGTAGTGTTTTTTCGCGTGCATTTTTCGGTATTGGTCGACTGCTTATGGATTGGAACAGAGTACACTAATAAGACATATACAGTGAAGCAATCACAGGGAGTGAGCAAGGTTGGTGATCTATGCCTTTCTTTCTTGCACGCGTAGCAGGACCACCATAGAAACGGGTTTTGTCGACGGAAGAATAGACAAAATGACAGATTGGAGACGGATTTTTAAAGATATCTGTGATTTTGTCTATACTATGCGTCATTTTGTCTATGGTGGTCTTTCTCCCGTACTGAATATATTCCAGCAAAGTTATTATTTTGATCCAATTTGTTTGATTACAATCATGTTAAAAAACTACGGTTAAAATAATACGAAACCGGATCACCTCTAATTACGTCACAGAATTAGATTTCCCCAAAGCATATAACATTTGAACACAATTTACTTTTTCGAACGAATTCATTTGCGGCTGGCAACACGTTGGAAAATTTGAATTTAGAACGCGTTCGGGGAGCGCGGGCCGCCGCGGCAAATTGTGAATTAGACCGCCGCGGGCGCACCGCACCACCGCTTGTTAGCTAGTTTTTACGCTGGCAACCCCTTTGTCAGGGAAATTGCATCAATGCCGTATTGCACTGTGTAGTCGGTTATTTAGAGACCGCGCGGAAAGATTGCTATGATATTCCTTTTATTGCGGTTTTCAAATTCGTAATTTTGTGCTCGTGTATTTCGAATATTTTATTTAATTCTTGAATCTACATTATCATCTATACTAATAAAAAAGCTGGAGAGTTTGTTAGAACGCGCTAACTTCTAGAACTACCAGTCGGATGAAAAAATATTTTTGCATTTGATAGCCCAATTCTTGAGTAAGGTTATAGGCTATGTAACATCACGCTGCGACCCTTAGGAGCCGAGAAAGAAAAAAGTCATAAAGAACAAGTCGGGAGAACAAGTAATTTTTCGCGGACGATGTTATGGCAGGGGTTATTATTTAAAAAAAAATGTTAAACTCTTGCATTGAAAAATTATGTTTTAAGCTTTCTGCAATTTGTATTAAATGTGCATACAAAATAACATACTACCTACAAATGTATCTTGAGCGACGACGATTTTTTTTCGCCTCATTAATATCCTAACTCTTGTCGATAGCGACAATGCTACTAATTGCCCTTAGGGGTAGTGGGCCGTTCGTTTTGAACATTCAAATGATATAATATACACGCCCTGAGAGGGCGTCGGTACCCTGCCGCGATGCAATCATACTGCTAATGATCCCTTAGCATTATTACACAGATTCATAACCAGTTGGTTATAACAACATGTTCATTCTAGGATTGTTAAGGGTTCCAAAAATGTTAAGTCAGTACTGATAAGTCTGAAGACATGTTGAAAAAATGTGTTTTCCGAAAATTGTCTAACATAATTTTTGCTTCTTTTTTTACCATAAAAATGAAAAAAAAAAAAACGATTTTTCAACGATGCTTATTTTACTCAAAACGATTGACAATTTTTCTAGTTATACCATAGCAATATCTTACTTATATGGCTACATTGTACATATTGTACATGCTTCAAGTAAAATTGTGACGTGGTTAGGTAACAGTTTTAGTTAAAACATCGTCTAATAACTATAGGCATGTGAACATTTACGTAAGAAGTTGGCAGAATCATCCCAGCGCTGATTTGCTGGATTCGTTTTCTCCTCTGCCGATCGTCATTTCTCCTGACAAAGTTTATTCTGCTTATATGTATGTACCTATGTATTTATCTTAATTATTTTCGTGTTATCTATCCCTTATGTTGCACCTGCCATGTTTTCTCTCTGCATCATCTTAAGCTTGACTGGTAGAATATGCCTCAGGGATTAATTCCGCCTTTGTACGGTATTTTTTTTTTACATGTACATACCTACAGTTTTAATAAATAAATAATAACTTCTTTTTCCACAGCCAACCTCAGTACATTCAACAGAAAATCGTCGCAAAGCGGAATTTGTAGATTAATTACGAGAAACACACTCGTTCATTATCCCCCTAAATTATTTAGGAACATCATAAATAACACTGTAATTTTCATTTCACTCCGCATTACAAGGATTACGTTCCATTTTCCCTATTCCCCTTTCTATTATTGTAACTAATCTTGTCACAAAACCCTAGTCCGATTATCCGAACGCAGCAAATAGGCTCAAATAATGCGGTTCCAAATTTAAACACGCGTATAATTTTCAAAAGTGGATGCCATATGTGTTGCCAGAGGCGAAAAGTTTTTTTTTGGCGCCACAAAGTCGCACCCGTTCGGATACGCACTACTGACACCCGTTAAACGAGCATTAAGAACACAAATGTATTCACGAGTGGGGTGAGCGGATAATAAACGGTTTTATTGGCTTTATCCCGTTGTGTCTGAGCCTGAGCCAACATTGTTACTTGGTTTCTTTTTCGGTAAAGTAATTTGAATATTTTATTAGAGAATTTTTGGCTGATAAAGCGGGTTCGTTCGGATATTTTTTGACTATTTTTTGTCGAGGCTAGTCATACGAATGTTGTATATTACTGTCATCGTTATAAAAGATTTATGAAAGACTTAAAATGCTCTAATAAAGCCACATACCAGGATCAGGTTTTCTTTGAAATCTACTGATTCATTGTTTTATAAAATCTCGGGCCAATTTTACAAAGTTTCTTGTTATTAATCTTGGCCAAGTCTGCGATCAATACACATGTTTCAGCAATTTTCAATCCTTTTAATCCATATATTCTACATATTACACCCAATATTAACCCATTAACCGTCCACACAACTACCCTTACGATAGCAAACACCGAACTACCCACCTCAGGCTAAAAAAACACATTAAAACGCAACATTTGTCTATAAAGCTGTGCGGTAATCATCTTTTGTGCGTAGTGCAAACATGTGGCATATTGCGGAGCCCTATCTGATTAGCCAAACAATTTGCGGAGCACCCCCCTCCTGCCGCGGCTTTGAGCCAGGGTACCCGCGAGGCAAATGACTTCACGCAGAATATGAAGGCATTATGAAGGTTAATCACTGTCTTAGAATGGACCTCGTTTATGTGTTTTTTTTTCTTTTATATGCTAAGATTGAAGTTGCGTAGGTGATTGATACTTAAAGTAGTTTTTTGTAGACAAAGTGAACAAAAAAAGAAGCAACAAACCAAAGATTTTAGGCTCCTATCTCAGCATAGTGCTGCAAGATTCATAGAGTTGGTATTCTGACAGGACCGGTGTCCTATCTCTCTAGGCAAAATCCAGGTTTCGGCTTATTCAGATTTCGGCCAAAATCTGAGAACTCATTTCTTTAAGGCCAACTGTTTTAATGCAATAAGGAATTTATCTTTTTTTTTTAAAACAGTTAATGAAAAATAAAAGCAATCAGAATGTAATAACAAGGTACCTCTTCTCAGAACTTGTAAAGATACTCAGAATCAAGATACGCGTCCGTGAAAGAATAATTTCACGTGGAACGGCTTTCTTAGAACGGTCTGCCCGTGTACAAAGCTATGAAACCACTACAACTAGGTAGGTCATCAGGTAAAGAAAAACCAAAGAAAATATACAAAGAAAGAAAATACGTTTATTTCCGGTGAACATGACGCAATAAAGAACATAATACATATAAAAAAAATAAGAAGGTATACAGAATCAATTACACGTAATAAACGGCTTTTTCAACAAAGAATTGATACCTATCGCTCTCTCTTTTCATTGACATGAGAATGACAAGAATAAGCATAATCAGCCTATACTGTTCCCACTGCTGGGACACAGGCCTCCTCCACGCGTAATCCACCACGCGGGCCCAGTGCGGGTTGGTAGATGTCACATATCTTCGAATTTTTTGGTTGTAGGACATCCCGGTTTCCTCACGCCAATGACAAGTAGGTTGTTTTTACAATAGGCAAGTATTTATTATCAATTACTTACGGGGTTAGTCTTTACCAGGGTTATCTCACAATTTTCCAACTCTGTCACGTGGAATCGTCTCTGTATTGTGGATCACTTTCATTTTATTCAAATACTAGCTGCGCCCCGCGGTTTCACCCGCATAAGTCTCGATCCCGTGGGAATATCGGGGTAAAAAGTATCCTATGTCCTTTCCCGGGACCCAAGCTATCTCTATACCTAATTTCATCTAAATCGGTTCAGCGTTTTAGGTCTGAAAAGGTGACATACAGACAGACAGACAGAATTACTTTGGAATTTATAATATTAGTATGGATAATAGATGATAATTCATCGTCTGTTCCTAGCGGATATACCATACTTCGGGTGGCAAATCTGGTCGATATGTCTGTGTGGCCGGCTTTTTTAATTCCGGGTCTTCAACTTTTTCTAGTCCTGCGTGCCCATTAAAAACTTATGAACTCTACAATGGTTTCACTTGTACCTTAATTCTAGGTTGACACAATGAGATTGCCATCGCTAACAAGACCCTTAGATGCTCCGATTTGTTGACCATTTTCTATTTTATTAATTACCGGGTACTTGTTTAGAAGTATCCATACTCTGTCCTTCAATACCTATTAACACTGTAATTTGAAAAAAAAAATTAAAAATAATATTTTTAAAAGAGTTACCTAGTTACTTACTTTAATAGACTTAGAAACCGCGGAATTTCTTGCCGGCTCTTCTCCCTAGGAAAAAGTCAATTTAACCGTGCACCTTTTTTTTTATTTGTGTGCGGTGGAAATCCTCATGGATGGCATGCCGGACTCTTACCGGCTAAAACCACCGCGGTGTTCCACCTCTACCTATGGCCGGGGGTGCGGGATTCGCATAAGCATTCACCGCTGCCCCGACAGGCCTCGACCCGCTGTTCCTCAGCGGGTTCCACTTCCACGTGCGCCCATTCCTAAGCTTCTGACGTTTCATAAGTGTCCATAGAATAGAATAGAATAATCTGTATTATGTGCACTAACGAAAAAAAATATAAATACTTATAGGAATGTGAATATAAGCTTATTGGAAATATTTTATTTCGAATTCAACTCTAAGAAGAAGAAAATGAGGTTAATAATCAATTTCTCAAACACATTTTCGCTTTTAATATCCTCCAATATTCCTCTAAAGTTATATTTTCTTAAAATTACGTCTTAATCCAAGTTATTGACAGTGATAGGCGATCGATCACGCTCCCCGGAGAGTATCAATACAATTTTAAGTTTAACAAATCGTTCAGCGCTGAATGTAATTTGCGTGAGAGCATTGGCTTGCCTTCGTTTATTATGTATTTACGAAGTTGGAAAGGTGCTTGTATATTAAAGCAGGTTTTTTATGGTTTGGGAGTGTAGGAATCAAGTAGCTTTTACGAGGAAATTTGAGTATTTGTCAGGTTTGATGGCTTAACTTACTCTACTTATTACTTACGTAAACTTATTCCCAAAATCCTATATTCTTAGATTTGATTTTCATATTTCAATTATATTTGTAACTAGCTTCAGCCCGTGACTTCGTCCGCGTAAAATTTCTTGTTCCCGATCCCCGGTCGCATCGCATCGTCTGCCCGCGCTATTTTTTTTTTCGCTTAGAATCCTTTCTGACTTTCCTTTCGTTTTGCTCAGCTCCTAAGGGTCGTAGCGTGGTTATAAATAGCCTATAGTCTTTCTCGAAAAACGGGCTATCAAATGCAAAAAGAATTTTTCAAATCTGACCGGTAGCTCCAGAAATTAGCGCGTTCAAACAAACAAACAAATTCTACAGCTTTATTATTAGTAAGTATAGATATAGATGTATTTCCGAATATGGCAGTTTTTTCTATATAAAAAATCGAAATCAAATCGATCTTCCAGGCCCATACCTGGTAGATCGATTTGGCAATCGGTCTTGGTTTTGATCAAAAGTCTTTATCATCCCAAAAGGCAACCTCTAACCTTTGCTCTGTTGTTTTATTTAAGGGGCCGGCGTAGCATGCGTAGTTCATATAAACGTAATAAATCAAACATATTCTTAAGGTACTGTGTATTTATTCCGATTGGATTACAGTATATCTAGGTTCCGAAATATATATCGATGGTCCCTATTAACAATGTCGGTTCCGCAAAAAGACTACTGTGTTCAGTAGAGCAGTTCAAAGTTTGAAAAAAAAAAAATTGGTGTCTTTGGATCTGTATTTTAGTTTTTTGTTACCGACTTCCGAAATAAAGTTATTTTTCACTTTGTAGTGTTTTTTTGGAAGTCGGTTTTTTTTTCTTAAAAAGTTTTTATTTCACGCTTTTTAGTGGGTCTGCTTATAATTTATCTAAGTTACAATAGCCTAGTGATTATCGCCTTTTACAAACAAAATATTGCTTTTCCCGATGCAGGGAAGTTAATTGTTGAGGAGTTCTCCAGGTCCACCATCAGCTCCATATCACCATTCACATTGTGACGAGCATAAATTGCTTAGCAACCATATTAAAGTAATCGAATCGCAACCCGTGAAATACTTAGATATTATTGAGTACTTCCGATGGCCATCTGTGGTCTTCATCATCAGTTCCACTTCACCAAATAGTGCTTTCCGAGAGCAAATGTACGAGTTACTATAAAAAATACCCAAATCGCTATAGGTGTGCCTATAATATTTGAAGAGTTCCTTCGATTTCTCCAGGATCCCATCATCAAATCTTGACCTGATGCTTTTAGACTAGATGCTGATAATCCTGGCTGCAGCATCAGGCCAGACTTATGTCAACATTACATTGAACTTAAAATTTAGTCCTGTTTAAAATGAGCCCAAACACGACTACGGTGCTGTAATTTCAAGGTTGGTACTTTTTCTGATGCTCCTGGCTTCCGCATCAGGTCTTTATGTACTTCGGTGTTCCTCATTAACAGTACGTTTATCCACACATCGAGCCCTTTTCAATGAGCCTAAACACGATATATCTGCTGTTAGTTGTCGAGGAGTTAGGTACTCTGCAGACTATCCTGACTGCAGCATCAGATCATGACTTGATGATCATGAGACCAAATGTGGCAAATGCCTTATCAAACATCAAAACAATTTACTAAAACAGTCCTTTCCTGTTCGAGTAACTTCTTACTGTTAAGGAGTTGTACCTTCCATCATCAGCCCAGCTACCTGAGATGGTGACAACCATACGCAAATACACAAGATACTTCATAAAACATGCGAAAAACAATAAGTGAGCCTGTAAAATTTGAGGGTTGCCCTCGATTTCTCTAAGATCCCATCATCAGATATTGAAATGGTGACAATGGGACCACACGGGAAGCACCAGCTTTCAAATAAAAAAAGAATCATGAAAATCGGTTCACCCAGTCGCAAGTTATGAGGTAACAAACATAAAAAAAAAAAAAAAAAAAAATACCGTCGAATTGATAACCTCCTCCTTTTTTTGAAGTCGGTTAAAAAAATCAAAATTAAAATATATTTTTTTTAAGACTGTGGATGTTTAAATTTGCACTGATTGTTTTATGTATTGTTTACTATGTACTGACATAGACAAAATATAGAATTGTCAAAACAAACTTTGAACTGCTCTACTGAACAGTAGTCTTTTTGCAGAAACGACATTGTTAATAGGGACCATCGATATTTTGAAAGGACTCTGATATAAAGACGAGATACGTATGAGGAATTTAAAATTTCTATAGAAAACTTATTTTTCTCGTAACTCGTCTTTAAATCAGTGTCCATTCAAAATATATATTTGGGAACCTAGATATTCTGTAATCCAATCGGAATAAAAACACTACATTAAGAATATGTCTGATTTACAAATTATTATGGTAGGTATTACATTTTGTATGAACTACGCATGCTACGCCGGCCCCTTAAGTAGTTTTTCCACCAAAGTGATAGATGTCTATCCAGTAGATTTCCGTGCTGTAGATGTTTCCCTTTTACTCATTATTTCACCTGCAACACACTATTCTTTTAGTTGAAATATGGTACTACTTTACGAACTTTCTAAGTACAGACATGCTATAAAACTAACATCCCTAACAAAATCATTGAAAAGCCGAACAAAAACAGATTGTTTAACAAACAACAAAGTGTAGCACAAAGTAGAACATTACTCCCCCAAACGACAGGAACCTCTTCTGAATACTTTATGGGCTTAAAGGCTATTTAGCTGCCCTGTCAACTGTTACTTTTATTGTCCTTTCACTCCCACTATGAAATAAAACCTCTTTTGTAACTGTATCAATAAGGCTTTTAAGAACAAAGGATACAATGATGTAAGAGAGAAGTGGACTTATGTGGTCTTAGTTTGTTATGTAATGGTTAGCGAGTAGTCATTTGTTTTATGGTAAAACTAGCTAGCCCGGCGAAGTTCGTAGGTACCGCCTCAGAATCAATAAGAAAGAATCTATGAGAAAATAAATTATCCCCAATTTTTTTGAATTTTCCCGTGTTAATAGTTATTCTGTTATTCGGGCGGAGACAAATCAAAGATCACAAAAATCGGTCCAGCCCTTCTTGAGTCATAAATGGTGTAACTAACCCGACTTTGTTTTATTTATATAGATAGACTGTTTGCGCCCCGCGGTTTCACCCGCATAAGTGTCGATCCAGTAGGAATATCGGGATAAAAAGTATCCTATGTGTTAATCCAGGGTGTCAGCTACCTCCGTACAAAATTTTATCAAAATTGGTCCAGCCGTTTGAGCGTGAAGACGTAACAAACATACTCACAAACATTCGCCTTTATAATGTTAGTGTGATAGTGTGATAATTAGCCTATAATGTGCCCATTGCTGGGACACAGGCTCAAGAGTCGTTAACCTATGTTTTTTTTTTACATAATGGGAACTAGCCTACTACAAAAAAACAATTCTGCTACAATTTTACCTACTAATTATATCATCTGGTATTCAGTTGTATCCGGTAAGACTGGAAGCCGACTCCAACATAGTTGGGAAGAGCCTAGGCAGATGATGATGAGTAAAGTTTCCTAGCGTAATTATAATGTTGTATTTATTTATAGTATTATTAAGTTATATTAATATTGTATTTTATGTGTTTTATATGGGCCTTGATGCCTGAAATTAATGGATAAATAAATAAATAAAGTTATGATATCTAAAACTGCCTCGTAGCCAGGTGACTGACTGAAAAATCTACTTTAATCTTACCATCAATATAAATAGCCTACTTTTTTCAAAAGTAGGTTACAGGCAATCATAGATTCATACCATTACCAATGCCGCCGCACCGCAGACCGCAGTCTAACTCTATGTCTATCCGTGCGCCATTAAATAAATATCGAATAGGTTAGCGTAAGGAGGCACGCGATGTACGCCCGGCATTACGAAATAAATGGGCAATTTGTATATACATATATATCTGCCAACGTGAAATATTGTATCGGGATACAGTAGGCGTATTATAGGTATATTATGTAACAGGCTTATTATTATACAAAAGCAAATAGGTCAATACTCAATACTTTTACAACTACTTTTACTCAATACATGTAGGTATTTTAGGTGGTAAACTTATAATTAAATCATAATTATGGACCCTGTCGGACACAGCAAAATAAGTGAGTTAGGAAAGAGGAACATTTGTTAATTATATAACACTAGCTGCGCCCCGCGGTTTCACCCGCATAAGTCTCGATTCCGTGGGAATATCGGGATAAAAAGTATCCTATGTCCTTTCCCGGGACTCAAACGATCTCTGTACCAAATTTCATCTAAATCGGTTCAGTAGTTTAGGTATGAAAAGGTAACATACAGACAGACAGAGTTACTTTCGAATTTATAATATTATATTAAGTATGTATTACTTTGCAAACTACTATATTATAATAATGATGTAGCTATTTTCTGATATAAACTAATAGCTTTAATATAAAATATAATTAGGTATCTATTGAGAGATATTTATAATATTAAAAATGCGAAAGTGTCTGTCTGTTACCTCTTCACGCTTAAACCGCTGAAGCGATTTAGATGTTTAGTCGATAGAGACAGTTTGAGTCCCGGGAAAGGATACAGGATAGTTTTTATTCCGATATTTCCACGGGATCGACACATAAGCGGGTGAAACCGCGGGGCGCTGCTAGTAATTAATAAATCAAATATATATAGATCGACTTCGTAATAAGTCTGAAGTGGTGATGGGCAGGAAACTAGATAAGACATAGTTTGGTTTGGCTGTTGAGAAAGAAAGAAAAAGTGCCGTTGAGTTGCTTAAAACCAGAAGTTGATAGACTAAGGCCCGCGCGCGCTCGCACCACTAATCACTAAATTCGTTAAGCGTTTAACTTGTTTAAAAAAACATTCTCTCTCTTTCAACTTTAAACGATGAACAGAAATAGAATGATATTTTAAATACGTTTAGCGCTAAATGCATTTAATTATTTGTGGTTTAAGAGAGCCTGAATGCTAACTGGGGCCGTATTATGAATTATCATCTATGCATGTTCTGTGCATGTTTATGTCTGTAATTTATATGGTGTAATAATAAGTAATAGTAGGACACACCAACACCTGAGGAGGCTCTCGTTGGGCAGCTGGATCAATGGCTTGATTCAGAAAGCAGTACTTCTGGACACGGCTCGCATTGTCAGGAGGTTCCTCTCTCTGGAGCCCTGACCGCTGGTAGCTTGGACCCTGTTCCCGATACCGGTGGGCTACTATTTTGTATATTTTTAAATGTTTTTATATTTTTTTATATTCTAATATTTCAAAATATAATTTATATAGTATTTAATTAAATAAAGGAGTAATAGTAATAATGAGTATTCTATTCTGTTCTACCATCATGATTACAGTCCGAAAAAAGGATGGTTCTAACAGTCAGGCATAGCTCCGTCTCTCCCTCGCACTAGAATCATTTTAAGAATCTTCTTAAAACCGACAGCGTCTCTGTCAGGAAACCCAGCCGACGCCCGTTTCAAACTGTGGCAGGATACTCTTCCCCCTCATACTTACTACCTACCACCAAAGGAGCATCTCCCTGCAGGGTGTAACCTTCCGTGGTCCACTTGGAAGTCTCTGAACCGTCTCCGGACACAAGTGGGAAATGTAAGTCTAACCTGGTAAAGTGGGGCTACCTTGACGGAACGGCAGTAGGGTGTGATTGTGGAGCTATGTCACAAACTATGCTCCACCTCCTATCCTGCCCTCTGTGTCCCATAACATGCAGTCAAAGTGACCTCTGCGCGTCACCAACAACGCCGTCGAAGTGGCAAAGTTTTGGAAAAAGAAGATTAAAAATACAATCGTGCCAGCGACACGAAGAGGAAGACTAGAATCGTGATGGCATTAAAACGCCATAATACGGCACCTGAACAGGTGGTCACCTGTCCTGGTGGTGGTGCCTGGTCAGGCAAGACATGAATACTATTGGCACTGAATTGAGAAGCATATGACATCGAAGAAGACCAATAAGCACTTTAGTGCTGATTGGCAAGATAATTAAAATCAGGAGCTCTTAATATCATGTAAATATGAAAGTCGACCAATGGGGCACTCTACATACACGTTAATAATGAACCAATCTCATAACGCCAAACAAAAACTCTAACAAGCAATCATACTATAAAGCCTTTCAAACTCTTTTCTATCTCATATCGGTGCGAGTCGTAAACACAAACTCTTCTTTATCCGCGCTCTATTTACGATACAGAACAAATAAGTATCGGAGGAGGGGCGGGAGGGCAAGAGGACAGGAAAACAATGAGAAATGACCGGCGGAAAATTGCGCGGATTCTGAACGCAATCCGAGTGGGGACGACGCGATCGCTGCTTAAGGAAATGTGCAGGGACGGAGCGGTTAGAACTGATTTTTAAGGGTTTAGCTGTATGATGTTTAGTAGATTGTTTTATGTCATTGTTTACACATAAGTAGTCTGATCGGACCTGTTTTTAGTGTGCATAAATAAAGCCCTCCAGACCGTATTTCGGCCACGGCGGCCAATCTCAACGGACACTAGCCTTCGGCGCGGGAGATATTATAGTGCACAAGTGTGCGCGCAGACACAGGTGCACTCCCTCTTACCTCACTCTCATAGTCCGATGGGACGGCAATCCGACGTGACCGGAGAGAGATCAGGCGCAGGACCAACGGCTTAACGTACTGTCCAAGACACGGGGTTATCACACAACCAACTTCCAAACTTCGGGCTTTTACTAAGAAATTCCTAATGGAAAAACTCAGTAACACTGCCCGACCCGGGAATCGAACCCCTCAGCAGTCACGCTTGCGACCACGAGATCAATGGGGCAGTTGTGCATACACCGAGCCTCACGCTTTAACGGCAGGAGCAACTGCAGTCCTCGTCAACGTGCCGATGCCGCTCGTGCATTAGTACGGTGCTCAAATACACGAGCGGCGTATTGTTGACGGCTGACTCTGCCGTTGACTCGTGTCGCTCGTGTGATATGTCGTAGAGTTTAAAGGAACCAAGGAAGCTCCGTCTGCCACCAAGCAGCATTGCTGTTTTCGTGTTTCAAGACTGCTGGTGCCACCGGAGCAAATACAGGAACATACTGCTTAGTCTCCATGGATGGCAACGAGTCACGAGGACCTTTTGGTGTATCAGGTATCTATGTGTCCCAGGGATGTGCCTTAGAGGCGTTGCATGGGGGGTTACCGGAATTGATATTTTAAGAGGAACCGGAACCACACCTATGTGCTTATGGTGATCACCGGGGTGGTTTTAGTGAGGTAAAAATCCCACACTCCCCGACCTCCTTCCCGGTCGGGTGCCTTTTGAAGGCTTCCCTCCCAAAACAAAAAAAAGGTGTCTAGATGTGGTGGCATCCTATTTTCACCAGATAGGTCGTCGGTCTGATTGAGAACCCATAAAAAAGCATTGATTGCGGGTAGAGGAAGTCGGGCAGATGTCACTAACGTTGACTTTCGCATCTGGGCATCCTCGAGTCTAGTATCGTTGTCATTTTAATGTCATGAAACCCTCGATTTTTGTATTTTTTATTTTGTCTTTCCTGTCAGTATGGTGACCCATCAGGAATTCTCTGAACATCTTCACTACTTCTTTCGTCCCCTCATCATCTGCCTAGCCTTTTCCCAACTATGTTGGGGTCGGCTTCCAGTCTAACCGGATGCAGCTGAATATCAGTATTTTACATGGAGCGACTACCTATCTGACCTCCACAACTCAGTTACTGGGTAATACGATACCCCTTGGTAAGACTGGTTGTCAGAATTTCGGGATTCTGACTACCCGTAACGACTGTTCTGTTGTGTTTGACTGTTCTTTCGTCCCCTAATTTTTCTATATAAGTCTTCGACTAATAAACAGTATAATCACCCCTCAATTACGTAATCCACAACAAGATTCAATCGTCCCAAGCTCACCAGCGGCATCCCAGTGCACGTCTGTACTCAAGCCCGAGGCGCCCCTGTGTTGGCGCGCACTCTATTTTCCTATTTGCGCGGCAGATTGGCTCTGATTGTATTGTTTGCGGCGGGGCGGGGCATTGATACCCGGGCCCGAACCCCCGCACCCCGCACTACCCCCCGCCGCCCCACAGGGTGCAGCCGAGCGGAAAAATGTTATCTACAACGTGAAATATCGCATGTTTGCGATAAATATTTGATAGGAGAATGGATTTTTAAATTTGTTTCGTGCGGACATTAGTTTTGCGGGCGGTTCTCCGGAGGTTAGTGCGATTTAGGTTTTGTTTGTTGTGTGTAGTTATGTGGCTGGGACACGGGTAGACATATGGGTATCTACCACTGGATGAAAATGGGTTAAAAAATAAAGTAGATTCGGCTGACACAGGTACTTACTCTATTTTAATATTCATTTGACTTCTATCCTCCAGTTCTTGTTCTCCCAATCAATAGATCAAAAAATTCTTGCCACGTATAACCAAATATCTTAATAGTAGTATCTAGAACGGTTTGGGCGAAGAACGTCAGAAACGCAAAATGACAGATTAGCGAATTGTCAGGCGTTAGTATTTTTTTTTATTTTTTTTTTATTTGAAATGGGCTTGCTCTTGACTCTAGCCTAGGTCAAAGGTGACAGAGACAAAGTCGACGATGGAGCGAGCTTACCCAGAAGAAGCCTGTTCACTCTCACTTTAAAGAGATTTGGGTTGTATGCGCTCGGAAAAACAGACGCAGGTAGAGAGTTCCACTCTTTTGCTGTGCGCATTATAAACGACATTTTGTCACAAATGGTCAGAATCGTAAAAAGACAGATTAGCAAAGTGACAGGTTCGCAAAAAGACAGATTAGCAAAATGACAGGTTCGCAAAAAGACAGATTATCAAAATGACAGGTTCGCAAAAAGTCAGATTAGGAAAATGTGTCACAAATAAAACCTATTTAATAGTTTTTCAACACACTTGCTCGTTAAGTGGCTCTAAACTACCAACCGACACTTCCATGAACATATTTATCCTAAAAAAGAACCTCCACAAGCCCCTATCATAAAAAAATCCTTTTTCCATCAAAGCGATATAAAGTAATCAAAACAATACGCCTCCCCCTAGATAGGTAATTGACAATATCGGCACATCTGTGTGTAACACCTCCTGTATAAGGTGACACCGCCGGTAACTTTTATGAGTGCGAAATTGTGTTTATGCGACGTCGGCGCGCGATTTACCGCCGCCCGCGCCGCTCGTACATCGCGTAATCGGAAATATTGCACGAGAACCAAGTTAGGGTGTGGTGTGAGGGATAGACTTTCGAGTTGTAGGTCGTAGGTTCGAACCCAGACAGGCGCTTTATAATCTAATCTAACTACCCTGTATTTTCCCACTGCAGGGCAAAGGTCTCCCTCTCCCTTTTCCACACAATTCTGTCTTTTGCGAGTGCCGGCCAGTCAGGCAGGCGCTTATTTACTTTGTGTAAATAATTTCATCACCACTGCTCTCAAAACGATGAAGGAAAACATCGTGAGGAAACCGGCATGTCCTAGAACCAAAAATTCGAAGACATGTGACATTGGAGACATGAGGTAGATTACGGCCCACTCCCTCACACCGAGAGGAGGCCTATGTCCCAGCAGTGGGAACATTATAGGCTGAATATGTATGTACGGGGGAAAATATGCGTCACATCCACGCAAAACGGCCATCGCTCAGCATAATGCTACGACCCTTTGCGAGACAGAGCTGCATACGCTGGTTTTTAGCGATAGCCAGGCGTTGCCGTGATGACGTCAACTGACCCCAATCACCAGTTCAAAAATACACTCCTTGACAATTCAAAATTGCCTGTAAATAGTTTAATTGAAATAAATTCTTTGACTTTGAAATAGACGCCTGCACCTCTCAGTGGCGTGCATTGCATATAGGCATATAAGCAGTGCCTACCTCGATATATCAACATAATCTTGTCAATTACATTTTAGTGTGTGTGCCCCACAATTAAGAAACCTACTAAATATCATACCTAACAAAAAACAAAATCTTTCATACAAACACGTGCGGCTCCCGTACTATTCGCACATTGTCATTGATATTTACCCGTTCAAGTTAGTAATACCATGACGTTCGACCTTCGCAATTTATCACCCTTAGGTAGGCATGCCTACTCAAATAACCACATTTTTTTTTCTGATTAGTGACCGCGTTTGCCTAGACTAGACCCGGCCTAGTGCCTACCTTTTCTGAAAACACTGACACCTCTGTTCCATGAGTTCCATCACTGCTTTAATCGCTTCTTCTCAGTTGCGTACGCTCTCGCTTATGACGTATACCGCATAGTGCGACAGCGGCCTCATCTGGTGGTACTGTCAATAGTTTTACTATGACTCCGTAACAAACTAGTAATTGGTTTGTATCGCCAGTTGATCGTTGATACCTTTTGTAATATCATAGTTTATGACTGTAAATGTGTTTGTTATTTTTATTTGAGCACTCTTCTTCATTGAATGTTGACCATGTTACTTTTTATTTGAAATTACTTTACCATATGGTAACTTACTATCTATACAGGGTGACTTGTAATTTGACGTATTACTTCCAGGACCGTGTGTGTGTTCTGGGAAATTTTCAGAAAATATATACATACAGGTCAAACACATAACCCTTCTTTTGGGCTTCGCCGTAGTCTGGTAAAAATGGGTTTTCCCATAAATTTTCGCGTAGGTATTATGGGATGCGTAATTGTTGCAAATGGGTCACACTTTTCAAATCCTGGTGGACATATTTAGCCCGTAATATCCCACTGCTGGGCAAAGGCCTCACTCGCTTTTCCACACACGTCTAAGGGGTAATACTCGTAATTTTAAGAACGTTCAAGTCTGATCTCAGTCTAAATCTCTCAAACATACCTCTAATTTCCCTACATTTTGACAAGTTTTTGACATTTGTTTGTCGCCGAGATGAGACTGCGACTAGATTTTTAACGTTTTAAATTACGAGAATTAGCCTTCTGCTCTCTGCCATTGCGGGCCAGTCCTTTCGGTAGGAGTCAAGTCGTCCCTCCATCTTCGTCTTGGTCAACTTACTAACAAATAGTCAATATGTCAATATATCTATCAAAAACGTAATTAATAAATCTGTATCTACTTATGGTCTGAAATATTAAATCAATGGGCAAGGGTGCTTGTTAAGACGTCTTGTAAGACGTCATTGCCAGGGGCCAATGCAAATGCTAAAAATAAGTAAGACAGGGAAAGACAATACAGGTATTATGACAATCACATTTTCAAAAATGATTTTTTTAAACTTGCCTTACGTAGTACACTTGCAACGCTACGAATCAGTGCTACGTATTTTCGTAGCGCTACGAAATCTGCTACACAATTTTTTCCTATGCAAGAAACCGTGCTACCTTATTTTTCTTCTAAGCCAAAACTCGTTGGCTCATCTCGTCAGTTTCCACGTTAGAGACACAAGTGTACCAAGTGTTGTTTACGTTGACGACGTCGTTAACGAGGATGCGGCGAAACGGCGACGATACGTCATTATCTCAATGTGCATGAGACTAAACTACGTACTACTAACTTGTGCTGCTGGTTTCCGAGTTGTATTGTTTAAGAGAAATGTCTGTTAGACTGTGTCAGTTATGAAACTAAATGTATTTTTTGGGAAATACTTTTCAATAATTATTATATTTCATCAATAAAAAAAATCATGTTTAAGTATTGACGTGAAAAATGGGCAAATGGAAAAAAAAGACAATAGTTATTTAAAACTGACTGACAGCCTGAAATTGTGCACCTTAGGAACCCACAAGTCTTGTTGTATAAAAAAACCGGCCAAGTGCGAGTCGGACTCGCCCATGAAGGGTTCCGTAGCAGCAAGTAACATAATATAAAAGTTCTTGTAGTTCGTTGTAACTTTGTGAAAGGTAAATTGCGGTTTTCGATTTATGACGTATTAAAAAAAAACTACTCACTAGATCTCGTTCAAACCAATTTTCGGTGGAAGTTTACATGGTAATGTACATTATATATATTTTTTTAATTTTATCATTCTCTTATTTTAGAAGTTAGAGGGGGGGGACACACATTTTACCACTTTGGGAGTGTCTCTCGCGCAAACTATTCAGTTCAGAAAAAAATGATATTAGAAACCTTAATATCATTTTTGAAGACCTATCCATAGATACCCCACACGTACAGGTTTGATGAAAAAAAATTTTTGGAGTTTCAGTTGTAAGTATGGGGAACCCCAAAATTTATTGTTTTTTTTCTATTTTTGTGTGAAAATCTTACTGCGGTTCACAGAATACATCTACTTACCAAGTTTCAACAGTATAGTTCTTATAGTTTCGGAAAAAAGTGGCTGTGACATACGGACGGACGGACAGACAGACAGACAGACAGACATGACGAATCCATAAGGGTTCCGTTTTTTGCCATTTGGCTACGGAACCCTAAAAAGCCGTTGAACGATTTTTGCTCGATTCCTATACTTAAACAAAAACGAATCAATACTCAATTCTTTATTGCAATCGTCTTGCTTACCAATGGTAGAATTTTCTATTGCCAAACTGGGCAAATACTAACATAGTTGTTAATAAATAGTGTATTGTATACTACATAGTTGTTATACTAACGTATTTGAGTCCTTTGTTACATGATATTAAATATAAATAATTAAATTCGTAGGCAAATTTTACCTGTAATAGTGTCCACTATGCAAAGCTATGGGGGGTCTTATACAAGAACCTTAATTTTAACCAATAAAGATCCGTAAATTATAGGAATCGGAAATTTGATCTGTACACCATAAATACTGTGATTGTATTATAACATCTATTACCTACAAAATAACGTCTTATATCCTTCAAGACTATTACAAGTGTAGTCACTAATTGGAGTTTCTGCGAGTACAACATAACGCTATGTGAAACAAAATGCGGTTTTATTTTTTTAATTGTCTCTTAAGAGTAACACCCGCGTAATGACGACTGTTAAGGACAAGACAAAGGTGTAGGAAGGTAAAGAAAGATGTGTTGGTGTGTGTGTCTGTGTGTGTGTGTAAGTGTCGTTAGTGTCTTTGTGGCAACAGTTGTTTTTTACTTGTTAGTCACTGGAGAATCTTATGATGACGTAGTAGTGGATGATAGATGTCTACCTCTAAAAGTAGAATATCTGTAAAGATGGGTACTGACCGGTGTTACGGGCCGTTATGTACGGTCACCAAAGGAGATAAGTAACCAGTGTCGTCGGATACCCCTGTTCCATATATCCCTACTGATGTATCTCCACTGGTAGGGATACTTGGAGATTTTTTCCAATTATCGCTACCGGTAGGGACATATCGAACCCGGTGCTCCATATATCCCTACTGATCCGCACTGGTTGGGATTATACTTAATTGAAGTTTAGTAAGAAACCGGTGGACGTTTTTGAAAAAAGGTGTCAAGGTAATTGGTGAATAATTAAACTTATTTGTTTACAGGTACACAAGGACTTCTTCGGTCGTATAGTGCCGCTTTCACAAGTACAAAGAAATGGTGAGTACGCTAGATTTCATTAATAGAATTGTTCGTACAGTTTTCTTAACAGTTTTTTTTTATAAATAAAATAATGGCTGATCATTGCAAACATTTCGTCCTCGCTAAGTCTGCTTCGGTTTAAAACGAGTACTTGATGACACCAATACCTACGGCTGCCAGAAGCCTTAATATTTTGGATACTAATGTTTTGGGAAGTATTATTGTTAAGGATATTTGTCAACCGGCCCTAATATAGTCGGTAAAAGCCTTAGCTGAATATGATTTCAGCGCCGACGGCAATTCAAATTATTTATTATTATCACCTTTATTTCAATAAATGCATATAAATTATATTTTTAAATATTAGAATATAAAAAACATTAAAAAATAGTAGCCCACCAGTATCGGGAACAGGGTCCAAGCTACCGGCGGTCGGGGCTTCAGAGAGAGGAACCTCCAAACAATGCGAGTCGTGTCCAGAAGTACTGCTTTCGAATCAAGCTTATTATTATTAAATGAAAACTAAACTAGAAACAAATATTCATATTCCAACATTTATACTCCCAATCAAATAGGCTAAGGCTGCGTTTTCACCAGAGATGTGCGAGGATGCGTAGCGAGGGATGTGTGTGAAACAAACCAATAACATCGCTTCATTTTCATACCTTGAACTAAGTTAGCGTTGTTATTGGTTAGTTTTACACACATCCCTCGCTACGCATCCTCTCTCATCTCTAGTGGACACGCAGCCTTAAACGCTATCCCAACATTAAAACAATTTAAATTAAACTCAAACCCACCCACGCACACACATACACACACACACCCAACACATTTAATAGCACTTCCCCAGCGCTTATCACATAAAGTTAATCACACGTTCCTCTATTATTTTCAATTACTACCCCCGTTTCTGCTCAAAGGGTTGTTAATATTCGTTTGGCCGACAGCCTAACATAGGCGCACCTGAACCGCGAGATGTAATAACGGCCGCCTCGCCGATTGTCTGACATTGTGGTATTAGTACCGTAATTACGTCACGGATGGCGAAATTTTAATAGATTGAGAATTGTATTTTAGTTAGGTAAGGCTGGGGTACAAGGGATTACTTATTTTTGATATTATTTTTATATTTTTGGCGACTTAAAAATGAGTGAAACGTGTATGAAATGCGGTATTATCCCCAGTGACTGCCAGTCGCTAGGGATAATACTGCATGTATGATATCACCATGATCACCGCGTTAGGCAAACCAGTCGTCTGCCATATGTGGTGATCATGGTGATAACCCTATTTAATTTTACTTAGGTGGTTATGAGGCAGAGCCGTTTTGCAGTAGAGTATTTTTGAGCATTTTTTTTTTAATATTAATCTACTAGTGACTGCTACCTAAACGGTTATTTTCTCAGAAAAAAGATATTGTCAGTTGATTGGCCACTAGGCCAGTCATCGCAGACACGAAAATCGTATAAGGTCGCAAAAAAATGCCCTGTACTGTTTTTTTAGGATTTTGTTAGGATATACCAGTAGTGTAAAACCAAGTTTGCAGCTTCGAAAGGCCTGTATATTTCTGAAAAATGGCTAATGTTTGAAGTGCCGTATCTCGGGTTCTATTGGACCTACAGAGCATGGCTGGACTGAGGCACCTTTTAGTAGTTATCTATAAGTAAAAAACTGAAACAAGTCTGAAAATTTCGAGGTTTTTCAAACACAACCCAATTATTTATTTATTTATTTAATACTTCAAGCAAATAAATGTACAGAGGCGGACTTAATGCCATAGGTATTTTCTACCAGTCAAACTTTGGGTCATGCAGAGACAAACAGTGGTAGGTGCAATCGTGAAAATTGAGGAATAAATATTTTAAATATTAAGATACTCATAAAAGTATAAATATAATATTATACTAAAAATAAATAAGACAAACAATGACAAAATATTACCGTTGTGATGATACTGCCAGCTTCTTGCGAATGTGCTCGCGAACCCTAACTTTAAAAGGATAATCGGTTGGTTGCCATCCTGATTTCCTGGGAGAGCGCATTCCACAGAGAGATAGACTGAAGGAAGAGTGAATGAAGTCAGTGCGGTAAGTGGGACATTGGAGAAGTCGATTGTGTGATGAACGTAGATTTCTATTGTGGTTGGCGCAAATGTACTGTTATCATAGGTCTTTCTAAGCTGCAAACTTGGTGTAACACTATTGGTATATATCCTAACAACATCCAAAAAAAGCAGTGCAATATGTTACGACCTACGACATTTGAAATGACTGGAATACATGGGGTAAGGTTACCTATGCATGAAAACGCTGATGACTCTGATTAATCTAAAGTTACATATTTAGCCGAATTCGTTAATAATAGACACCAAGACTTAACCTATCATATAAACCACTATTTAAATCCAAATCCCAATCAAAAGACAAGCAACCTACCATTGTGTATTCATCCTAAAGTGGATCGTCTCCTCCCCCCGTCCCACACCCCCTGCCCCACCCCCCCCTGCCGTCACAATTCTCGTTAAGGTGACTGTTTAATAATCTCAACGCGAAATATAATGGGATTGAGCTGAAATTCGCCGGAGAACTCCCTTAAGCTATATTATTGTTTCTACAACTGAGTACCGTCGGAGAATTTGATTTTATATTATTCAAATTTTGTGTTAATGTTAATTTTCGAAGGAGTTCGGCTTAGGTGTAGATTAAGACTTTGAAGGCTGTCTATAGACTTTAGATTTTTGGTTGTTTAATTTGGTTTTGAGCTTATCTGTTTGAGAGAGATTTTGAGAAAAAGTAGGGTAAAAAACAAGCTTTATATCAAGAGGCGAACAAGTAATTATCAGAAACGAATTTTAAAAGTCTAGTATCGCTAAATGATTTAAGCTAAATGTTCCCACTGCTGGGACATAGGCCTCCTCTTTTCAAGAGAGAGGGAGCGGTAATCCACCACGTGGGCCCAGTGGTAGATGTCACATGTCTTCGAATTTTTGTTTCTAGGACATGCCGGTTTCCTCACGATGTTTTTTTTTTCTGTTTTGAGAGTAGTGGTGACGAAATTATTTACACAAAGTAAACCGACATAGCCCGAAGAATTGCCAAACTTAAGTGGCAGTGGGCAGGGCACATTGCTCGCAGAACAGATGGCCGATGGGGCCGAAAGGTTCTGGAGTGGCGACCGCGTACCGGAAGGCGTAGCGTTGGAAGGCCTCCCACAAGGTGGACCGACGACCTTGTGAAGGCCGCAGGAACTCGTTGGATGCGAGAAGCACAAAACCGGTCGAAGTGGAGGTGCTTGGGGGAGGCCTATGTCCAGCAGTGGACGTCTTTCGGCTGAAATGATGATGATGAAAACGTCTGCCTTGGTTCGAACCCACGACCTACAATTCGTATGCCGGGGCCACCACTGCTGATTAAGCTAAAGAATAACCAACCCAATAGCTTTATTGTGCTACAAATGGAAAACTAGAAAAATAACTTAAAGCTAACTTCGTATTTAATTCATTGTAAGCGCTACGAAGTGTACGTGCATCCGTAGCCGGTGCTACGGAATCTGCTACGCCGCGTCGCTACGGGCTACAACTCGCTACGATTTATTGTTCAAACGTAAACATCTTAGTGCTATTTTAATCTTAACGTTTATCTGGCTGTATTTTAAGCTGATTTAGGGCTGATTTTTGCAATGCCTGATAATTTTATCCGATGATTAATTTTGAAATTTTGACAGTTCTTCCATACAAAATCAGTCAGACGTCAATTTCATTCTACGAATAAAAATTATCTGTCGATTGAAAAATTAGCCCTTAATAATATTACTTTAATATTGATTTTGTTTTTGTAACTATGACTGCAATGTTTTCTATTCAAAACTGTTACCCACAAAGACAGGTTCAGTAGGGTAGATTTTCGTTATTTATCATCATTTAGAGGTGTTATTAATATTATATTATTTATAATACGGCACCGCACCACAACCGCGGCACGTGTCACATCCCAATATATATTGTGCCAAACGAAATAACAAACGAATACCAATATACTATATTTTCAATGTAAGTGAATACATTGTAACAATCTACGCACTCAGGACCGAAGGACCAAAAAAAAATTTGTGCGATGAATGATGAAATGATGATAAATAACGAAAATCTACCCAGTAGTAAATATTTGCTGCTTAAACACTAGAAAATGATAAAGTGTAAGTTTTTTAAGGATGATTCTTAGTCTTATATCCTGTTTTACCTGCGGTTAACTTTTTAGGCACAACATTTAATTCAAAGCCTGTTGTAATTTCTTTTTTTAAGTATCTGGTAGGTTATGTCAAGTTCAAATAATTTATTTCAAATTAGCTATTAATAGGTACTTTTGAATCTCAAAATTTACAAGAAATTGAATTGATTCTAGTGCTCCTTCCAAAAGGTAGTTTCGTATGGAGAAGAATTGGCAAAAAAATCCTTAGTAACTCCTAAAATGTTCTTAGAATATTTTGTATACATCCATACTTTTTTTTTATGGATGGGAAATCGTCAAATGACCCCTCCCGCTCTGGGTGGAGCGGAAGGGAGTGTCAGACTCTTACTGACTAAAACCTATCCGTGTTCCTTCCTTACCCCTTTATGTTCCGGGGTAGCGGTAACCCTTTCGGACAATCCCGTACCCCCGGCAGGGCTTCGGCCCTGTCAGGCCCCTATACATCCATACTAATATTATAAATTCGAAAGTAACTCTGTGTGTCTGTATGTTACCATTTCACGCCTAAACCACTGAACGGATTTCGATAAAATTTGGCAGAGAGATAGACTGCATCCCGTGGAAGGATATAGGATAGTTTTTATCCCGACTTTCCCACGGGATCGACACTTATGCGGGTGACATCGCGGGGCGCAGCTAGTTAATTATATAATTATATGTGAAAACGGAAGTTCCTGGAATAAAATTACTCAGTTTTACCATATTAGAACTATCAGACGTCAATTTTAAACGTCACGGATAAAAAATACCTGACTTTGGTGAAATCAGCCCCAAGTTGAATTTCTCGCATACATTTTATTTCGAACACGTTTAATGCTTATATTCTAAATAAACTCCATTATTCCCTTACATTCAAAATTCACATAATTCTCCGACCATTCCTACTGTCGGTACAATACAATACAAAGTTATAATGAGTCCCTGTATAAACTAATTGTTCGTCGTGTGCGCACCGACGCTTGAAATCGACTCGCTGTTTGATTTGCACCCACTTTATATTATGTTGTTATAACGTTGTAGATTAAACGTTAAATGTTAACTTGTTATGTTTATTGTAAGGTAATTGGTTTGGGGGTATAGTTTTATAGAGGTATGAGGAACAGGGTGTAAAGTTCACTCAACCTCCATAGAAAAGGGAGGATCCTCCGACCAGACGGGTGTTGTGTCTGGCGGGCAACTGCCCAATGAGTCATGTCGGGCTGTTGTATATATGCTAGTTGCGCGGTAAACTCTGCTTGCGCGATGCAGGATTTGCGTGACGTCAGTGTGACGCGTTGTTCGCATGTGGCATAATAGATACCGCTTCAGCTTTGTTGAACTTTTTTGAATCCATACTAATATTACAAATTCGAAAGTAACTCTGTCTGTCTGTCTGTATGTTACCTTTTCACGCCTAAACCGCTGAACCGATTCCGATGAAATTTGGTATAGAGATAGATTGCATCCTGGGGACGGACATAGGATAGTTTTCATCCCGATATTCCCACGGGATCGACAGAAATTTCTTGTTCTCCGGACCGACCCCAGTCGCATCGTATCGTCCCAATTTCTGGAACTGCCAATTGGAGTTTAAAAAATCTTTTTGCATTTGATAGACCAATTCTTTAAGGCTATAGGCTATTTAACATCATCCTAAGACCCTTGGGAGCCGAGCAAAAAGAAAAAAGGTCAGAAAGAACGCTGAGCGAAAACGAAGGCGCGGGCAGGCGATGCTATACAACGGGGTGGTCGGGTACACAGAAATTTCACGTGGACGAAGTCGCAGGCAAAAGCTTGATATACTGGGTTATTGGAAAAACACCAACAACCTCTTAAGAGGTCATTGTACTCATCATTATGAACAACTTTTACTATGGGACCAAACCTGAAATCGCGAAAAAAAATCAACTTTTCCCTACATTTATTTTCGTATAACTCGTCAAAATGTAGCGAACAGCCGATTTTTTTTCGCGATTTTAGGTTTGGTCTCATGGTAAAAGTTGTTCATAATGATGAGTACAATGACCTCTTAAGAGGTTGTTGGTGTTTTTCCAATAACCCTGTATAATCTGACCAGGATTATGTCTCGACTTTAAAAGAGACTGTGATCTCTGAGTTTGTTTCGGCCTTTCTTCTCAGACTAGTTAGATAGGAAACGCTGACGTCATCTAGTTTTTATTAAAAATATGATTGACGTGTAAAAGTGTTTGTGCAAACCTACTTACAAAAATATAATCATTTATCATTATCATTTATACATAAAATAGTAGTACGTATAAGTTTGAAAAACTCTTAGGAAATACCAAGGCCAAGATATTCGGGTTGATATACTATAGGTACGTTTTATACTTATAAGCGTGGCTGTACCGACGTCTAGACACACCAATCAACAACAGCGAATTTCAATTGTCTTGCTTATGTAGTTACTCTTTGAAGGGGAAAGCGTCAAAATACCCTCGAAATTAAAATTTTCTTACGTTTTAGCAATTTGCAGATCAGTAACAGGTTGTATGTTGCTAACAGCGAATTGCAATTGTCTTGCTTATGTAGTTACTCTTTGAAGAGGAAAGCGTCAAAATACCCTCGAAATTAAAAATTTTCTTACGTTTTTGCAATTTGCAGAACAGTAACAGGTTGTATGTTGCTAACAGTGAATCGCAATTGTCTTGCTTATGTAGTTACTCTTTGAAGGGGAAAGCGTCAAAATACCCTCGAAATTAAAAATTTTCTTACGTTTTTGCAATTTGCAGATTATTAACAGGTTGTATGTTGATCTAAATTTGATTCGCGGCCTTAATAAATTTTAATATATAAAATTACTAATTACTATTACCTACTAATTACTAATATTAGTAGGTAATACTAATATATCACACTAATATTATAAAGGCGAAAGTTTGTGAGTGTGTTTGTATGTTTGTTACTTCTTCACGCACAAACAGGTGAACGGATTTGGATGAAATTTGGCACACATATAGTTTATAACCAGGATTAACAGATATGGTATGTGGAGGCTTGTTATTAGCTATTTTTTTTAATATTACATTCTATATGTCATTGGTTTGTTATTGTGTAAGCCTTCTTTAAAATAAAATAAATAAATATGGTAGTTTTAATCCCGATATTCCCACGGGATCGACACTTATGCAGGTGAAACCATGGGGCGCAGCTAGTAGAATTATAATCATAAAAATCATCACCAATAACAAGTACAACGACTATTTCATAAAATCATGACATTTGGGGCCAATTCTAACTCAAGAATTTGTATTGCTGATTCTAATGATTATAATTCTGTAAAGTCATATTTTTACGGTCGCTAATCATGTTTTTAATCAAATACAACCTGATACTGACCTTTAAATTGCAAAAAACTTAAGAAAATGTTAATTTCGCGGGCTACCCAGCCGCTTTCCCCGCCATCCCTCTTACTAATAAACGTATTATATCAGATGAATAGTTACACACCGATTTCTTTCTTTCAGTCGTCAGTAATTTGACTTTCGAAAGAAGAAGACAAAGCGTTGTGTAACTATACAGACGCTACGCAACGTTTATAATATAAATAATAATAATTGATTGCCAAGAGCCTCGACCAACACCTGAGGATCAAGGGCTTGATTCAGAAAGCGGTACTTCTGGACACGGCTCGCATTGTCAGGAGGTTCCTCTCTCTGGAGCCCTGACCGCCGGTAGCTTGGACCCTGTTCCCGATACCGGTGGGCTACTATTTTTTATATTTTTAAATGTTTTTATATTTTTTTTTATACTAATATTTAAAAATATAATTTATATGTACATAATGAAATAAAGGAAATAATAATAAATCTTTATTGAAATAGTGTTACAAAACCTATGAAGCCTTTGAAACCCAAACTATGTCGCTAAAAACCTGTATGTCAGATTTCAGCGCCTTCTCCCAATTCATTACATGATATTTTTATTTATTTATACCTACCAACTAAGATTTTTAAAGAACACGATAATTTTGAGCATGCAGAAATTACAATAGAGATAGTTTATTAGTAAGGGGGTAAGAGGTTACTGCACAATTCGCACTTGAAAATCACCATAACTCGGCACTGTATCAAGTCGTTACTTACATACATAATAGGTACTAACATTAAATGAATCTCTTTGTAACTTAGCACATTATATGTAGGTACGGGGGAGGCGTCTCGCCGCAGTAATTAACAGCGGCAAATACCGCCATTGTGTCTGAATACTCCCCGCCATGTAGTATATAGTACCTCTTGTAGCTTAATAAATGTCTCTTTATTACCTACATCAGAGATGGCAAACCAATGGCACGCGTGCCATTGGTGGCACGTAACAAAATAATTTGAGCACGGCATCAGTTTTTAGAAATTTAGGTACATACTTAAGTCATTTATTTTCCAACAGCAGAAGTTGTTCTTTCAATTAAATAAATATAAAACTGTTATTAACATTACTGTATAATATTAAACGCATTATTGTGCAAGCTATAAGATGCTAAAAGATATACTTAGCTGGAATTAAAGAATATTATTGTGAATAATATAGTTTTTTTTCCAATAAGTCAAGATTGTTTGATGGCACGCCATGGACAATATTTTTTTTTTTTTTTTAATGGCACGTGAATGTATAGAGGTTCGCCATCCCTGACTTACATACTGAGCATTACTTTGTTATGTTTCTTTCCGTCATTTAGATAGTATAGAGGGTGTAAAAAAACCCATCGCATGGCCGTCAACTACCCATTCTGTACATCAAGTAACATTGCATATAAATAATTGCTGGGAAACTACTTTTATTTTTAACCGACTTCAAAAAAGGAGGTTCTGTATTCGACCCGTATGTATGTATGTTTGTATGTCCGCGATTTTCTATAAAACTGATGAACCAATTTTGATAATTCTTTCACTAATGTGATCTGCATACTTTCAGGAAGGTTTTAGTATATAATACATTAGGTAATTATTCTTATGTATGAAGTTATATGCATAAATGTACTGCATCTCCGGCATTTCTATGCGAATTTTGATGATTCTTCTAGTCGGTGTCTTCAATTCTTCAATGCACTAGTGTTAATTGAACTTGTGTACAACTAAAAAGTGAAAAATAAAAACTTTTTTACAAAAAAAACAACCGACTTAAAAAAAACACTACAAAGTGATGAATAACTTTAATTTCGGAAGTCGGTGTCAAAAAACGAAAATGCGGAACTAACGACACCGACTTCCGAAAAAGTTATTTATCACTTTGTAGTGTTTTTTTTTTAAGTCGGTTGTTTTTTTTTGTAAATTTTTTTTTTAGTTTTAAAATTTGTTGTTTGCGGTATTGCGCACTGTAACACACCTAAAACATTTTACTTATGGGTGCATGCAACGGTACAGCGGTCTTAGGGTTATTTAAAGCCAACATATCAATGAAAAATAGTTACTAGTTTCCTATGTAAATCGAATATTCTTCAGACCTTTACAAGCAAAGAATTAAATCAAACCAAAAGTCATTTATTCGTACTAGGCTGAGAATCAGCACTTTTCGAACGTCAAAATTACAAAAGACAGTCCCCCAAAACGCCCGCCCTTCAACACTTCCTAGTGCTTTCGCTGGGGAGAAGACGTGGCGGAACAAACTCCCCAGCAGCACAGCTGTCTGTTCAGTTAGAAAATAATTGATTTTATACAATACTAAGTATGCAAAGTAATTAACATTACAGGACACGGAACCTTAAATTAAATTATTTGCAATAGGTTAGCTAGCCACGCCAATATACCAACAAATACAATAAACACTATACGTTCTCAAGCAAAAAATTAAAATTAATAATGTAAACAAATAAAAACTTTTTAACAAAAAAAAAACCGACTTCCAAAAAAACACTACAAAGTGAAAAATAACTTTAATTTCGGAAGTCGGTGTCTTTGGATCTGTATTTTAGTTTTTGCCACCGACTTCCGAAATTAAAGTTATTTTTCACTTTGTAGTGTTTTTTTGGAAGTCGGTTTTTTTTTTTGTTAAAAAGTTTTTATTTCACGCTTTTTAGTGGGTCTGCTTAAAATTTATCTCAGTTACAATAGCCTAGTGTCAACTTTTTCATCGCCTTTTACAAAATATTGCTTTTACCGATGCAGGGAAGTTAATTGTTGAAGAGTTCTCCTGGTCCACCATCAGCTCCATATCACCATTCACATTGTGACGAGCATAAATTGCTTAGCAACCATGTTAAAGTATCGAATCGCAACCCGTGAAATAGTACGGAGATATTATTGAGTAGTTCCGGTGGCCATCTGTGGTCTTCATCATCAGTTCCACTTCACCAAATGGTGCTTTCCGAGAACAAATGCACGAGTGTTACTATAAATAATTTTGAAAGAATTTTCTTTTAACTCCAAGCCGTTGAGGAGTTGTACCTTCCATCATCAGCTCATCCACCTGAGATGATGATTATCAGATGCAAATACTTAAACAGTTTTAGAAAATATATGAAAATGGTACTATGTGCCTATAAAATTTGAAGGTTGCCCTCGATTTCCCTGGGATCCCATCATCAGATCCTGACCTGATGATCATGCAACCACTTGGGAAGTATACCCTTTCAAACAAAAGAAAAATTTTCCAAATCGGTCCAGGCGTCTTCGAGAAATCAGGGAACATACATAAAAAAAAAAAAAAAGATTCCGACGAATTGAGAACCTCCTCCTTTTTTTGAAGTCGGTTAATAAAAAAAATCTTACTGACCAAATAAAAGCCTCTTAATTAAAATAAAATAATAATAGATTTTATTTGACTAATATTTTGATATGTTTCGTACAGATCCAGTTGCCGACGTGATATCCTCAAGCAGCGTGTTCTACCACTACCAAGAAGGTTTTAATAACGCGGTGCGAAGGAATGTGCGCGTGCGCGATCTACTGTAACTGCTTAAAAGTGATCTATATTGTGGTGATCTAAGAAGATATAGTAAGCTTAAAGTATAATGTATTATCCAATCGAGTTTATACACGGTAATATTGAATTCATGGGCATCCTTTTAAGGGGTCATTGTACTCATCATTATGAACAACTTTTACCATAGTAAAAGTTGTTCATAATGATGAGCAGCTGATTTTTTTCGCGACTCGCGAAAAAAATCAGCTGCTCCCTACATTTATGTTCGCATAACTGGTCAAAATGTATGGAACGGCTGATTTTTTTTTTGCAATTTCAGATTTGGTCCCATAGTAAGAGTTGTTCATAATGATGAGTACAATGACCTCTTAATCGTCATGTTGATGATTTAGAAAAGAAGGTCAAACTAAAAATGAATTATTATTAAATTATCTGTCAATTGTCTGGCAATATTTTGATGGGTACCATTTGACTAGACAAACTATTTTTGTCATACAAGTTCTTTAAAGTACCTAGAAAAATATCTACAATGTGAACAGTAATTTAATGAGGATTCTAACATACTTGTAAGTTCAATCAATGTAGCCTTTTCCCAACTATGTTGGGGTCGGCTTTCAGTCTAATCGGATGCAGCTGAATACCAGTATTTTACATGGAGCGACTGCCTATCTGACCTGCACAGTCTGGTTACTTCTTCTTCTTAGCGTCTCGATAGCAATCTAAATGGACTCGGCCCAGAATTCTGCTACTTGTTTGGCGCCATCACTAGCGTCCATCAGTTCCTGTTACCTGAAGCTGACAGGACACGCAAGACACGATATTAAGTGTCCCATTGTTTGTGGAACAGCACCACATTTACACTCCAAGGCGGAGTCGTCTATGAATCTCCACCTGAACAGGTTTTCCTTGCTTCGGCCAACCTGGGTCCGGAGTCTGTTTAAAGACTTCCAGATTACCCAGGGTAACTCATGTCCAATTGGGAGGTCTTCAGCGGGTGAATTGAACGGATTGGGTAAGGAAGCATGATGGCAATCCAAAGTCTGGTTATTTAGCGTGGTTGATATCTACTAAATAACTCCTTACATTTATAATGATTTTAGAAATAAATGCAGCAACAGTACTTGAATGTGCAGTAAATTGTAAACTTGTGTCGTTTGTTTGCTTACCACCTGAGGTAATAACTTTGAACATAAATCTTTAATGTTACAAGTTATTGTGAATGCTTTACATATTTGTTTAGGCACACTTGCACTGAAAGGAGATCAGCCATATTGGGCCCAAAATCCAAAATTGCCGGACAAAGAAAAAAATGTATTACCCTGCGGGGCAATTGCGTAACACTTTATCAATCGGAATCGGTTACATTTTGACAGTTCAACAACATTCATTGCGTTATTTACGTGTTGACCAACTTTTCGAACTTATGAAGCAATGGATTAGCAATTTGCTTCACTATGATTCAGATTCCGATAGATACCTATTGTGTTACGTAATTAGGGTGCTGGTCGGGGAAGTCCTCCTTATATTTTTTTTTAATGTTGCGCCGATTCTCTACGACCATTCCTTCAGCTGTTTTTTGAAGTTGAAATATCTAGTTTTATGATAGGTGATACATTTTTTTTTTTTACTTTGGTTTTAGGGCCCAGCTTTGTATGAAATGTGGCTGGTTTTCTTTGTTGAGACGGCAACTAGAACTGTTAAAGTAAACTTTGAACACAGAAACTGTCAGAGGTACCATTTATGTATTCCCAGGAAAACGCTCATACAATACTCCTTCTTAAAAAAAACTTTATTAAAAAAAAAGTTTGTGTTTTTGGTTTTGTATTTTCCTTTTTTGCCACCGACTTTCGTTTTTTTTTTTTTATTGCTGAATGGGCGCTCTTGACTTAGATCACGCCTGATGGAAAGCGATGGATGAGGTCTATGATGGAACGAGTGTGCCCTGAAGATGCCTAATTCACTGGAACTCTCACGCATCGACGAAACACAGCAGACTGCTAGACGCCGGGACTCTGGTGGCAAAGTAATAATAAGTTATTTTCCACTTTGTGTTGTTTTTGGAAGTCAGTTGTCTTTTTTTTTTCTACGACGCGTGCGGTTTCATATTTTAACCATATCGGCAAACGTTACTAATGTTAACATAACATCAAGCCTGTAAACCCCAAAGGGTTGGGCAGAGATGTACTTACTGTACTTATGTTAATGAAAAAACCTAATCATTCTTAGTAGGTGCTTAATTAACAACAAGACGTATAACATTTCGAGTCACTACCCAAACATTCCAGTTAACAAACTTTTCAGTCCGTAACATAAATTCCTTCCCCATTCCTATGTATCATCGCACTTAGCGAATATTAATAAAGTCTTTAAAACAGCCGCCATAGAAGACGTTTTATTAAAAACTTCTTTCATAAATACATCGGGAACATAATATACGATTCTTGTTACCTCTCCGTTGTCAAATACAAGTGATTAAGTATACAAGTTTGTGTGCAAGTTGAAATTGTTGTCAACACGGAAAATATGGAGTAATCCTGGAAGTAAGGTGTTGTAAAATTATTTATGTGAAACGATTCTTTGAGTTCTGAAGCCTTTCCTATTTAATCTTTTGGAAAATCTCATGTCAATTTGACAGCAGCTTGCCTGATCGGAGTAAATCTGGAGTTTATAACATTTATTTATTTATTTATAATTACCTTTCCAACTATCATAACAGGATTAACCTAATGCGATGGTGTGGTATTTATATACTTACAATATTAAATTAACCTAATAAGGAACTTCTATAACATAGGTACTACCTATCCTAAATTATATAAATCTCATACATAACAATAACACAGAACAACTATTATATAACTTATTAACCTACATGTAATTACAATACTACTAAAACATATTTTGCCTAACCTATAACACTTATATTCAGACCCCTCCGTACGCGCCTCGGAAAGCACGTTAAGCAGCTTGTTGACATTCGTAAATCTTTGACTGTCGTTACTGGTAGTCAGAAGCCCAAGAGTCTGACAATCAGTCTTACCCAGCAGGGGTATCGGGTTACACAGTAATGGGGTTGTGGAGGTCACATGAGCAGTAGCTTCATGTAAAATACTGGTATTCAGCTGCAACCGGTTAGACTAGAAGCCGAACCCAATATAGTTGGGCAAAGGCTAGGCAGGTTGATTGTAGATAACAAAACTGCACGGTGTTCAAAATTATGCTATCACCCATAATTAGATGTTAATCCCTGTATCGTTCACTAAGGTAAATCGTGAGCTTGACGCAGTGTTGAAAAATCGAGCAAATTCTGATCAAAATCTTTAGTTAGTATCTATGCCGTGACTATGACGCCAGTGTGGCTGTAAATTATGATTATAGCTAGCTTCTGCCCGCGACTTCGTCCGAGTGAAATTTCGGCCTCCAACCCACAAAAAATTCAATTCAATTGCCCGCCTGCACTATATTCTTATTTTTGTTTAGCATTGTCTGACTTTTTCTTCTTTCTGCTCGGTTCCTAAGAGTCGTAGCGTGATTTTGATAAGAATTGGGCTATCAAAACTTCAGCTTTATTATTAGTATGTACGAGTATGTATATGGATTAAGTAAACATTGTGCGATGATAGGTGATGATCAAAGAAAGCTTGACACACGAAAATGTATGGCTTTATGTAAATAGTATACCTAAGTTATTTGTAATTGCAACTTAATTTAAGTAACAATAGGTATGTAAAACAGCTTAAACAAATTAAAGTAAATGAGCGAAAATCATGTTTTTGTTTTTCTTCACATATCTTCGACCTGTTTATTCTGCCTATACCAGCGTTCTAGTGCTCGCAAGTTTACATTCATACATACATAATCAGCCTATAATGTTCCCACTGCTGGGACACAGGCCTCCTCTCAGTGAGAGGGAGTGGGCCGTAATCCACCACGCGGGCCCAGTGCGGGTTGGCAGATGTCACAAGTCTTCGAATTTTTTTGGTTCAAGGACTCGAAGTTTGCCAAAGAGTAATTAAAACCATATTGTAGGAGCTCATGAGACGGGTTGACATTTTCAGAATTATATTCACTACAAGTCCAGGTGTCCTCAAGATGTTTTCCTTCGCCGATGTCAGTTGTTTTGATTAGAAAGCAAATTTAAAAATTGCGTAGCCCTTATCGTTTTCTACTTTCATTACAGAAAAAACGCTTAGCCCTATTATTCATAGAGCATACGTCAGAAAGTTACTTAACGCTCAACGCCTGCTTTAACCCTTCGTATGCTTAAACGTAGATCCACGCGAGACACAATGGCTTTTTAATTGTGTCTATAATTACGGCATTCAACCGGTTAATATCAGGAGACCGGTTCCGTCCCTAGAAAGCCCTGGTTCTGGAAGAGAATCATGCACCGAACCACGGGATCACCGCTTCGGTGAGTCATGCGTTGAGGTTTTGCAAATCTTCATGGGACGACCTCCAGAAGAACCTAGAGGAAGTGAGAGGTATTCAAATTAGCCTATAGACGATCAGGAGGAGGCTTCTCGCTGTCAATATTATGCAGTCAGTGGCCCTAAATTACTCCGTGAGCACAGAGTTGGTAGACTTAGTTTCGCTCGAAATTGTTCTCCGATGAAGTAAGGATATCAATATATGGTGAGGATCGACGTCGGCGAGTACTACGAAGATCAGGAGAACGCCTTACAGACGTGTGTTTTGAAAAAAACCCCTTATGGCCCGGCTTATGGCTTATAACCCGTTATGTTGTGAGCAGCGATCAATTTATTTATTTATTTCTTCTTCTTCGTGTCCTGAAGCGACTAGTACAGTCACGTCTAAAAGTATGTATACATTTGGCAATTTTCAATTGCGATTTTTTCGTGAAATAACGAATGCAACGTTGAAATACGACACTTAACATAATCCTATGGGTTCGAAAATACAGCTTTCGTAATAACATAAAATTTCATTCAAAAATAAAGAAGAAAATCGCCTTTGAATAAAGCCAAGTGTATACATACTTTTAGACGTGACTGTACGTAGGTAAGATCAGTGCAACCTGCACCGCAAAACTTCTGGGAGCTAAAGAACGCATTGCCTTGGAGTGGGAACGGATTCCACAAGAAACCGTTAGGAATATCTTCGATAGCATGTTCAGACGAATGAAAGCTGTCATTTTACATTTACAAATAGGACGTTGTGCTAAAAGGACAAACTGTTGTGTCATTTTGATCTTAACCTTTTAACCGCTTATGTCGGATAAATCCGACAAATATTTTCGTGTCCATTCCGCCAGAGTCGTATATATACGACAAAATAACACAGCTCGTTTAATATGTATTATTATTACATCATCACAGCTCGTTTCATCGGTATTTATTTTTGTTTTTTTTTTTTTTTTTTTTTTTTGTCGGGCGCTGTGGGCACTACAACTGATATAAAGTCCGGCGGTTAAAAGGTTAAGTCGGTTTACTATTAGGCCAATAACTTGGTAGCAAGCGCGACTGCTGTGCGTGGGGTCCTGGGTTCGATTCCCAGGTCGGGCAAAATGTGTGCGTGTGGGTTTTTCATTCGGAAATTTTCGGTAGCAGCCCGGAGTGAGTTTGGACGTGGTGTGATCCCCTCGTGCCTCGGAAATCACGTAAAACTGTTGGTCTTTCGCCTGATCTCTCCCCGGTCGTGTCGGATTGCCGTCCCATCGGACTATGAGAGTAAAGGAACAGAGAGTGCACCTGTGTTTGCGCACACACTTGTGCACTATAATATCTCCTGCGTACCTAGCTAATTTCCACCGTTACCGAAATCCGACGGGGGAATATTAGGATAATAAAACAAATCTAAATACACCTGAAGCTCCCTTTCTTTAAAAACAATCATTGACAGCATTATTGCATATCTAACAACACCGTTTATTTTATTGCAAGCAATCTTGTAGGTAATGTTTTGTATTGTAGTGTATCTGGTTGGTGTCCGCTAATGGCGCTAATCCACGTCCAGTGTGAATATTCTTAGGTCTTTGACAGTCGTTACGGGTCGTCAGAAGCCCTAAAGTCTGACAACCAGTCTTACCAAGGGGTATCGTGTTACCCAGTAACTGCGTTGTGGAGGTCAGATAAGCAGTCGCTTCATGTAAAATATTGGTATTTAGCTGCATCCGGTGAGACTGGAAGTCCAACCCAACATAGTTGGGAAAAGACCAGGCAGATGATGATGGACCTTCCTATATTGCTAGCTCCAAGCGTTAGGTACACGTGGCCTACTTAGGTAATTCATGATTTTCAGGCTGTAATTTCAGGTTACAAGGTGACAAAATAAAACCAACAAAGTATCATTACGTAATATTATATTTCGCAATAATTAAAACAACTAATGGTACATCACTAGTGGTATATAATAATATTATGTATAACGCATGTACAAGCCCGCGCCGACAATTCCACGGATTGTGCATAGTGCAGTGTAGACCGTCTTTACTCTATGTACAAACTAGGCGCGGGCCATCTTATGTAGGTATATTATAATACTATTATGTGTATGGAAAGGATAGGAAAATGGAATGTGGCAAGATAGGTATTTGAGGAATTCATTATATGGAATTGATAAAAATAAATATATTTTTTTTAGCATTTTAAATGTAGAAAGTGTTCTTAAGAAGAAATAAATAAGAAATAGGTAGGTACACAAATCCTGCTGTAAACATCGAAAATTTCAAGAAAGAAGAAAGACCTTTCTATTAATCGCAAGAATAAAAAAGTAATTAAAAGCTTTCAGCGTAATTCATTTATCGATTAAAATCATAACTGTATTTAGCATTTATTAACAACTGACCCTTTTAAAATAATAATGCTTCATACTCGTGACAATAATAGGTAGGTAAGCATACAATCATTTGACAAATAAATTGATACAAGAAATGTGTTATAATTATCTTAATTATAGCTTAATTAAATAACAAACGATTTCCATATTTTTGTGTTTCTTATCATTACTTAACTATACTATTTAAACTGTGTTATCTATATACAATTTTGTGATCTACGAACATCGAACTTTTATATCTAAATAATATATATTTATTTACAATTTTCTTAATATTAAAATAAAGTACCTAAAAAGAAATATTCACAACAGTTGGTCGAATACTGCAGCGGCGATGTAAATTATTTACAAATTAAAAATATTAAAAAAAATACATGTCATAGATTTTCTTGAACAAAAACAATATAAAGAAAATGGCACAAATCAATCAACTATAGACATCAAAAGAAATACATTTATGAATATATACTTGTCGCAACCGGTCATTCGTTTGACTATTCGGAACGCCAGCGCCATCTGGCGGCGCTTGACAGAGTCTAGCCTGAGTTCGTGGGGGGTCGACAACAGCGCGACAGAACGATGTGGAGCTCTCTTGGACATCGGACATCAAACGAACAACATGCGCTCAGAAACTGTCCCGCGTTCCGTATCTGGTTGTATCGTGTACCTATAGTGTGTGATTTGCTAGTGTGATTAAATTGTTCGTGAAATTATAATCTGATTTGAACTGCAAACCGTTTTTCTATTGCGCAATACCCAACACATACCCATAGTTCGCCCACAGTAGTTGTAATATGGCTGATAATAACGAGACACACATGCCTTCTCCGTTATACTTATAATAGATTTATACGAGTACAATTAAGTAGAATTAAACAGAATATAAAAATCTTGAGAAGTTAGGTACTTACGACCATAGAACTTTCTTGTCTATGCGTATGGCACAAATCGTTGGCACATCTTGTCAAAATACGTATTGGCTTTTTAATAATACACTGTAGATTAGGTACGGCCACGGTCATAAGTGGAGTAGCAATTTCACAAAGCAATAGATTGACACTTTGGTTTTACTTACGACCTTCTTTTAATTAGCTATTTCTCTACTGTAGACACACACACTCACATTCATTTGCAACTGATTGTATTGCATTAATTCAACCACTACGGTGTGTGGCATGATAGCTTAGCGGTTGTCACATTTGGGTAAGCGCGTCCTGCGTAGCGAGCCGTGGGTTCGAATCTCACGCGCGGTGATAGTTTTTTTAAATGTTTTTTAATAATTACTTCGAGTAATGACGCTTATGACTATAATAATATATTTCCTTGCCATGTTCGTCTTGTGCGCTTAATTCGTTAAACTTTATGATTATACCCACAGTTAAATAAATTACCTATAAGGTAGATGCAGTTAAGTTACGAGTCATTCACCGCGATTAAATAGAACGTTGTTTGTTGGTTGTTAATTATTGTGGGTTAGCGACGTGTGTTCTATTAGCCTTGTTGTAGTTCCTTTTAAAATGCAGAATATTGAAATGAAAGCGAATGTGATTGCGCTGCGTAAAAGTGGATTTAACCTTTCGTATGCCGGAACGTAGATCCACGCGAGACACAATGGCTTTTTAATTGTGTCTGTAATTACGGCATTCAACCGGTTAATATAACACAAATGAACTTATGAAACTGAACTGAATGTGAGTATTATGCATATGATTGAATTATTTTTTCAAACATTTATTTTATTAAAGTAGAACTGCTGATCCTTGTAGTTAGTTTTTTTAACGTATTATAAGGTCTAAATAGAAGAAAAAATTATAATTTCGAAGTCCTAGATTTTAAATGATGAATATAACATTATATTATTCTTATATGTAACATTTCTATTTTCATTATAATTTTGTTTCTCAATAGTATTCGTATTTTGCTAGTAGACTAACAGTACTCTTTTTTTGTTTTAGAGAAATTACCTACTGTGACTCGGAGGGTCACTAAATAAGGAAGAGGGTAGCCTTGCTGCGTGGAATGCCCCAGCTGGTCAGCGAATATGAAACAATTGGTTATAATACCAACAAGATATTTTGCCGAATTATTCAACACGTCTTTACGAACCGTTCGCCGTGCAAACGAAAACCAGCTCAAAAACCTATGCAATATTGTAGCCCGGCCCATGCGCCAGCGTTTACAAGATTGCTTTGATAATAATGGGTATTATACTAAGGATTAAATTATAAATTGATTATACCTAGTAGGTAATAATAAAATTATACTGTAGCATATTCGTAATAAGGATTATTTTGAGGTTTAGTTTCAATCTTCTTTTCGTAATGAAAATGAATACTTAAGCTATAACCACAATAAGTCCTAAACTAGAAGTTTATTTATTCTTTATAAAATTATAACGAATAAACATTTTGTAATCACTTATAAAACATTTTTATTCTTTACCCCATATTTCACTAACTATATAATAATAAAAACAATTACCTATTACATTATTATTCTCGTTTATTAATTTATCGAATAATAAAAGAACAGATGAAGATAATTGATGAAAAGAAAAAAAATCTCATTTTGAGATTGGAACTTGGGCCTATATGTTTGCTAATCCGATGCGTTACACTATCAGCTATCCGGCCTTATAACAATGTTGTCAATATTAGCAATGGTTTGAGCCGACCAAGGTCATACTTAATTACGTACGCTGCGTGTGTGAAAAAGCGATATATTTTTGTTTCGCTGACTTTCGCTCGACACCAGTGTATAAATTCTGAGGTGTGCGTTCACACATACGTATATACGGCCTGTACCGCGCGTGTTCACAGCAAAACAATCCTTACGCTGATAATGCAGTACTGACCGTTACCGTACCTATACCAGTTATTACTAGTTATTATGGCACATGAATTCACAAGATAGGTTACCTATATTTTTCTTATAGTGATGACGCTAAACTCATACCGTTGGTGTGTTATGAAACATGGGCTGGACTGCTATCAGACTCCAAAAGTCCAAACACTATTTTCTGTACGACGACAAATAGATTACAGCCGAACTATTGTGCAATAATTTCATCGTGAAAACTTAGAGCGAGGCCACACGATGCGTCAACGGTACGATGCGGCACCGCATCGCAATTAATTCGAGCTATAGCGTGCCACACGGGCGGTGCGGCACCGCAGTAGAACGCTGTTTACCGTGGTGCGCGCCGCAGCGCATCACCCCTCCCCGCCTCGTCTCGCAGGTCTCAAGCGCGGCGGCCCAACGCATCGTGTGACATGGCATACTGATTTGTATGTAGGATGACGTTGCGGCACCGCTCCGGCGTCGCACCGCACCGTTAACGCATCGTGTGGGATGCCACACGCACACACTACGCCTAAGAGTGAGGACTCGTAGGCGAAGTGAGCTGTCAATAATGTCAACCCCTAACATACCTATGGTGTAATGACAGCTCAGTTCACCTAAGTTTTCACGGTGCGTTTATTACAGAATATACGAGTACCTACCGGCTGCCGGTGATTTTATATTACCGGTTTGTAAAGCTGTATTTGAAATGGTAACACAAAGCATTGACTGACTGACACAGCCACCCATTACAATAATACACATAGCTGATGAAAATGACCCTACTTTCTAACATCACGCTTGTAACAGAAGCATATCATCACGCCTAAAGGGATGGGCAGAGATAGTACAGTCAACCAAAGAGATAAGTATGCAGGATCGTCGGATATAGTTGAAGTTTAGTAGGAAACCGATGGCGGTTCTCGAATAATATTTTAATTTTATTAATAGAAAACAAAAAGCTCATTTATCAAATTAAATTTCAGTCGACAACATCCATCGATTTCTTACTAAACTTCAACTACACACATCAACACGGTCTAGGGATATTTCATACTCAATTAAATAACTCGAAAAGTACTGGCCTCATTGGAATCTTTTATACACCGATTTGTTTGTAATTTATCTCAGACTAATTCCAAATTTAAATTTTTGAAAATTCTTTTGTTTCGGTGGCAAAAAATGTCTTGATGTATAGGAGAGGGAATTTTCATTTGTGCGAAATTTAGAAAACAATACGAATTACGTTTAGTTACAGTTTTTTTTCATTTTTAAACGAAAGATAAAGTTAAAATTGAGGTATTGTAGCCATGCAACGCCGACATTTGACGAGGGCGGAGATGTTACGAGCTGTGGGAATGCTGGAAGCTGGATCTGTTCAGCGTAATGTTGCTGAGGCCATAGGGACCCATCAAAATGTAATTTCAAGATTGTGGACACGCTATCGTGCCACAGGTGAAGTAGCGGAGAGGCACCGGGGGCCAAGTCGCATCACTACCCCCAGACAAGACCGATTTTTGCAAATTACTGCGCGAGCACAACCAAATGCAACGGCGACTCAATTGGTCCAAAGGCTGCGAGTGGAACACCAAGTGCTTGTGAGTGACCAAACTGTAAGAAGGCGACTGCATGAAAGCAATCTACGCTCTCGTAGACCACTCCGGGTCCCACCTTTACGGAGAGGCAATCGTGGACGACGATTAGAATGGGTTCGGAACCACGTGGACTGGGGCCGTGAGCAATGGACCAATGTGCTGTTCACGGATGAATCCAGGTTCGGCTTCCATCCAGATTCACGAAGGACGCGTGTTTGGCGAGTTCCTGGACGATGGAGCCGTCTCCAGAACCCTCAGGAAGTTCACCCATACCAAGGAGGAACAATTATGGTTTGGGCAGGAATTCGTCTTGGAGGACGGACGGATCTCGTTTGGGTGCGGGGCAATATGACGGCAGAACGATACGTCCAACAGGTGCTGGGGCCCGTAATCTTGCCCCACAGAACACAAATGGGGCAAGATTTCCTGCTCATGCACGACAATGCCCGGGCACACACGGCGAGAACGGTAGCAGCTTGGTTACATACACATAATGTTAGGGCCTTAGACTGGCCTGCTCAATCGCCAGATCTAAATCCCATTGAGCATGCGTGGGATATGCTGCAAAGAAGAGCTCTGAAGGAAGTTCCTGAAAATCTGGCTACAGAAGATCAACTTTTTGCGCACCTCAGAAGGACATGGGACAATATTCCGCAGCAAGACATTGACAACCTTGTTCTGAGCATGCCGAATCGTTGCCGATGTGTTATGAACATCATGGGCGCTTTCTCAGACTACTAACTTCAAGTTTATAAACACAAATTAAATGATTTTTCTATTTTTTTCAGTTTTTACTCACAAATTAAAAGTTCATTCATATACGATTTCCGTCTATGCTTCATTTTTTTTTCCATAAAATCCTGAAATTTTAATCTAAGTACCTTAACCATTATTAAAAAATGGTAGAATATTAAATAACGTATCTTTTAAATATATACATGTCATATAAATAATTAACACATTGATAGTAATTCGCTTTTTTAAAAATATCCCTAGACCGTGTTGATGTGTGTATATCCGAAGATCCTTCATACTTATATCTTTTGGACACACAACACACGACGACACATCAAGCTATACATTTCCAGTTTTAGCTGACCTCGCAATGTATAGGCTTTTCGTACAGAGGCCAGCACATCAAGCTACCCCAATCCGTCAAATTTTCCCAATTGAATATGAACCTTATTACTTTGTAGTTAGTAAAGTTGAAAATCTATCAAAGAAATCTGACAGATTGGGGTAGTTTCATGTGCATTTGTACAATGAGTAAGTCAACTTATACTGGAAATGTATGGCTTGATATGTCGACGTGCGTACAGTCAGCATCAAAAGTCGATTAACACTATCATTTTTACATGTTATTAAATTGACAACAGCTTTTTTCAATAAACTGATTTTTAGCTTTTTACATAATAGACAAGAGTATATATTCTAAAAAAAATTCTTCTGCTGCAATTTTGAACAAATATTTTGCTCAATAACTAAGATTAAAAAAACTGAAGTGTTAATTAACTTTTGATGCTGACCGTACCAGTCTTGCCAATCCTTATCACGCTTGTATTTTTAACGAAACAGCAGTTCCCTTCATCTTTTGATCTACTCATGATGCTTAGGCGGCTCATGCGCCTGCGATGTCGGCGGGGTGTCGTGTGGCAACATTGGCAGCGGTGGCAATGGCAGCGGCAGCGGCAGGGGGAGCAGTGCCCGCGACTGGAAGCTCGCGAGCTGATGGAGCAGTGCTGCTGAATGTTCATGCGCCTTGCGACGGAGTTCTGCCACGCTGGATGAGCGAGCCTCTTCTTTTGGGCAACAAGGGCAGGGGGCGCCCCAACCTGAGGGAAAAAGGGCTAGTTAGAGTAATGTTTTGGTGTAAGGTTTAATTAACACCGCTCCTGCAAAATTGGTTTGGTACTGACTCACAGAAAAAGAATCTTTGATAGTGAACTCTTTCCCGAATCTCCATATAGAGTCAGATAAAAAATCGAACTTGCAATAAGCTTCTCAAATCCATGGCTTTCTATTAATCCTAGAACGTTTGCAAAACTTCTGCTTTATTGCTAGATGGGTAACCACCACGAACCTCGCAGATTTGACCTAATGGTTTAAGGATATCCGACTGGTTTTAGGACATCAACAGGAGTTACTGCTGGCGGAGTGGTTTCAAAAGATAGCCAACGTTCTGCACTCATATCTGTGTGTTGAACTTCTTATATTTTCTTTTTTAATTAGCTGACCCTTTCCCACTTCTGGGCAAAGGCTTCTCCCAAATTCTTCCAGGTATTCTTTTCCCGAGCCACTGAGAAATAGCCCTTGCGGTACACATCTAGCTCGTCATGACACCTCTTCCTGCCTCACACCTACTTAGGTGTCGAATATTTTCTAGAAAGAATATTCTTCAGTACTTTACCTTTTAGCGGGAAGAATGGTTGTGACAAGTGGTTGAGGTGTTGCGAGAGATGTGACAGATGCGGTGGCAGGAACAGCGGCGGCGGAGGAGCCGGGGGCGGCTCGCCAGCGCCTCCCGGAGACGTGCGGAATGCGCCCGTACTAAGACAAGGAAAGATGGTTTTGTTAGTTTAAATTGTGACGACAAAGTGTACATAATTATTGTTATATATGTCCAGCACAGCTGCACAGCCTTGGTAGATAGAGCTGGTAACAGATCTAGAGCCTTGGGTTTTAACGGCTTTAATGATTGCCATGTATAGCTGGTGCCAACGCGAAAGACGATGTAAGAAAATTGATGTTGCAGCAACTGTCGGTTGTAGCTAGGGAATCATTTCTTTTTCCTATATTAGTTTTTACGAAAAAACCCGGATTGACCATGATTCTCCCAAGGATTATCAACATTTTCTTGTAATGTGTATAAATGGCAAAAAGCGCCAATTGTTCATTATTTACCTAGATATTAAACTAAGCTTTCTGAAGAATAAATTCGATACCTATATTTAATACCTAAGGTACCATTAAATATTTACATAACCAGCCAAATTGAAAATAAAAACTTCATCTGCCAATATAAAAAAAAAACATGATTCACATGTGCAATTTGATAAAAAGCGTATTCAATTTAGTTAAAAACCTTTTTGAATTTCCATACGTCTAGATAAATAAAATGTTTTATTTAAATAAGTTTTACGTTGAAAGTGTGTGCGATATCGATGTGAGAGGACTGGCTTTGATCTCGCAAACGAAATTTGTGGGCAGTCGAGCGACGCCATTTGAAACGAGACCGGGGTGACTCGACGCCTTGGAATACTTACAAGAAACAAGTAATGCGATAAATTAATCTGATTGAATGGTATTCTAATTTTGTTTATTCTTCTGATTTATGATTTGAAAAACAATCTTGGTCAATGCCATACCATTTTCGCTACTCAGGCACTCACTGTGCGTTTACTTCGTGGCGATTCATTCATTCGCTGTGCGAACGCAAATTCAACCATACAAGTTCCGAGATTCGTTTGATGTCGCTAGCTTGTATTTAGTTCCTGAGTAGCGAAAACGCCATAATCAAGATAATTTCAAAAATGTTAATTGCCTATCTCCGCTAATTTAGCATAAACTTAGGTATCTACCTATTAGCAAGGAGCCTAATTCCATGTTGTACCTATCCATGTTCTATGTCAGAGGGTTTGGATTTCGCACTTATTCCTTCAAGTGGACCATTGTGCGTGGACCATGGCGGCCTTCGGTGGTCATTCCATGTAATATTAGTACCTAGGTACTGTAGAGGTTATGTAGCCCTACCTTTATTTTATTAGTACTGGCCGGTCATAATTGAGGGCGTGTTCCATTCGAATGTTCAAGCGTTTGTCAAATATTTTACTATGTATTTTTCTTAGGTTGATTCAAGGTTCTCCTGAAAATATATATTGGTTAAAGCATAACGGTTTTTAATTATATTGCAAAGTTCTCTCTTAACTAGACCCCCACAGTACCTACCGATAGGTTGTGACAAGTCTGAAGCTGACTTGCACTAACACACTTTAAGCTGCCTAGCAATCATTGTCGAGTCTCTGTATGTGCCAGTTACAAAGAATATTTGATGGACGCTGCATGAAGTCAATCCATGGCGGTCTATCAGTGAGACTTTTCATCCAAATCCATTCAGCCGATGATGCATAATTGAGTAAAGTCAAAGTTAGTAAAAGTCATTGGTTCAACAGGCTGAGAATAACAATTTTTGAACGTCAAAATTAGATGAGACTGTCCCCCAAAACGCCCGCCCTTCGCCACTTCCTAGTGCTTCAGCTGGGGAGAAGAAGTGGCGCAACAAACTCCCTGTTCAGTTAAAAAAAACTTAATTCTGTACAATAGTAACGTGAACTAAAGATGCTTCAAAGAGTTGTAATACCTTTATCAATTAAATACAAAACAAAAACACATCGCACGATGTTGTTTACAGAAACTATTGCAAAATTCAACGCTAGGCGGCGCGGGCGTCGGGGGAGGTGGGGCAGACAGAGACAATGAAATGAACGTTGGGCCGAGGTGTCGCGTCGCTCCCGCATTCCCTCAGTGCATACTTGATGTACCGCGACGGAGGACGGGACATGACACAGACGACAGCGGGAGCGACGAATATGAAGGATAGCGAGCGCCTGGTCATGTGAGTTACTGTTACAGGAGTACAGAAGACAACACGGTATTAATTCTATCAAATAGATGATTTAGGTCGAATTTGATCAATGCAAGTGAACGTGATTCGTACATCTAAACCGCGTTCAAAAGCTGTCAGTGTCATCGTTGCTTTGGAATTTTGACACTAACAGCTCTTGAACTCGGTTCAGATGTACCTAATAATCTCGTTCAGTGTCATTGGTGAAATCCGCCCTTAGTTCATAAAAAGTGATCTCGAATATGAATTTCAAAGTAGCTCGTCATAATTGTTTCATCCATAATTCAAGCTGCATTTTAAAAATGGACATCTATGATCTAAACATTGGTTAATTAATTTATTTCAGGCATCAAGGCCCATATAACACATACAATACAATATTAATATAACTAATACCTATAGATTATGGTAAAGTATAGCTAGCTTATCGAACCAACTTAGGTTGATGGTTACTGAAAATAATGGTATAAAGCACGCACAAAAGTGAATCAAATTAAAGACGAACGAATCGAAAACTAGGTAAACTATTGTATTGTAAATCGGTAATCTATCAACTATACAAACAAGTTAATAGTAACCATCGAAGTGTTCTCCACATCAAAATCGCTCCTCGCCCCCGCTCATCGCTTGCACATCATCATCACACAAATTCCCTCTGGCACTCGTTCAATGGAATCAAAGGATTTGCGTTCATTACCAGCGCTAATAATTGATGCGCGCCCGCGACACTAACGCTTTTAGTGTCGACTACTTGTTTGTACCATACATCGGGGTATTGGCACTTCATTTTGATCGGTAGCTGGATTTTTTTGGTGCAGATTTTTGGGTTAACACTCACTGTGAATTGCTTGGATTTCGATATCTATTTGACTTTATAACTTGTCATAGTTTTTAGGCTTCCGTACCCAAAAGGTGCAAACAGAACCCTATTACTAAGCCTGTACGGCCGTCCGCCTAACTGCCAGCTAATATCTCACGAATCATAATGGTACACAGTTAAAGGGGTTAGAAGATTTTTGTATGGAGGGTGGCCCTAAGGTCGGTCGCCATTTTGATTTTTTTTCAGAATCGTGGTGCACAACAAAAGTTACATATTTAGATAGAGGACGCTTATACAAACAAAAAATGTTATGTAACATATTTATCCTAAAGCGTCAGGTTTCGGAGTTATTCACCGAAATATAATTCGAAAACAACAAGGATTTTTTTGTTTTTTTTTCCCTCCAGGTAAGCATATTGAACTATTGAGTTAATAGAAACGTTATAAAACCTTTATGGAGAAGAAACAAATGAAGAATAGACATTTTTTAAATAAATAATTAAGCACGGCAATTTATAGTTCGTTTTTTTATCCCAGAGACTAATCTGACATTTAAGTCTTTTGTGTTTTCGTTTTTTTTTAGTATAGAAGTTTGACATTACACTTGTCAGATTAGTCTCTGGGATTAAAAAACGAACTATAAATTGTCGTGCTTAATTATTTATTTAAAAAATGTCTATTCTTCATTTGTTTCTTCTCCATAAAGGTTTTATAACGTTTCTATTACCTCAATAGTTCAATATGCTTACCTGGAGGGAAAAATAAACAAAAAAATCCTTGTTGTTTTCGACTTATGTTTCGGTGAATAACTCCGAAACCTGACGCTTTAGGATATTATGTTATGTAACATTTTTTGTTTGTATGAGTGTCCTCTATCTAAATATATAACTTTTGTTGTGCACCGCGATTCTGAAAAAAAATCAAAATGGCGGCTGATTTTAGGGCCAAAACCTTCAAACCCCTTTCCACAGAATGTGCATTCCTATTGCCGCTATAACACCAAATAATAAAAATAAAATAAAGTTAGTAAAAATTAAAGAGGTTTTGGCCCTGTGGTACGGAATCAGCCTTCGTGTGCGAGTCCGAATTGCACTTGGCCGGTTTTTGTTGTTTTCTTTTACAGTTAAGTTTGTAACGTTAGCTAGATTGAACATGAGATTACCCAATAATACTATATTGTGCAACAGCAAGCGAGGTGTATTTGGTATGAAATACGAACATCCAAAGGTTTGGTAGGTTTTATTTATTTAAATAAATAAAATAGGTTTTACTCGACTTGAGAATGCTGAGAGATACAACGGCTTAAATCAGCTAAATAACAGCTTTTAATAATAAACAGCTTAATTTTAACAGTATTGTTTAATTACAAGCGCGAATGGTCCGGCTCATAGATATATTTTTTACATTTCTATGGTCCGGCTTAAAAGAACTAGTGAATTTTATACACACGAGTTGTATACATACGAGTCTTTTCACTCGAAAACATCGAACCAAATGAAATATATTTTCTCTTATCACTGATACGCACTATAGATTACTTCAGATATTCAGATAAGGTTGTTTAGAAATAAATAAATTTATTTATTTATTTATTACTAGCTGCGCCCCACGGTTTCACCCGCGTAAATGTCGATCCCGTGGGAATATCGGGATAAAAACTGTTCTATGTCCTTTTCCGGGACTCAAACTATCTCTATACCAAATTTCATCTAAATCGGTTCAGTGGTTTAGGCGTGAAGAAGTAACAAACATATAAACACACACACACACACACACACTCACAAACTTTCGCCTTTATAATATTAGTGTGATTTCAAGCACATACATGTACAGAGGCGGACTTAATGCCATAGGCATTTTCTACCAGTCAACCTTTGAGAGATGCAGACAAAAACAAAAAAAAACAAATTTATCTATTCTTAGATAATCATCATCTGCCTAGTCTTTTCCCAACTATGTTGGGCCGACCCCAACATACAGCAACATTCCAGTCTCACTGGATGCAGCTGAATCTCTGTATTTTACATGAATCGACTGCCTAACTGACCTCCACAACCCAATTACTGGATAATAAGATACCCCTTGGTAAGACTGGTTGTCAGGCTTTCGGGCTTCTAACGACCCTTAACGACTTTCAAAGATCCACGAATGACAGCCGGGACCAACGGCTTAACGTGCTTTCCGAGGCACGAAGGGGTCTCGGGATGTAAAGATGGTCACCCATCCACAACCAACCGCGGCAAGCGTAGCTTAACCTGGGCCCCAAGTCTGCTAATTTACGAATGGCTCAATTGAATATCAATTGAATCTCAGTAGCAGTTTTAACTACATTTGGTATTCTGCTACTAATTTAAGACCAATGCAATGGTTTTCCAGTGACATACCATTGAACTGCTATCAGAATATTTGCTAGTCTGCTCTTCAATTGTGTTACAATTGTAAATCGATTGTGGTCTAAATCGGTATTCTACTCTTAGTTTATCCCTTTATCTGTTCAACTGAGAGTCAATTACAATTACACTACGATTCCATTACGACTCTATTGAGTTTACATTCAAGTTTTTGCAGAATACCAAATTTCTTCTAATCGTAATGGAGTCGTGATTGAATCTCAATTGAATTTCAATAGCATGTGAGTTAAATAAAATTAGCAGACTTGAGGCCCTGATCGATCGACCCATGCGGCTGTTATTACCTAGCCACAAGCCCCTCTCTCAAGTACTCTCAATACAGGGTGAATTTGAATTAATGCGACAAAAAGAAATGGGAGCTTCAGTTACAGTAACATAGTAATTATAAACTGTTTTTTCTACAATCTAAATCGTTAAAAAAAATTACGTGATTATCGTTTTCAAAAGGTCCACTGATGTTATTTATCTTTATTTAAATACAAATTATCGGTATTCCAGCAAAATAATTAATATGCAAAATAAATAAGAAAAATTAAAGTATCAAAAAATCTCATCGCAGTGCTCAATAATCGTCGTGGAGTACTCATGTCATTAAACGTTGCCGTTCATAGCGGTCATTTACCTTATTTTGCCTATTTTCTAGTGTAAGTATCCGCGACGTTGCCAAACCTCGCATGACATTCCTTCCCGGCTCGGAAATTCCCGGCGACCGCCCCGCCGCCCACCACCCTTCCTTCGTTCATTAGTCGTCCTAAAACGTTTGTAGGTCATGGTCGCGCGCGCATTCCGCAAATCCTACTTTACGTATTGCGAATAATTTGTGTTGTTGTCTTGTGTTTGTGTCATAACAATGCCTAGGACGAGACGAAATAGTCATTAACCGTTAACAACCGTACAGTATCTCGATATTGTCGTGTGGTACAACACCGTAAGAAATCTACGTGAAACGCAGCGAAGATTTCGATTAACCTAACACCGTTGGACTTTTATTTGTTGGGAGAAATTAAAAGACTCGTTTACGAACGCGAATCCGAAACTTTAGACGAACTAAAAAACAAAATCATTAGTGCATTCGAAACTGTAAAATCACAGACTTTTTGCGGCGCCGTGCTCAATTGTGTTTACAAAACGGAGGTGGACATTTTGAACAATTACTAAAATACACGTAAGTGTACTGATTTCATAATAATTATTGTAAATACTGTGATTCCAACTTTTTAAATACGCCAAAAATACGATAATTGATTTGTTGTTGTTGTAACAAACATTATTCAGGTTATACCTCATACTAAAACATTTTTTCACTATTACTTTTATTGTATTTTTGATCGTCCTAAGCCGACAAAAGTATGAAGGAAAATTTGGTTTCACAAAACTTTTATTTAATCGTGCGCGCGGGAAAGAGATGCGCGGGCGGACGGGGGCGGCGCGATTCATTCATAGCGATAATGTACCTAAATCGTGCTACACCAAAACGGTAGTACGCGAAATTCTTTGATACTTTAATTATTTTAACGCTTTTCGTAACACTGATCAATTATTTTTTAATTTTACATTTGATATGTTCTACATTTTCTTGACAAGACGTATTATTGTATATTTAAATTTGTCGCATCTATTCAATTTCACCCTGTATAGTCTACTTCACCAAGACACAACTTTATTTAAACAACCCTTACACTCAAAACCACCCTAAGAAAAATATTTTTCGTCCACAAAGTATTCAGCATCAATGATTCTCCTTGCAGCCAATTCCATTAAACAACAGGGGTCAAGTTAGGATTGTGTAACGAACCGGGACTCTATTAATTGATTTTGGAGGGCCGGGGGAGGCAGGGGACATTTGGAAAATGTCCTCCTTGAGTCCCCACTAATATGAATATTCAACTAGAGTAGAAGCGGCCTGGTTGTAACAAAGAGAATTAATATTACAGCTAATAGCGTTAATGTTTTGATTAAGAAGCGCCTGCTGAAATTGAGTGGCATGTAATATTCATAAACGATGTAAGTAGTTATTTGTAGATGGAGGCTTGCTGAGACGCCGCTTGTGTTTGTCTGGGTGTTATTATAGTCTGGATTACATAGTAAGTAGCTTTCATTTGTTTCTATTGTGCAATTATAGGGTCCCCAAAACAGCACCTTAATTGCGTAACATTTGCTAATCCATTGCTTCATATGTTCGAAAAATTTGTCTGCTCAACTACGTAAATAACGCAATGAATGTTGTTGAACTGTCAAAATGGAAGCCAGTGCTACTGATAGTGTGTTACGTAATTACCCGCAACAAGAATATTCTTGCACAGACGCCAGCACATCAAGCTACTACAACCTGTCAAATTCCTTTAATAGACTTTCAACTTTATCGCTAAAGTATAAGGTTCAAAGTTGATTGGGAAAATTTGACAGTTTCGCGTAGCTTGATGTGCTGGCGTCTGTACAGTCACGTCTAAAAGTATGTATACACTTGGCAATTTTCAATTGCGATTTTTTCGTGAAATAACGAATGCAACGTTGAAGTACGACACTTAACATAAACCTATGGGTTCGAAAATACTATTTTCGTAATAACATAAAATTTCATTCAAAAATAAAGGAGAAAATCGCCTTTGAATAAAGCCAAGTGTATACATACTTTTAGACGTGACTGTACCTGTAGTTTATCCACAAATGCACTACCAGCGAGGAGCTTTTCCTCTAATTGAAAACTAAACTTTAATGTTTTCCACAAGATCTAAACTTATTAATTGCCATACCGAAAACGTTTCAGTCTAAAAACGCGATAGTCTCAACCATGGAACATATTTACTCTAGGAAGGTCTCACCTAATCGATATTTAAGGTGAATGCGCAGTGGTAGACCGCTAAATTCAAATTTTCTTACGTTTTTTTGCAATTTGCAGGTCAGTGTCAGGTTGTATTTTGATCAAAATTTGAATCGCGACTATAACAGGTACGTATTTATAGAATTATAATCATTAGAATCATTAATACATCTTTCTAAGTTAGATTTGTACCATAAGCACTTTTCCATAAGAGATTTGTTGTTATGGTACAAATCTAACTTAGAAAGATGTATTGATGATTCTGATTATTATAATTTTATAAATACGTACCTGTTATAGTCGCGAATCAAATTTTGATCAAGATAAAACCTGACACTGACCTGAAAATTGCAAAAAACGTAAGAAAATTTGAATTTTGCGGGCTACCAATGAAACAAACGAATCTCTGTTACCTTGCATTAGTCTCGCAAAAACTCGAAAATGGCTCGATCGATAAATTTTTTTTTCAAGCCCAATCTATTGGATCGTAACATTGTGCTAACGATTCTAGTTTGCGGTGTAGTCTAAGCGTTTACTAAAATTGCTGTTATAGTACTTATATTCTTGATATTTGAGCCAAAGACAAACCCATTTTATGTCCAGGTAATCACTCTCCATTCCAAAGTGGCCCGGAAGAGATCGCAGATTGCGTTAATTTATATATTGTTAGGTATTAGCCTACATTAAAATATGTATAAATAAATATTCATCATCATCATCATTTCGGCCGAAAGACGTCCACTGCTGGACATAGGCCTCCCCCAAGCACCTCCACTTCGACCGGTTTTGTGCGTGCCAGTGATGACTATGGCACTGAAACGTGGTCGCTCACAATGGGCCTTATTAGAAGGCTGAAAGTCACCCAAAGGGCAATAGAGAGGGCTATGCTTGGAGTTTCTCTGCGTGATCGAATCAGAAATGAAGAGATCCGCAGGAGAACGAAGTGGCAGTGGGCTGGGCACATTGCTCGTAGAACAGATGGCCGATGGGGCCGAAAGGTTCTGGAGTGGTGACCGCGTACCGGAAAACGTAGCATTGGAAGGCCTCCCACAAGGTGGACCGACGACCTTGTGAAGGCCGCAGGAACTCGTTGGATGCGAGAAATAAATAATATTTCACAAATATTCCCACATCTCACTCCATCTACAACAAAACCACGTAGATACCTAGCTAATATTCAGGAATAGGTCCTGTAACCTATATTTAGTTGTGTGTGACGGCGCGCGGTCGCCACGGTAATGACGCCGTTCAATTATTCATGCAATTAACTGATTATAGCAACACTCCAACCGTCCCCCTCTCCCCCTCCACTATCCCCGGGTAAGTAGGCAACTAGTAGATAGTAATGTTATGTAGGTGTACGGGATGTATGACTTGTGATATTCTTCGTTTTGAAGACAGTTTTGTCAGCTTAGATCAGTCGATGATATTAATACAAGGTTATTGGAAAAACACCAACAACCTCTTAAGAGGTCATTGTACTCATCATTATGGACAACTTTTACTATGAGACCAAACCTGAAATCGCGAAAAAAAACAGCTGTTCCCTACATTTTGACGAGTTAAACGAACATACATGTAGGGAACAGCTGATTTTTATCGCGATTTCAGGTTTGGTCCCATAATAAAAGTTGTTCACAATGATGAGTACAATGACCTCTTAAGAGGTTGTTGGTGTTTTTCCAATAACCCTGTATAAATGCTCATGAAATGATAACTTTTTTTTTTTACTAAAAACTATACTAACTAAAATATTTAAAAACTATTATTCTTTTTTGTCAAAGTCTAGGATGAGTCAAACTATTTCATGATAATGTCCCTAAAATTACATTAAAGAACCATCATAAGAGAGCAGTGGTGGCCTTGCGGTAATGGCCCCCAATTACGAGTTGTAAGGTTATGGCTTCGAACCCCGACAGGCGCTTTACTTTATGTAAATAATTTCATCACCACTGCTCTCAAAACGGTGAAGGAAAACATCGTGAGGAAACCGGCGTGTCCTAGAACCAAAAATTCGAAGACATGTGACATCTACCAACCCGCACTGGGCTCGCGTGGTACATTACAGTCCACTCCTTCTGGTAGAAAGGAGGCCTGTATCCCAGCAGTGGGAACATTATAGGTTGATTATGCAACATCATAATAGGCATAAGCATCCCATCTAAAATCTAAATATACTTACCATACCAAACAATCTTCATCAGATTTCAATAACAAAGACAACATCCAAACACTACATTCTCCACCAGACCAAAACAAAGAAAAAGAACACCCAACGCCAATAAGTCCTAAAACAGACTAACTCCACAAAACATCTACTAGAAAATGCACACATGAAACTGGAAACAAGACCATAAGGCCGTCGCCACCCCGTATCACGTAATTACTGTCAATTTATCACTCTGAATTATTAATTTTCATTTGTGCAACAGTATGCGAGGTAAGTGTGTATTCAGTTAGTAGGCCGACTATATCTCTATCAGTTATTCATTGCGACGTGTCAGGCATTTCATGAGGCTGAATATCAAAGGCATAGACAATCAAATAATAGAGAATAGAGACACGCCCGCTTTGGTGTTTGTAATTGTTTTTGGCAAATGTTTGTCTTTTTTTGTTATTGGCAAATGTTGATGTGTTTTTGTTTGGTATTTTGTGTCATTTTCGTCATCTTCATAATAACAAATCTTAAATTCATTCATTCATTCACTGACACACAACGCACAGTCTAGACGTATGTTTGAGAGACAGAAAGAGTTGGTAGTAGTATTGTGTAGGAAGTAAGAAAAGCATCCCCTAAAGGGGTTAAAATAGGGGATGAAAATTTTCATGGTAGTTCTTCATTTTTGCCGATAGAATATCATATCGAGCACACGGCCTCTGTCGTATTAATTACCGATTTTTTTTGTTCTATGTATGTAACATATTATGATCCTCAGAAAGACTTACATCTTTTAATCAAAATAAAACTTTAGAAATGATGCATTTAAACACACTAATTATGTCCGTTATTTAAAACCAGCTAAAAAAGGATACAAAGATTCGACGCTACGCGCTACGAACAGCAGTCTTTCGTAGCGCGTAGCACGTGGGTGCTACGACAGTTGCTAGGCGCGTAACTACCAAATCCAAATCTCAAAAGACGCAAAAGAAAGAAAAAGAAAACAAGGTGAGCTACAAAACAGAGTAACCACACAAGTCGTATACATTTAAATTAGCTAATTTACAGCGTTACTCGCAAAGGGAAAATATTAAAACATCCTAACACTCAATTTATGTATATCTTTAAGGAGCAAATTTAATTCTTGTGCGAAGGTGGGAGGCGGCTCGCGGAGAGGGGTCTAATTGCCAATTTTCTCTTTACGCCATTTTTTTCAGCTTTTAAGGAGAAAAATTCGTTAATGCATATTTAATAGCTGTAATCGCCTCTCCCTCTCAAGATATTACAAGCCACCGACTCCCTCTTTTAAATACCGTGGTATGTTTTTAAATTATATACAATTTGTTTATTTAGTCATTTGTAATTTGTTTCGTGGATGATGGTCGGGTTGTTTGTTTTTGAGAAGTTTAATTCTTAGCTACTTAAATATTGACTAAGATAGTAAGACAACAGGCAATCTTTATAGCAAAGATCAGTCGTATAGGTAGACCTGTTAAAAACTACAACATACATATGAAAGAAAGGGAACAAAGGTCTGAATCTGGTCTGAATATAATACCATAATCAGCCTATCACGTTGCCACTGCTGGGACACAGACCTCCCCTCTGTGAGAGGGAGTGGGTCATAATCAACCACGCGCTAGTACTGGTAAAAGTTACATACCATAATCAGCCTATAATGTTCCCACAGCTGGGACACAGGCCTCCTCTCTATGAAAGGGAGTGGGCCATAATCCACCACGCGGGCCCAGTGTCAGTTGGTGGATGTCGTATGTCTCGTGTGTATGTCTTCGAAGTTTTGGTTCTAGGACATGTCGGTTTCCTCATGGTGTTTTCCTTCACCGTTTTGGGAGCAGCATTGGTGATTAAATTAAAACACAAAGCAAAGTGCCTGGGTTCGTGGGTAGGAGTACTTAGTGGGTTCGAACACGACACTCGTAAGTCGGGACCGAAATAGGTCTACCAGACCTCATGGCAAGGCATAAAAAAAGAGATTTCATATGGCAATGTCAATACATATGAAAATAAACTATTTTTTTTATGCCATGAGATTCTGGTAGACCTATATCACTAGACCACCACTGCTCTCTCACAAAGGTCTTCTGCTAGTTCTGAAGACGGAAGACCTGTGGACTGGGACTTGGATCATACTAAAAGTTCTATCAATACCCTTCATTTATGAAGCCAGTGACGCAATCCTGTCATCACACGCAAGAAATGGGTTAAAATCAATATGGATGTACTGCATGGATATCTGTATCATGTCGTCAGTCCCGCCACTATAAGGGTGCGTCTAGATTATGTTATATAACACATAAACATATGTTATATGACACGTCAAAACTATTTAACATTACTAACCTCTCTATAGAAACATGTTATACAGGGTGTTACGGAAAGGGTATATCAATACAAACGGGTTGAAGAGTGTATCTGGTCTAGAATCTCTGTACAAAATTTCAGCTCAAAAGCAGTAACTTTGAAAATGCTTAATATTTTTTTATTTCGATAGTTTATTAAATTGAAATCATAACAAACGTGTCACCGCACTACGAGGGTCATTATCCATTATCTGTAGTGTGTCTGTGCGCCTAGTACACGCACATCACGCCGCCGCGCGCCAGTGCAGCGCCGTGATGTCGAAATATGACAATCTATTGTCATTAATTAAGGAGGATAAAAAAAAGTCGCGTCACCAGTCGTCATCATGATAATTACATACCTATTGGACTCACCCAGTGAATAACATTAAGAGTTCACACCAGGGTTTAAAGTGGTATCAATATTCAATATCCCGTATCTATCACCCTATTCGGTTTGAGTATTTTACTTCATTGATTGAGCTGGTTGCTTTTGTTGATTTTAAATACACAATATAGATAATCTTGTGCCGGACAGATTTAAAAAAATATATATTTTACCACTTGCTTAAAAATTAGAATGTATGTACACAGATATAATCTATGTGAACCGTTTATCCATATCTACGTAATTAATATTACAAATACGTAAGTCTCTCTATTGCCTTTCCACGCCTTAACGATTTCGATGAGGCACAGAAGTAGACCCTGATCTAGGTTAGGACATAGGATTACTTTTTACCACAAAAACACAAAACACGTTATGGTACATGGTATGGTCAGCAGTACGTTCCCGTGGGATAATTATTTTTTATTTATTATTTCTTTATTTATGTCTGTAATTTATATGGTGTACATAATAAAGAGTATTCTATTCTATTCCGACCTACAGGCGGGCGAAGCCGCGGACAAATATTAATAATAATAATATTCCACAACTATCACACAACGCCATCTAGTCCCAAGCTAAGCAGAGCTTGTGTTATGGGTACTAGACAACTGATAAACATACTTTTATATTTTTAAATACATACATATTATAGATAAATTACTCCCAGACACAGAACAAATGATCGTGCTCATCACACAAACATTTATCCTGGGTGGGAATCGAACCCACGACCTCCGGCATAGCAGTCAGGGTCACTAACCACTAGACTATCAGGCCTGTCCAAAAGCTACATTTTTTATAACTCCTATTGATAACTTCAAGGTTTTTCCAGAGAACCTTACTCAGCGCCATTCTCTCCCGATAATCTAGAAATATAACCCTCACCTGACATCCCTCCACGACTATCTCTCAAGGGGTCGCGGTCCGCGATCATTTTCTTTGAGTCCGCCATAATCCCGCTTCATGTATAATGCGTGCATATAAATTTCAATTTTAAACCGGCCTGGCTCAAGTTTCACCCATTTGCGGAATTACGCGTAGGGTAGACCGGGGTAATCTGGTAATGCGTTTGCGACGCGACCTTATAAATAATCCAGCTTTCTTTTGCACTCGTCTTGAGTTCTGCGCACTTTTTTATTATTATTTTTGGCGGTATACGTCTGTATTATGTAGAAGTCTGGAACTGCAGTAAGCTGGAGGAGCACTCACATAAATTAGACTGAACTACTAAAATAAACAGCTTTGTTTCGAATTATGACTGCTGTTGTTTTCGCTTGGCGTTTATACAATTTTGATATTTTAATACAATCCTAAAGAAACTCGTCGTAATATGTATTTTGTTATACAGTACCTATTTTATTTATTTAGATAAAAAAGTAAGGCTTTACACAAAACCTCACTAAATCTAATTACAGCTGAACATAACTAATTTTAAACATCTACTGCAGAAAGAAAGAAAATATTTAATTTTGCGGTAAACATGACGCAAAAAAAAAAAATCACAAAAAAAAAAAATAACAAGTTGGGGGAAAACATTTGAATTTTTGTATTAAACAACAGATTTTTTTTCGTGATTTCAGAGTTGGTCCCATAGTGAAAGTTGTTCATATTCATGGGTAGAACACCATGTAAAAATATGGAACCGGTAAAAAAAATCATCCGGTATAACCCCCTTCATCATCGTACTTCATTTTAAAATTAAGCAAATAGTATAAAAATTAAACAAATACTTGTACAAGTGTATCTAATGCTAAGTGACGGTGCATCAACCCCATCAGCCCCACTTGATTGCAACAGTAACCCACCGCAGTCAACCCTAAACCGCTCGAGGTTATATCAAAAGTCGATAACAACGCTAATACGAGGGGGTTGAGAGAAAAAAATATCGCGGCTTTGTACTGCTGATTGTAGCAGGCGGGTTGTTGAAATGTTGCTTGCTGTAAAGTATTTATTTTGTATAAAAAAAAAAACGATTAGAATTGGTTGAGCTTATAAAATTATTTAGTTTTTTTTTTTTCGTGTTTTATGATGCATTTAATTTAATACTGGTATAAGTTTCTTAGCAACGCAGAAAATATCAATATTTATGGCTTTTGACGTGGTTTTAAATAATACTTATCTTTTTATTTTATGTAGGCTGAACGAAGGTACGTTTTAAAACGCATTTTCTTTTTTGCGTAATTTAAATAAAAATAAAATCGACTATCTATTTCGGCTGTTAAAATATAATCTATGGCAAATCTCGTCAGCCGTCAATCGGCGCTAATCCGTCAGAAACAAATAATAACATTTGCCCAAATCCACCGCTGCTAATGTAGCCGCTTCTCCCCGCGGACTTTAAACTGCTTACATTTGGTTTAAAAATCCCCGACCTCCCCAAAAGAGCTTATAAGCCGTTCGGTAAGAGCTCTTTCACAACAATACAGATACGTGATTTAAAAAATGTATTTTGTTATTATTTATTTATTGAATTTTAGACAGAAATGATCTGAACTTTTTTAATACCTGATTTTTGTTTCTATCTATATAAAATTCGAAGCAACAGTAATCCGGAACTGCTTCTTAAAATATCACTTCACTACCTCGGTATTTTATACAGAAACAGGAGAATAGATTTTATGCCCTAATTGAGCTTCATCATAAAGCAATGGATATTAAACCTCAAATGCCAACGCCCGACCAAAATAACCGTAACTAATACCAATAAAACACCAAACATATTAATCTAATAAAGGGTTATTCTTAACTCTCAACCAGAGTGTGGGGCTATTCTCATAAACGGAATCGAAACACATTCGTTCAAATTACGCATACGAATTGAGACAGCATTGTCGTCCTGACTCATAAATTTCAATGAGAACATCGCCAGTTATCAAATTAGAAAAATTAAAAGTGATAAATAAAGTCCAATTAAGCGTTATTGCGTAAAAAAGGCATAAATTAATGCGTTAGTCGTGCGTTCCGGCGGGAAAACATATGACGTATGACAAGTGACGTAGTGATGGGAATGGTGGTAACGGTGTGATTTTTTTTTGCGAATTGCGTGTTGTAATTATCGATAGTTTTTTTTTGTTTGTATTTTTGTGATTTTGCTGTTGGAGTGTCGCATTAAATGCTAATGGAAGAAGATTTCAACTTTGCTGCTAAGTTCTGAACATAGATTTAAAATGTAATTCTATTAATCTGTCAAGCTCCGCTAATGAGACACAATTGATTTTCTATTGTTTCGTCGCCGATCGGCGAACCGCGCCGCTTGACCGGTTAAGCAACTTTCAAGTTTTAGCTTGCCCTATTCGCGAAACTATCTGCTTTAATGAAAACTGTCGCTGCACTAGTACTCACATAATTATTGCCATGTAATATGCACGTAATAAAGTGGACATTACTCAGGGCGGTCATAAAATTAGGTTTAATAAAATGCACATCTAGCCACTTAGAACTAACGCTATTATGATTCGCGAGCTAACGTCAGCAGTGTCGCGTGCGATTGTTATTAGATGTGCTATTCAATCAAACTGCTTTCATGGGTGTGAGTTTGTTCATTCGTTTGATTATTTCGACAAATATTACTACCAATAGAACCAATAGAAATGCGAAATATAATTAACTGAAAGTAAGGTTAGGTTAGTGGGCATTGAAATGAAAATACTGCATACTAAATGTCAAAAGAATCAAATGGGTCTAACTCTTTCAGCCTTCTAACTTGTGTAAAACCCCAAATGTTTCAATGGTAGCAGTCCCCAGGATACTGCGATCAACAAGATTTATCAGAATATTTAAAGTTGTGTCAGTTGCCTGCTCGATTTTATCGATAAATCCACAAAAAATAAATGAAATTTGTAGGCTCGCTTGTATAAGTCCAAAAACATCGACAACAGGAATGTTGTTTCCCATCACTGTAGCTCATCACACGTGTTCTCTAATTACGCGCTTAAATTGTATTAATTAGTGCGCGACTGAAAGGGTTCCGTCACAATTAAATGGCATTTTAGCTGCTACGGAACCCGCCGCCATTGTTCTCAGTATGGGGGTCATTAGCATAATTTTAACTTTATTTGTTAATTATACTTGATATATATGATATCGTGTTAATGTGGATTTGATAGTAATATGATGAGGCGTTCGTATCGTTTATTTTAGTAATGTAATCAATATTTAGTTCATATTAATACAGCTGCAATGCCTTATCATTGATGCCACTTGCTGTTTTTTGACTTAAGGTACGATTTGAAGTAAGGGTAGTGGGAAAATGTTACGGATTTACGGCTGACTTTTAACAATAAGAATAAATATGATACGTTGACATATTTCTTATACAAAAGCTGTCAAACAGCCATATTTATTCTTCAGTTAAAAGTTACTTATTTGAGTATTGAAAAATCAGCCCTAAGACTTTTAACCAAACCGTCTATGTAATCTTTGGTAAACCAGACAATATAACAAGCTTATATCTCTACATAAAACCTTATATGAAGATACATTAGCTACAAACAAACTACCAACAAATTCACAATACACAATATAACCCAAACCGATTTATTCAAGAAGTGGAATATAAAACTAAATTGCATAACATAAAACTTGAATTATACGGAGAGGAGAATACTCGCAGCGATACTAACATCAAAAGGGGGCTATTATGAAAAATCGTAACACGTTTACTGGGCGGACTGTGCTACATTATTCATGAGTGAAATTGCTCCTTCCCCGGTACCTGTGAACGGAACTGTTATTTATACTCGTTCCGGATAATAACAGTTATTGGGGTGTAAGCCCCGCCCTACTCGATGTGCTAAAGTTAGGTTGTGTCGTGGTTGTTATTTATTGTTTATAGGTTTTGAAACGTTTATAAAGTGTTTGGTGTTTAGAGAGTGCAAACGTATTACCTAAATCTTAGACAAATAACATCACGCCTGCAATCCCCGAAGAGTTAGGCAGAGCTAACACCCTCATTTCGCCGTAAATGTTTTTAGTCGCATGTAGTAGGGGGTTAAATCTTAGTATAGTAAATTAGTAACTAATCTAAAATAGATTAGGTTTTACAAAGACTAAAATTTGCCTGCATTTTTGTGAAAACAAGATGAGTTATTAAGCCACGTTTTTGAAACCTCCATTTCATTTTAACAGCACGATACTGCATTAAGTGGTAAATATTTTTTCCCAGACATGAGCTATTACTATAAACCTCCTAAGCTGCTAACTGCGAAGAAAACCTAACACTTTTCACTAAGTAAATCCTCCATTTAAAAACCTACTTTATCCCTCAAATCCACGTGCTCTGCGGGTATCTTCCCATCTTCCCGTCTTAAGAACCCGAGTCACGCCCCGCTGCGACTGTCGCCAGCTAACCTGCTTACGACACAAACACTCGTGATTGCTAACGATACCGACACGGCGACGCGACGACACGGGAAATTGAATCTAACGTTTTTCTCTAAGGGAGGATTAGTTAGCTTTGTTTAGAGGTTTGTATTTTGGGTGTTTTTTAGGTTTAAAGAACTGTTATTTTTAAGTTCTTATGAGAAATAATCTCATAAGAACTTAAAATAACAGTTCGCTTATAATGAGATACTTAAGTATTTATAACTAGTACTATCAACATTAGTTACCTGTAGGGTGTTGGAGACATTATATTAGCATATTCTGTTTTAGTTTAGTTCAAATGTTGTGATGTATTGCCTTAATCTGCGTTTGAATGTGTTTATATTGTCAAATTTTTTTATATTCTCCGGTAAGCTATTAAACTGCAGTGCGCTGCCAACCAATATTGTTTTTTTACCATAATTAGTGCCAGGCTGCCAGCGCGCGCTGGTTTTATCTGGATTTTGTTTTTGTTCCTTACGTTGCTTGTTATGTTTCTTTAGGTTGACTTATTGGCGAAGGTAGGTAGGTAAGCCAATATCTTCACTAACGGATATTCTATCTGCTGTAAATATTATTCCATAAGCTTCTAAAGTAGGTACCCACTTCTTATCTATACTGATAATAAAGCTGAAGATTTTGTTTGTTTGCACGCGCTAATCTCCGGAACTACCAGTCGGATTTGAATTTTTTTTTTTGCGTTGATAGCCCAATTTTTGAGGAAATTTACTTAACATCATGCTAGGACCTTAAAAAGCCGAGCAAAAATAAAAAAAATCAGAAAGAATGCTAAACGAAAACGAAGTGATAGCGCGAGCAGGCGATGCGATGCGACGCGACGCTTCGGGTCAGGGTAACAAGAAATTTCACGCGGACGAAGTCCCGGGCAGAAGCTAGATCTTTATACAATACAACCTCAAATACTGAGGAGTCGGTTAAAGTTGGGCTTGATGGCTTTGGCAATTGCGACAATATTGAAAGTGCAATTTTTTTATGACCTGTGTCTTGCACGTATGAGCAGTGGTGGCCAAGTGGTAACGGCCGCGACTTACGAGTTGTTGGTCGTAGGTTCGAATCCAGACAGGCGCTTTACTTTGTGTAAATTATTTCATCACCACTGCTCTCAAAACGGTGAAGGAAAACATCGTGAGGAAACCGGCATGTCCTAGAACCAAAAATTCGAAGACATGTGATATCTGCCAACCCGCACTGGGCCCGCGTGGTGGATTACGGTCCACTCCCTTTCACTCAGAGGAGGCCTGTGTCCCAGCAGTGGGAACATTATAGGCTGATTATGTATGTGTAATTTTTTGAAGTGAAAACTTCTTTAGCGGCGTTGCACACTTTTTTGTAATGGGTAAAAAATGTTAAACTCGCGTCAGGATATCGCGTCAGGACACGTGACCGTCAGGAGAGACTACACAGGGGAGAACTACTACTCCTAACTACTAAGTATCCCCCTCTCTTTCTACGGCGGCGCCAACCGAAGTGAACCAAGTGACACACGACAATAGATGGATGGATGGATAGATGGATGTGGATGTGGATGTGAATATGGAAATTGAACAAAGTGCATCTATTAATGAAAAAAGTGACGCAGAAATAGTGAAAAAAATGAGTTATATTAATTCAATTAATAATTGATTTATTTCAACGTTAACATTCAAGTTTTCACTTCTGCCGGCACTCCCGGAGTGCAACCCGTCTTTTTTCTAACTAAAAGCTTTTGAAGAAACTTGATGATTTTTTCATAGAGTCAGTCATGGTAAAGCGATCCTACGAGACAGCGCATGTTATATGATGATGATGTTCTACGAGGGTTAGATCAGTTGACATTTACAAGCTAAAATTAATTTACTAAACGGCTCTAGTTGAACAATGAGTAAATTGATCGTTATATAAGAGCAAATGCGAGAATACTATAGCTCCATACTTATTTATCAATCTGTAAAATCATAATAGCCGTCATTAAAATCTGTCATTTTCACCAGTATTTGATAATAACAGCCGCACGGGTCGATCGATAAGGTTAAGCTACGCTTTCCGCGGTTGGTCCGTGGATGGGTGACCATCTTTATATATCAAGACCCCTCCGTGCCTCGGAAAGTACGTTAAGCCGTTGGCCCCGGCTGTCTTTCGTGAATCTTTGACAGTCGTTACGGGTCGTCAGAAGCCCGAAAGTTTGACAACCAGTCTTACCAAGGGGTTTCGTATTACCCAGTAACTGGGTTGTGTCGCTCCATGTAAAATACTGGTACTCAGCTGCATCTGGTTAGACTGGAAGCCAACCCTAATATAGTTGGGAAAAGGCTTTATCTGTATTATCTTTATCTGTATATGGACAGCAGTTATTTATTGTGTGACCTTTCACCGCATTCCTAAGAGATCAAAGCTTTAGCATAGCAAACGATCACGCGGAAAATATTCGACATTAAAATATCCCGAGGATCAATATCCTTGATCCGATTATCTAGATGATAAAACGCGAGCGACACAAACAGCTCGTTGATTATAAAAGTGGAGCGAACCGACGAGATGATCCAACTGTACCTACGCTCTAATAGCCAGCGACGCGCAACCGCCGCTCACCGTAAGCAAAAACTCAATTATCATATTTTATACCTCATAATACTTACGAAAAGATATTCAATTATATAATTTTTCCTCTGAAAAGGGAATCCCTTTTCATTTCTCATTTGGATTTTTCTCTTAAGCAATTACGAGGCAGCCCGAGGGAGCGCGAGATTGGCTCCGCGAATACATTTGCACGCCGGACGCGCCCGGTCTAATTTATCTTTTAACAAGGAATGGAATGTTATGTTAACTTATGCGCAGACCGCGTTAGCTCTGTTTTCGTTTAATAAAAGTGTGTTTCGCGGATGATTTTATGAGTTTCGGCGAGTTATGAATTTGTTTGTGCGCGGAATAGAAATGAGCTCATTTCGTGCACCCGCCCGTGTGTTGTGTGGAGATTATTTATCTTTATTTATACATACAGCTTTATGTATAAAATGATAAACCTATACAGTCTCAAGTTATTTCCATTAGATTAGCATAGCTCTGTCAAACTCGTCCAAACATAATTTGCGATAGAAGGACATTATGTTTGCAACAAACGAAGTTCTCGCTCGGCAAGTCGCTCAAGCGGCTCCGCACAATTCGATTCCGACAAGCGACGGATCGGATTCGGGCGAAACTCGTAATCGTATCGCGCGGCCGGGAACACAAATTATTCGTGCGCCGAAACTGGCTAACTTCGTCAACCCTATAAAGGAGGTAAAGAACAAAGCGGCACCACAATTGGCCGTGGATCCTCTACCTGAGTCGATGAAAGTTTTAAAAATGGCGGCTCTTTGAGAGGAAACTCGATAAGGGCACGCCCGCGGGACGCGTAAATACAATTTGCAAGGAATCGCTCGTGCCTTTGACGTGAGTCGCGACTTGCTGGTACAAGGCGCTTGTTTGCCCTACTCGTCCCACTCGCCCCGTTCGCCCCGCTCGCCCCGCTTTGTGATACGTGTACGATCTGTCTACGTCTATAAGTGAAAAATCAAATACAACCCCGATGAATATTTAGCGTGCTCTGCCAACTAAGCTAATGCCATATCAAATCAATTTGTTTATTTAGTTTACGAAGTCTGGCGCAGAGTCGTCTCGAGAATTTTTTGAGACGTTTGAAGTTTTTTTATAGTTGTTTTTTCTTGTGAACTTATTAGTCTAGGCAGTACTCTTGGGTGTCTGCAAGCTAGCATTAAGATGTTTCTGCATCTCCAGCCAGTATGACGATGATAACGATGGACCTCTTGGAAGAAGATACTGATAACTCTAAGCACGTCATGATTATTTTCAACTCGTAAGTAGGTGATGGCCCAGCATAAGGTTGTAAGCGTTAATCAAATCCGGGCAAGTCGGCTGTGCAATTTCAAAACCTAGCAACTGACATTTAAAAAAAAATGGTGTTTTTGTTTTTTTCACCGAGTTTTTTTTTTGCCAGTTGCTAGGTTTTGAAATTGCACAGCCGAAGTATCAATGTGACATTTTCAATTCATATGCACTTTCTGAGTTTATCATAGACATTACTGACATCGGTGAAGGACAAACATCGTGAGGAAACCTGGACTTATCACATCACGCTAATATCCATACTAATATTATAAATTCGAAAGTAACTCTGTCTGTCTGTCTATCTGTCTGTCTGTCTATCTGTCTGTCTGTCTATCTGTCTGTCTGTCTATCTGTCTGTCTGTCTATCTGTCTGTCTGTCTATCTGTCTGTCTGTCTATCTGTCTGTCTGTCTGTCTGTATGTTACCTTTTCACGCCTAAACAGCTGAACCGATTGATGAAATTTGGTATAGAGATAGCTTGAGTCCCGGGAAAGGACATAGGATACTTTTTATCCCGATATTCCCACGGGATCGAGACTTATGCGGGTGAAACCGCGGGGCGCAGCTAGTTATGTATAAAGGCGAAAGTTTGTGAGTGTGTTTGTATGTTTGTTACTTCTTCACGCACAAACGGCTGAACGGATTTGGATGAAATTGGCACACAGATTATAACTACGATTAACACATAGGATACTTTTTATCCCGATGTACCCACAGGATTGACACTTATGTGGGTGAAACCGCGGGGCGCAGCTAGTAGTTACTTTAAGTCTGCAATCCAACCCTTCAGCGAGGGTGGCGATCATCTTTGCCCTGCATTGGGACAATAGATTGATAATTATTAAACCAGTAGTCCATACTGAATATCTTTAAATTACAGAAGATATTTCAGACCATCATACAATAACCTCAACGCAATTAACCTTTTAAGCGCTTGGCTAAATATCAATTGCCGTGCCCCTAGCGCGCGGCTACAAGTCGATAAAATCAAGATAAAATAATACCTACAATAAATAAGGAGGAGAAACCGTTGTATCGATAAAAAAATCGTCAAAAAGTTTTTATCTCTATTTAATAATGGTTTTAATTGTACCACGCAGTTAATAGGACGAAAAAAATCATGCATGTTCTCTGTCGCAGAAATACGACACACACGGGTGGTAGGGGCACGGAAACATGTGTCGCATAAATGCGACACTAGCGGTTAAAAGGTTAATACAAAAAGCAATGAAAGCACAACTTCACATTTCGAGGGTAGTTTTAATTTGTTATTCGGCGCCACAATTAATTAGAAGCGACTTCGACTTCAAACGGACATGACGTAGCGACTTCATTTGATTGATGCGAGAGTAATAATGTTATTTGATTGAGATACGGAATAAGATAATTAATGGCTTCTTTAGAAGTTTTGGGTAAGTAGCTTGATGATTTAATATGGAAATTAGATTTTTTCTGTGAATGAGAAATCAATGCTAATGCGTACAGTTTTAAACATTCTAAGCATAGACTATAGACAAAAATTACATATGTACTTTATAAGTTTTTTTTTGAAAAGTAGAAACTACTTACTTTGCTTTTTCAATAATAGATAGATATTTGTCACCGATTGTAACTTCATCGATATGTCTAGCAAAGAGACATATTATTATGATAAACTGCAAAACCAAAAACATACTTGAATCAGTGCGTTTATCGAATTGCAAAAATTAATTAAAAACGTCGTAAGACACATCTTGAATGATTTAATTAAGTAATAAAATAACTATTTTACTTTTTTACACGAGATACTAAATTAAATTACTGTAACTATATAAATAAAAACACAGTTGAGTAGGAACTAATGAAACCAGTATGACGTCACCAAAATACCTAGACAAACAACCATCACAACCCTTTCATACCTAAACTTAAACCGTAGGTATCCTCGTTACCATGACAACCGTTTACACTCCCCTCTGTCCAGTTTACCTTACAAAACTGCACCCTATTCTATTCCAAATAAAGTGTAAACTCGTATAAAAGGGCAGGGGTAAAAAGAGTTGGCATAACAAACGTAGGTAGGTAAAGTCGTTAGGTCCCCGTGTCGGTGTCGCCTCGTCTAGTTTCGTTAGGGTAACTAGTCGGACTGTGAACTCAGTTTAGTTTAGCGTTCTGCCAATATTTAGTTAGGAGTTAGCTGTAGATTGGTGCCTTTTAACTGTTTGTAGTTAGTGTTTGTGGAATCTTATTGGAACTTGCGAAGATTTATAGTTACGATTAATTACTGAAAGTTTTTTTTTAATTTACTTATAAAAAATAAGTTTAAAAACTAAAACCCGACTACTGAAAAAGGTGAAATAAGAAAGTACCTTCCCGTGGTCGTCGTCGTCATGGTCTGCCGAAACTCATTAAAAAACTTAATAGGATGTTAAAATTGATTATGCCAACTAAAGACGACAATAAAAGAAAGTAAGACTATTTTTATTTTTTCTGACTTTAAACCACTAAATATTCTACCTACGGACGAACCAAGCGATCCCTCAAAAAAAAATCAACAGCTTTTAAGCACAAAAAGGAGGGTAAAAGTAATAAAAAGAGTGTTTAATTACCCTTGTACCATTTTACCCGCATATGGTCAGTGAAGGGTTAGGCCACCGTTCAATCTCAACCCGTGGCCGATCAGTGGGCTATTTGATTTATTTTTTATGGCCACTTGAGGCTATGGCTCTATGCGTCTACGCAATTGTATGCAGGCGTGGCTAATTTGTGTATTATTATGTTTCATTGATTTGTACAATTGGTGTTTTTGGGAGAGGAAAATATTGTGTTTTTATTTTGCTTTTTAGAAATTGTTGTCAAAACCATTTTGAAGGAGTTATTTATCAAGTTATGAAATTGTTTCATGTTTGTGAAAGCATTTAATTTTGAATTAAGTATGGATTTTTAAGTGCATTTATGCAGTCTAGAAAACTGCGATGTTTGTGTAGCATAATCAGCATAATGTTCTCACTGCTGGGACACAGGCCTCTTCTCTCCGAGAGGGGGTGGGCTGTAATCTACCACGCGGGTTGGTAGATGATGTTTGTGTATTTATCATGAACTCAATAGTTTACCAATTCACGACCCAAACCAATTATCAGGACTGAAAAACGCCACTGATACCCCGATAGGCGTAGCCACCTGCTGAGCCCTACTCATCTAACATTACCTAAAGCCAGGAAAACATATGCTACAGGTATATATTTTCCGGGCTTTTGTGCAAGTTACAGGCATGTGTATTCCGGGCTTAATAATTTACCATTGAATAATTTAATATTTACCATGGACTCAAAAAGAAGAAGAAAAATAATTTTTATTTAGTGCTGAAATGAACCATTACATTCTAAAGGTCAATATCATTTACAAAAACAAAACACAAACATCTACAAAACACTTTTTTCTGCCTATTCATTAGCATCATAAAGGCGACTTCACGCTGTCGCACAGATCGCTGCGGCACGCGCGTGTTATCGCTAAATATTGTCAAATGCCCGCAGCGCGCCGCGGGAGGGACGCTCATTGTGTTTTGTTCGGTAGCAGTGGTTAGTGTGAAAAACTTAAGTTTAAAATGATGTATTGATATAGAAAAGTAAAATTGTAAAAAGTTCTGCAGGTGATTAGTTTATAAACAAAACCCATTCACTAAGGGCTGATTTTTCAATAGTCAGATAACTTATATCTGAAGAATAAATATGGCAGTTTGACATAAATTTTCTATACAAAAGCTGTCAAACCGCAATATTTATTCCTCAGATAACAAAAATATCTGACTATTGAAATATCAGGCTTTACTTTATAAATTGACTTTGTTTGTGACATAATTATCACCAATAAAATCATCTATGTGGTTGCGATCAACAGATTGACGAAACAAAACATACCTAGACATACATACCCAACACATTAAATAAAATGTCCGAAGATTTCTGCGATACACATTAAGATAACTCTATTAAGACAGCATCAGTACGCTTAAAATGAGTCATTAAACGTAATTTAGTCTTCGCAACAAAATCAAGATCCAATTACGGTACATTTAGCATCAATAGTCCACTTGAGCACACGCTCGAGTCACGTGGCGTCAGTGCGTTTTGTTTATCCACCAGATTCGACTCAATTTAGCGTTAAGTGATCGCCTATTGCGACTGTAGGGCCACACCCTCGGCTTTCCGCTTTTTTAATCGCGTCGCGACGGGTCGCCGCGATTTATTACGGACAGTGTGAATGTGTTCTATTGTCCGAGCGATTTTTGTTGTTTGATTGAGATCGGTTCCGCTATTAAAGCGATGTTTGTGTGACATTTTTATTTTTATAGGTTCGTTTTGGGCGGCGGGCGTGTGGAAGCGTTGATTTATAAACGATGGCTTGATGTATGGACTATTAGTGTTAATAGCTTTTTAAAACACTTCCACTATAGAAAATGTTTCATGTTGGTGTGTCTTTTGATACTACTATCCTTCTATATATACCTAATATTATAAATCTGAAAGTTTGTGTGTGTGGATGTTTGTTACTCAATAAGGCAAAAACGGCTGAACAGATTTGGATGAAATTTGGCATACAGATAGACCATGACCTAGGTTAGGACATAGAAATGAAAAGAAAGAAATATGTTATTTGACACACGCACAGGAAATAAAAACAGTAAAAAAGACCATTTGAACCTAACAAAATTACTTACATTAAAAACAAAATAAACAACAGAAAAAAATATCTGTGCGAGGCGAAAAAGGCTTCTAATACCTCAGGAAATTTAAAAAAATAATACTGCAGCGATCTGGTTAATCTGCATTTTCGTGGGATAATTTACGAAATCCACGCGGGCGGAGCCGCAGGAACAAGCTATAGTTATGTAAGGTCAACTAAAGGAAGCGTATATAAGCGTAACTAAATACTTTCTATCTAGACTTATGGAAATTCTACTGAATGAATCTTTGATTAATTACTTAGTAAATAACAAATTAAATAGAATGGGTTACAAACCGGAGATCGAACAGAGTAGCGAAGCATTGGAGAGGAGTCTGCCCATTGGCAAGGTTGGGCGAATGTCCGCTGATAAAGAAAGAAAGGAAATTATAAAGTTTCTATTTACCTGCATAATTAGGTAGGAAAAATCACACATTGACCCCCTTACTAATAAACGTATTTATAAGTATTAGACGAATAGTTACACACCGATTTCTCTCTTTCAGTCGTCAGTAATTTGACTTTCGAAAGAAGAAGACAAAGCGTTGTGTAACTATGCAGACGCTATACGACGTTTATTAGTAAGGGGGTAAGTCAAAAAGGTAGGTGAATTTAATTGAAACATGTGTAGAAAAAGCGATTTTAAATAAGGTTCATAAATTGCATTTTTCTGGGATAAAACTCAATATTGGACATAGCTTTCCTGTACGAACTTTGGATTTTGCAGAGGCTAACAATGCAATTTGTGTAACTAGACTTATTGTCACATAGTTATATTTTCTTTAAATTAAATGACGTAACTAGGTACCTTTATTAATTAACTTATAACAAAAAAAATACCTTCAAGTAAACTTACACTGATTTTTTTTAACTGTATGATGGTAAACATTTTTGCAGGAGTGTACATTGGTACTTGAATAGACCAAGTATTTTTATTATATTAATTCATAAAGACAATATTTTGAATGATGTATTATATTTCCATTAAGCCTTGCCTATGTTTATTACTTCGAAAAACCCTTACAAAACCCTTCAAAGCCACATGACTATCACACCAAAAATAGCCAACAAACTCGAACACAAGCGGGTTGAGTCAACGCAGAACAATAGACCGGCTCGGTGTTCATACTGTTCATTAACCGTATTAATTAATGTTTAATTGAGCCAAATAGAGTATCAATTTAGCGGACGGCAATTGGATCATGCATCCCGGCACACGATGGATGTACTTAGTGTAGCGTGGTTTAAACGTAGTTTATTATAGTGATGTAGGCAGTTTGTGCTGTGAGATTTATTTGATACAGACGAATGACGAATTTTTCAGGTGATGCTAAGTAGTAGTTGTTGTTATGGAGTCTAGTTGAGATTTAGCCAAATTATTAGAATTACTTTATAAAAACATAATTATGTATGTCTCTATTGTAGAACACCAAAGGCGTGTTTGAGAGCAGCGGTTGCCCAGTGGTAATGGCCGCAATTTACGAGTTGTAGGTCGTGGGTTTGAACACAGGCAGGCACTTTACTATGTGGAAATTATTTCATCACCACTGCTCTCAAAACGGTGAAGGAAAACATCGTGAAGAAACCGGAATGTTCTAGAACCAAAAATTCGAAGACATGTGACATCTGCCAACCCGCACTGTACCCGCGTGGTAGATTACTGCCCACTCCCTCTCACAGGGAGGAAGCCTGTGTCCAAGCAGTGGGAACAGTATAGGCTGATTAAGGCGTGTTATGAACAAAAAAACTAGCTAGCTTCTAGCGTTTTAAATCTTGTTCAATGTCTATTATAAGTAGTCATGGTAAGTAGGTATTTGAGGGGTTTTCAAATTTTATGCTTGTTTAGAAAATAAACATTTTGAGAATTGAATTTTGCTATTATGATTTCATCATGGTAGCCCGAAAGTCTTACGACATGGTATCGTATTACCCAGTAACTGGGTTGTGGAGGTCAGATAGGCAGTCGCTCCATGTAAAATACTGGTATTCAGCTGCATACGGTTAGACTGAAAGCCAAAGTTGTGACATTAATGTGCTTTGCCAGCAGTCCCTCCACATAAAATCACATTAGCATGTAAGAAACAATTCTTCAAGCGATTTAGCCACAACTTGACAACATAATAAGACTTCTAAATATTCCCATCCTTCCTATCCCCAACTCCACATACCAAGGAAGCTGTACGTACAACATCGGGAGCGGAGTGCGTCTCATCGTTTAATTACGACGTTAATTACTCGAATTGACTTAAACAGACATGCGATTAGTTACGCGACAATCAACGACACTGTGTAGCTTTGTAATCGAACCTTGTAAATATTAGTAGGTACTGCAAGGACATTATGTAACGTGTCTTAGGAAATAGTAAATAAGACTTACCAACTGAATTTCGACAAACTGTAATACGACAAGATTTTATTTCGACACTATGGAACTCCGACACGTCTTCATTTCGACAATACTTTAGTTCGAAATACCTTAAGTCCGACACTACTGTACTCCGACAAAGCGTTTCTTCGACATGATTTAACTAGGAAACGATGCGACTTCGACGATATGCTTCTTCGACAACAATGGTATTCCGACATGAGTCAATTTCGACGTACTCTACTCCGGCATGCTGTACTTCGACAATATCTTACTTCGTCACATAATTATCTTCGACGTTATCTTCACCATTTTGAGAGCAGTGGTGATGAAATAATTTACGCAAAGTAAAGCGCTTGACTGGGTACGAACCTACGACCTATAACTCGCTAAGTCGCGGCCGTTACCACTGGACCAACACTGCTCTCATGCTACGGCTGATAGCATACACATATTCGCTAAGGTACATACGAGTAACTAGGTATATTGTATTTGGACCTCTACTGACTTTAAAGAATCTTAAAGCATGCTTTAGAAGCTTTCAGAGCAATGATTACATACGAGTTGCTAGCTTTTGTCCGCGGCTTCACTCGCGTTAATGTAGAATTTGATAATCAATTCGGGTTGTACTCGGGTTGTAATAATTCAATTATGATTGGACACGTGGCGCCATCTATTATCATAATAACGTTATTGTTGTTTTCCTCGGGAACAGAACTTTTTTTCGGGATGAAAGGTACCCTATGTCCGTTTCTGTATACCTGACAACGTATATGCAAAATTTCAGGATGATCGATTCAGTGGTTTAGGCGTGAATAGGTAACAAACATACAAAAAAACTTACTTTCGCATTTATAATATTAGTTAGGATGTTTTACTTGTTTAAGCATGAATTCTGACGTCACAGCTTTTCGGATAGGCAATTTACCGTAGCAATCTTTGTCTCCAACATTCCTCCTACAAATAAACGAAAATTATACAGCATCTCACCCACCTTACCTCTGCCTAACCCTGCTGTAATTACAAGCGTGATGTTATGTTATGTTCAACCAACCTATCGGCATCAAAAACACCCAACAATGGCAACAATAGGCGTGAAACATACAAACAGACAAAGCGATTTGACGCTCGACATAGGATTAAACAAGGCGGGAATTAGCGAGCGCGTCGACAATGAACGCCTAACGTATTTATGTCGAATTGTCGGCGACAATCGCATTGTGCGCTGTCATGTCGAAGGATTTGATGCCAGAATAATACTGTTAATGAATTTAAGGCAATTTGGAGTTGCTGGTTTAGTGAAATGATGATCTGGCCAAAGTTTGTCAAACGAGTACCTGCTTGTAGAAAAAGAATATATTAGAATTTGTAGTGGAAAATGAACTTTGTTTTTATACAGGATGAAATTGAATTCATGGGCATCCTTTTAAGGGGCAATTGTAACCATCATTATAAACAACTTTTACTATGGGACCGAACCTGAAATCGCGAAAAAAAAATCAGGCCTTCCCTACATTTTGACGAGTTATGTGAACATACAGTAAAACGGAGCTACTTTGACTTCCAGGGTTACTTTGACAAGGCCGATCACAACGCTATGACGCGGTCCCCACACCCCGCGCCTCGCGCAATATTACTCGAGGTCACGCACACTTGCTGAGCACACGTGAAAACCGATTTTGGCGCTCTGTTAAAGTAGTTCCAACGCCTGTCAAAGTAACCCTGGAAGTCAAAGTAGCCCCGTTTTGCGATAAATGCAAGGAACAGCTGTTTTTTTTTTCGCGATTTTAGGTTGTGTCCCATGGTAAAATTTGTTCATAATGTTGAGTAGGTACAGTGACTCCTTAAAAGGATGCCCATGAATTTAATTTCACCCTGTAGAAACAATAAACGATGACCTCCTATAGACAAACGCTATTGAAAAAATCGGTCATTATGGTGTAAGTAGAGTCTATTACTGCATCCAGAAAGTTATACCTACATCTATTTAATTGTGTTCACTTATGTAAGGATCTTAGCTGGTGGCATTCTATATTTTCTACACCACCTCATTGTGGAACAGGCTATATTTGAAGGCATGTTCCATTCGAACGTTCAAGCGTGTGTCAAATATTCTGTTAGTGTTTTTAAAGTGAAACTTCTTTACGCACGCTTGACTTGGGGAGTAAGCTGGCGAACGCGTGACGTAAGCGTTACGAAAAGTGTGATCGGGCGAGGCGAACGGGAGTTGAGTGGGGGATATAAGCAAGAGAAAGCAGTGCGCGCGCACATTTTCTTTCTCTCTTCCTCTCATAGCCAATTAATACGTTTGAAGTTTCACTTCAGTCGTGTGGTCATAAGCACACTTGGTTTTTTTCTTACCTATATCAGCGGTGTTGGTTTTATCGTTGTACAATAAGCTTCTCTTATAAAATAAATGCTGTTCAAAGCCTAACGCCTTTTGATCATATGTCGTAAGCAAGTCCATTGCTACGACCCCCTCTACAGTACTAACAAAGGACAAAGTTTTTTGATATTTTCTTATACTTAAAAACCCTCCATTATCCCTCATCATACTTATTTTATTTATTATCAATTTATCACTGATTTTCGAGCTTTAGATAGTTCAAGAAACTACTATGTTTATAATTTAGTTAATTTGATTTTACAATCAGTTTCAGCCACCACTAAAAACTTTTAAAACTCTTCCCAATCAGTATCAAAACCGCGGCACTGCCAGCGAACCCCCCTCGAGCCGGTGTCGGGCACAAGCGACCGATGTAAATCTATTTGTCATATTAATGTGGACAATTACGGCGAATGCGGGCGGCAACCCTTGCGCGCGAAACCGCCGCGGGGTTCATTACACCGCCCAATTGTACCACACTGCAATATGAACACGGGTTAAAGGGAGACCAGAAGGACCATGTGCTGTTTTTTTTTCTTGTGAGTTGTTACGGTTGCAGCGCAATTGTTTTAAAAGAGTTCAAAAAGGTTTTTTCTTTGTTCTATTCTGTTGCTGTATTGTGAAATTTTATTTTATGTATTTATTGTAGGTGGTTTTGCCTGAATTAAAAGTTGAATTTGCTCTGTCCAGTACTGATGATAATCAGGATTAGCGGTGAAAAACTTTTGTTATAGAAACAGTATTTATGACTAAATTCAGGCGACTATTTATCGAAGCAATATTTAAATTGATAAGGCAATACTTCGTTCCTTTGTGGCATTCTACAGGCTAAACGCGTGGGCCGATTTTAATGATTCTTGCGTCAATCGATTTGTCTAGTAAGTGTAACTAAAGACATGAAAGTAATCAAAATTCAATATGGCGACAACCAGACGCCAAATTGTAAAAATGAAAAAAAATAAAGTCGACGAACTATGTCAAGTGGGGTATCATTGAATAGGTTTTGCAAATCATCTATCAGATATCCTCTTAAAGTTAACAATAAAGACCTGCTGCTTCCGACTGCATGAGATTGTACGGCTTAGGGCGAACTAGTTTACGGGGTGTGGGATTGGAGACAGAAATTGGTCATCTAGTTTCCATCTTTTTATAAAAGTTCACTTTTTTTGTAATTGAGTTTCCAAGGAGTAATTATTTGACACGGATCGTGATGCTTCTGTTTTTTGTAAGTCAAACAGTGTGAGCAACCGATATTTAACCCTAAACTGCTACAGAGCTTAAAACGTGAGCTGTCATAAAAGTTTATCGAAAGTAAACCTTCTGCTGGTACCTATTTCGTGGCTCTACACACTGATGGCGTTTTAATCGCGTCTAATTAGATTTGACGACGATAGTGTTTTAAAAAAATAATATAATAAAACGAGTATAAAATTACTTTTGTCATTGTTCGGTTAGATTAATTTGGCTTCGTGTCATCATCATCTGCCTAGCCTTTTCCCAACTATGTTGGAGTCGGCTTCCAGTCTAACCAGATGCAGCTGAATAAGTACCAGTATTTTTCTTATTTTCGCTCGAACTGAACGATTCAAATACTAAGTAGGTAGATATTGCTTAATTTAAGATCGTTGATAATAGTTTTGGCTTGTGGCTAAGTAATTACAGCCGCACGTGTCGATCGATCAGATTAAGCTACGCTTGCCGCGGTTTGTCCGTGGATGGGTGACCATATTTACATACCAAGACCCCTCAGTGGCTTGGAAAGCACGTTAAACCGTTGGTCCCGGCTGTCATTCGTGGATCTTTGACAGTCGTTACGGGTCGTCAGAAGCCCGAAAATCTGACAACCAGTCTTTACCAAGTGGTATGGTATTACCCAGTAACTGGGTTGTAGAGGTCAGATAGGCAGTCGCTCCATGTAAAATATTGGTATTTAGCTGCATCCGATTAAACTGGAAGTACGGGAGCCGAGTAGGCCGTCCGGCGACTGCCTACTGCCGCGCGTGTTTGTATGAAGATTTTGTTTTTTGTTAGGTATGATAATTTAGTGAGTTTCTTAATTGTGAGGCACACACTAAAATGTAATTAACAGGCTTATGTTGATATATCGAGGTAGGCACTGCTTAGATGCCTATATGCAATGCACGCTACTGACTGGAACCCGACCCCAACATAGTTGGGAAAAGGCTAGGCAGATGATGAAGGGCAAGTGAATGATGATGTCTTCAGAAAAGTGCTTTTAGTTTGCAGGTTGCGATTACAGGCTGTTATCATCATAAAACTTGTTTATAAACAAACTAGCTTTTACCCGCACCATCGACTGCGATCCAGAATGAAAAGTAGCCTATGTCCTTCCTTACCCAGGTCATATCTTTGTGCCAAATTTCATCCAAATCCGTTCAGCCGTTTTAGCGTGAAAGAGTAACAAACAAATTCACTTTCGCATTTAGAATATTAGTTACCTATACATTTCAGTTTCAGCTCTCATTGATATAATTGAATACAAGTAAGAGCCCAATTGATTCGGCGTCGCTCGGCGTCATTCGGCGTCGGTCGGCGTTGATACAATTATTATGATAATTCATCGCGCGTGTGAAACTGTTGTGTAATTGAACGTGCTCGGTTACACAGATGGGAGAGAAATGAGGATGTGGTATGTTTGTTTGTACCCGCCGGCGGTATTTGAAGGGTTGGCTAGGTTAGTAAAGGTACAGACACCAGTACATCAACCTGATACAATCTGTCAAATTTATTTAATAAATTTTCAACTTTATCGCTATAACTTAAAACTTTTAACTTTCGTTCAAAGTTGATTGAGAAAATTTGACAGTTTCGGGTAGCTTGATGTTAATAACAATAGTATTTTATAAAATGCCGTATTGACAATTGCATGGCCTTTTGTAATGTTAAAATCAGGTTCGCAAATTGTTTGCGTTTTTTACATGAGTGTGCAATTAAATATGTGAATAAGATTTTGTTTATGTTTTTTGCTATATAGCTCAAACGAAAATTTAGCATGGGTACAACAATAATTACATTGCTTGAATAATAATTATACCTACACAAACTAATTGTATTATTGTGCAAGTTTTTTCAGCAGAGACCGACCCTAAAAAAATATGAGAATCAATAAGATTATTTAATTGCTATCTAGTTTATTTTGAACTAGCTGAAACCCGCGGTTTCACCCGCGTAAATGTCGATCCCGTGGGAATATCGGGATAAAAAGTAGCCTATATGTTAATCCAGGGTGTCAGCTACCTCCATACAAAATTTTATCAAAATTGTTCCAGCCGTTTGAGCGTGAAGAAGTAACAAACATATAAACACACACACTCACAAACTTTCACCTTTATAATATTAGTGTGATATATTACAAAAAATAAAAATCGTCATATTGAACCAAATAAAAATCCCCATCATACCTCCATGGCCCACTGCCTCCACTAAACAAATTGATCGTATGCGCACGCGCCGGCCGCCATTCGTTCGAAATTCAAACAATAGCCGTTACAGTGATAGCTAAGAATGTATGGTTATTAGGGTTACAGTCTCAAAGGTCAGTGACACTAACTTTTAGTACGTTATTTAAGAAGTACCTAAATTTGGTGGTGGGTAAAAAAGGACTCAATTGATGGTGTAATTGAAATATTAGGTTATCAGCTGACTGATTGAAAGTGATTATTAACTGGTTGAATGTTGTAATTACAGAAACAATTAAAAAGCCATTGTGTCTCGCGTGGATCCACGTCCCGATCCACGATATGAAGGGTTCAGTTTTTTTTTCATACTTTCGCAATTAAATACATTACCCTGTATATGCGACTTTTTTATTTAAAAAAAAACTATACGATAACCAGTATTTTACATGGAGAGGCTGCCTATCTGACCTCTACAACCCAGTTACTGGGTAACACAATACCTCATGTTAAGACTGGTTCTCAAAGTTTTGGGCTTCTGACTACCCGTAACGACTGCCAAAGTTCTACGAATGGCAGCCGGAACCAACGGTTTAAATCTTAAATTGTCCCCTCTAACTCTACATTAACAAATAAACTCCATCGAGATTTCTAATCCTAATCTCTCACAATTGCCAAAAGTCAACTCTATGTAAAGCAAGTGCGATAACTCTACATAGAGCGCTATAAGCCGGGCTCGACGCTACATATCGCATTAGACCGGATCCGGTCCGGCCGGATGTAGAGTTAAGTTCCGTAAGGCTCTGCTTGAGGATTTGTAAGTGATTTAAATGGAGTGAACGAATTTGGTTTTTACCATGTTAAGTACAGTTCGACACAACTTAGATGTAGCATCGACAAAATTCGTAAAACCGATCACATCCGAACTTTAATTACTTTAGAACTTTAATTACTACTTTAGGAAAAATTGGTCAAATTTTTCCTAAAGTAGTAATAAAGATTGGTGATTTTGAAGGCGCACTTAGTTCGGATGTGATCGGTTTTACGAACTTTGCCGATGCTACATCTAAGTTGTGTCGAACTGTACCTACCTAGTTGAATTTACGTTGAAACCAATATTATAACGACAAAAGATTTTTTTTTTTGTATGTTTGTTTTTTTTTTGTATGTTTGCCTTTTTGGACTCATACGGGTCTTTTTAGGATTCCGTACCTCAAAAGGAACAAACAGAACCCTCATAGGATTACTTTGTTGTCCGTCAGTCTGTAAAAAACCCTTTAGCTCGGGAACACGTGGAGGTATCGAGTTGAAATTAAAACCATATACTCAGGTCTACAGTTCCTTGAAGCTGTGAAAAAATTGAACTTCTAATTTAAAGTAAAAAAATACGGCCGTTTATGCCGCAAGAAACCTATATTTCGATACTCTCAAGGGATACCAAATTTATAGGGCACTTCTTACTTTATAGGGAATCATGAAATTTGGCAAGAAGCAATGTCATGTAGCACAAGTAAAGAAAAAAAATCCGAAAACCGTAAATTTGTAGTTACATACTACAGATTTGTACGGAACCCTCGGTGCGCGAGTCCGGCTCGCACTTGACCGGTTTTTTTTTTTTTTGTTTATTTAAATTTTTTAGTTGTGTTTAGTGTAACTTTGTTAGTTTTAAATGCTCCTTTTTCACTATTTATATTTCCTGTGTGTGTATGAGTCCGAAATAAAATATTTTACTTTCTGTCTTTCATAAATATCTATCCAATTTCGTTAATCACCACGACATGATATCTAAAATTAAACAGCTCCCAAAGTAGAACTAACCTATAATGAACTGAATCAATACTTAACTAATTACGCTTGAACTTTCAAGTTAATTTCTCAAGTGAAACTGAGTTAACCCAAGATCATTATTATTGACAATTAAACTTCGTCTGATTTGATTAAACTCAATCTTGGGAGTTTGACGGGACCGAGCACAAACTCGTGAAATGTGGTGCAAGTCACTGGAGGGTGGAATTTTATTAATTTATATTATAAGTACTAGCTGTGCACGCGACTTCGTTAGAGGGGTTTTAATTTTTTTGCGCGGAACCCTAATTCTTTTTCTGAAATAAAAGAACCCCAAGTCCCGTAAAAATCGATCCAGCCGTTTGAGATGAGCCGGAACAAACAGACAGACAGACAACAAAAATGTTAAAAATTGTTTTTTTTATTATTTTAAGTACCGTACTTATATACTTTCATATGCATTTAGCAAAACGCTGTTATAGAAACAGATACTTCAATTTTATTTATTTGTATACACTGTATGTAGACGTAGCGTTGGAAGGCCTTCCACAAGGTGGACCGACGACCTTGTGAAGGCCGCAGGAACTCGTTGGATGCGAGAAGCACAAAACCGGTCGAAGTGGAGGTGCTTGAGGGAGGCCTATGTCTAGCAGTGGACGTCTTTCGGCTGAAATGATGATGATGACTGTATGTAGGCAGAGAAAAAAAAAAACGCGCCTGGGTATTGCACTTTTCTACGAAAGAGCAGATTTTTTTTGACAACCGACGAAAAATTTCTTCTCTAGGTGGTCTAGAATCAATGTGCTCTATTCATGGTTTCAGTTTCCGCGTCAATGTCCCTGCCACACTGTATAACTTCATGAAAAGATTTCACAATAACCCCCTTACTAATAAACGTTGTATAGCGTCTGTATAGTTACACAATGCTCTGTCTTTTTCTTTCGAAAGTCAAATTACTGACGACTGAAAGAGAGAAATCGGTGTGTAACTATTCATCTGATATAATACGTTTATTAGTAAGGGGTGAATGTTTACAAACAGCTCCCTTTAAATGTTATTCAAGCTCGAAAAGATAATTGTAAGACTGTGGCCTACTTATAGCAGTGTTCATAATCTCAGATAATTTACATTTCATCGCCATTTAATCAGTTATCTACTTTAGTGAAATGTATTCTAAGGTCCGGCCGACTCCGGCCGCGCCTGCCAAAGATGTACTCGTAAACAACAATGGCCGCTCAAAATTTAATAAAATCGATATACAAGAACATTTATTATTAGTAATGTTTGTTTTCGTCTAAATCTCCGAGCTAACTAGACGAAAACAAACATTACTTAAAATAAATGTTCTTCAAAATCGACATACATTGATTTTATTCAACTTTTGAGCCATTTTTGTTTACATCTTTGGCAAAGGCGCGGCCGGACTTTAAGTTGATTTTTGAGTGAACATTTACGCGTAACAAAATGGTCCTAATAAGTTTTTGGTTGCAATAGAATTTGAACTTTGTTAAGTATGAGATTCAGTTTGTTGTTCCATAACTTAAAAATTATACAAAATTCTTAATTCAACGATCGTAAAACAAATAGAGTAATCAATAACAAAATACGATCAATTCAGTCGACCCCTGATTGACTTGTCTGTGATACGCGGTAGTCAATGGCCTACATACCGGCTGCTACAACAAATTAATTTAAATGGAGGCCGTCGAATCAATGTCAATCAAACACTGATGCGTGCTCCTGATTTTGATATCAATGCACTTTATTTGGGAGTGTTTTGATAATAATTTGGTCAGACTTTCATTTTGTTTCGGCTTGAAATGGAACAACAAATCAGAGGGATATAAACAACTGATCTATAGATGAATACAATGATATAACAATTAATAAGGGCCATCATCATCATCTGCCTAGCCTTTACCCATGTTAGGGTCTGCTTCCAGTCTAACCAGATGCAGCTGAATACCAGTATTTTACATGGAGCGACTGCCTATCTGACCTCCACAACCCAGTTACTGGGTAATACGATACCCCTTGGTAAGACTGGTTGTGAGACTTTCGGGCTTCTGACTACCCGTAACGACTGTCAAAGATCCACGAATGACAGCCGGGACCAACGGCTTAACTTGCTTTCTGAGTCACGGAGGGGTCTTGGTATGTAAAGATGGTCACCCATCCACGGACCAACCGCGGCAAGCGTAGCTTAACCTGATCGATCGACCCGTGCGACTGATATTACTTAGCCACAAGCCTCTCTTAGCCACAGTTAATAAGGGCCACGAGAAGGAAAAGATTTATGGATCTTGGTAATCGAGCTAAAACCGTTCGCTCTGAGTCCCATTCTGGTCGATTGGAACAATTGTAACCCATACACTGACTGAAGAAAACATTCCATTTAATTTGTTTGTCTATCTCTGTAGTTTGTACCTACTCTTAAAAACGGTGAAAGAAAGAAATAAAGAAAAATAGGTTTATTTGCCCCAAAAAGTGCATACAAAAGAGGAAAAAAAAAAATTAGATTTATGAGCACTGATTGCCCCACCAGTGGGGCGGCCGGTGGGGCAAAGTGGAATAATCCAAATTTCGGCAGTGCAGGTCGTGACTGTGACAAGAAGGCTTCCACTCAGCATAATGCTGTGGTAAGCGAACAGTACTTTTTATAAGAAACGACGAAACGTCGAGAAACGACGCTGAAAACCAGCGCTGGGGCTCTGTCTTGCTTAGGGTCGCAGCATTGAATCTGAATCTGAATCATTATGCTGAGCGATAGCCGTTTTGCGTGAATGTGACGCGTGTTTCCCTTAACTTCTTTTTTTTTTGTGTTTATGTTCTTTTTTGCGTCATGTTCACCGCAAATAAACGTATTTTCTTTCTTTCTTTCTTTTCTTTAATCACATGTCTTTATAATTTAACCTGCCACCATAATAGAAAACACTAAACTCAATCTAGCCAATAAAACGCCAACTATCAAGTTAAACAGCAACTCCTTCAAACTCAACAACCTAACTAGTAGCTACCATGTTAATGCTCGAGTAGGTATGGCAGCGCAAGCGCAATATAATTACGGTTGATTAGCGCGGGGCGGGCAGCGCGCTCTTAATTCAGTAATTGCCTTCATAAACGCAACTCGTCATAAGACCACCGAAGATGTGCGGAAGGAGAAGCAGAAGATCTGTTTGGAACAACTCCATTATCTCTATCAGGAAAATACACAGGCGCAAAACTTTTCAGAAAATACGATCTGAGGGGCAATTCTCGTAATTTTAAGAACGTTCACAGTCTGATCTCAGTCTCAATCTGTCAAAAATACCTCTAATTTCCCTACATTTTGACAAGTTTTTGACATTTTTTTGTCGCCGAGATGAGACTGCGACTAGATTTTGAACGTTTTAAATTACGGGAATTGGCCTTCAGGTGTTGCAGTGTTTTCTAACAATTTTCTTCGTTATGTTTGTGACACACAAAGTTCAAAGTTCAAATTCCATTGCAACCAAAAACTTTTTGTTACAAATGGTGACTCAAAAATCAATTTGGAATACCTACATTTCATTAAAGGAGATCTGACTAAGTGGCGATAGAATATAAATGATCTAATCTTATGAACACTAGTTTGGAAATAATTCATTAGTCTGGGTGTTTGTGCATAAGATTTAATCCCACATGTCACGTTTAGGCACTTGGAAGGGCTGTAAATGCACCCACTATAACATAATCAGCCTATAATGTTCCCACTGCTGGGACACAGGCCTCCTCTCAGTGAAAGGGAGTGGGCCGTAAGCCATCACGCGGGCCCAGTGCGGTTTGGCAGATGTCACATGTCTTCGAATTTTTGGTTCTAGGACATGCCGGTTTCCTCACGATGTTTGCCTTCACCGTTTTGAGAGCAGTGATGATGAAACAACTTACACGAAGTAAAGCGCCTGTCTAGATTCGAATCTACGACCTACAACTCGTAAGTCGTGGCCGTTACCATTTGGCCACCACTGCTCCACTATACTGGATCACTAATAGTGAAAAACCACATAATATGAGGCTACAAATCTCTTTTATACAAAAACAATTCATCCACCTTACGAAGTGATAGCATTAACTGGTTCAAAGAGCGTGCTACTTATAATTTGGCGTTAAGATTTCGTGAGTGCACCTTCTGAACATTTTTACCTTGTGACAGATGACACACTCTTGCGCACACTTGTTGTCATCACTGTAAGTTTTCTGTATTTAAATAAAGCATTAGATAGATTCGTTCATTAAAGCGGTTAGCGGCTGAGCTAAGATAATAGTCGTATTAATTACTAGGAAATTGTATTATGTACTGTGATGTTTAATAGCAAGAAGTTTTTGAATAAAACCAACAATGATTTGGGAGTAAACACATGCAACAACAGGTTTTTGCAATACATTTGTAAGTTAGAATTGTTGTTGTTGTTTGATTGTTGTTGTTGTTGTTTGTTTGTTTTTGAGTTTGTTGTTTGAGTTGACTTTCAGATTGATTGACATGTATTTTTAGTGTCAAATAAACGATTTTATTATATTTTATCGGTTAGGCCTGGCCTGAGACCAGTGGGCCGAGACGAAGTCACATTCTATCTGCGATAATGATGAGGCAAAAGTGAAAAATACATTTGATTGACACAAACTACCGAAATACTTTTTTTTTTAAGTTTATTTCAAAATTTAAGATTCAAATATTTACATAATTTTATAAACTAACAGTCTTAAAATAATAATACGTGCAAGTATGTAAAAAGGGAGGGAAATCAAAGGGCATCAAAAAATACGTCCGCGTCGCTGTCAAAAGGAAACGTGCCCGAAAGACAACTTACGAGTATATCAAAGTTGTAATAGATATACGAAACGCTTTGAAAGCGATTACCAATTACTAGGCCCTGAAGACGTTAACCTTAAGAATCATCATGTATCCTATCGGTTAACTACACTATATTTTAAGATACCTCGTAGAGCGGTAGAGTGTCTATGGCAGACTTACAAGGCTTTAACTATCAAATTTTCAAGATCTTTATTCCATTACGATCTTACAAAATCATTAGCAAGTGACGAATAATTTGCATGAAATTACTTACTTATCCCCTATTTTAAGGTAACATCTATATTATCCTAGAAAATATAATGGTACTTACTGGTCGAAAGGTGAAAAAATGTGGTGTGGTGGGCGCTGATCCATGGCTCCGTCTCTGGAGCTAGCGCTGCCGACTGATGGCGCAGGAGACGGACAGCTGGCTTCAGACCTGGACAGAACATTAGAGCTCTCCATAATAACTTGACTGAACTACCTACAACTATCGAGAATCTGGAAAGACATAAACATTCTATTGGATCCTTTGCGAGTGATGATACCTAGCTACTCCAGTAAGTCAGGCATTCCCTGGGTAGTCAGCAAGCTTGCAGAGTGATTTACCTTTTCAGTGCAGTATGAGCTGGATCCTGGAATAACTTGTGTGGACATGAGAGCAGAAGCAGCACTCTTTTATTGAAGGTAGTTGCCAATCTTTCACGACATCGAGAGTCGAATATTGGTTACCTAAACATTCGAATTCATTTCGAAATTTTTAGTAGTAATAAATTGTTTATTTATTTTATTTCGATAGTCCTAGTTTATCATTTTGACTTCAAGTGACAGCTATGTAAACAGAACCCAGCATTGCATAAATATGTAAGCTGTTACGCCCTTTATACCTGGAGGCTTTTATTTGGTCAGTAAGTTTTTTTTGTTTACATTTTATTTTTAATTAATTTTTTTTTTTTTTGCTTGAGTACTTAAACCCCCTTATTCATAAAACTTATCAAACCTATTTTAGTTAAAATGGGGTTTGTCTTTTTCTTACACACAGAAATGACAACGTGACAGATAAAGACAAACGTTCTATAAACCTATTTTAGCTAAAATAGAGATAAAATAGGATTATGAATAAGGGGGTTAGTGTTTATTGTATTTGTTGGTATATTGGCGTGGCTAGCTAACCTATGGCAAATAATTTAATTTAATGTTCTGTGACCTGTAATGTTAATTACTTTGCATACTTAGTATTGTATAAAATCAATTATTTTCTAACTGAACAGACACCTGTGCTGCTGGGGAGTTTATTCCGCCACTTCTCCTCCCCAGCGAAAGCACTAGGAAGTGTTGAAGGGCGGGCGCCTAGTTTGAATAAATGACTTTTGATTTTAAATCATCAAAAGGGCATCGTTTGTCTAGATATTCACTGCGCAGCCACTCCTAACAGCCTGTCTGTATTTAGATGTATGTACACTCTTCCCTATAGTATCGAACATAACTGCTAGTAGTTCAACAATACCTCTCATGTCTCGGCGATCTATTCGGCGACCTGTTCGGCGATCGCAGGGGCGAACGTCGGGGCGAGCCGGGGGTGACCGGGGGCGATGCGCGGGGCGAGCCCGCCGCCCCCGACACCGGCGACGCCTCCGCTGAGCCACGGGACATGCCGCATTCTGATGAACCCTGGAGGAGGAGATTTGGATGAAGTGGATGTTTTGTGAGGGGATAAATGTAGAGTGTCCGTTCTGAACACATGCGGGACTGCCCGCTATTCTTTCAGTTGAAGAGTTGCAGTGATTTGAGAAGGTATTATCCTCAGCATATACATATCCTCAGCTCATTAGAAGGTAAGCCCTCTAATTACGGACGATGATAGACTGATTGGATTGCAACTTAGGTACCTAAGATGTAATCATTGGATATTTGAATGAATATAAGTATCTTTTATAACAACCAATGTATTCCGATCTCACAATTGAAATATAATGTAAATAAGCAGTCCCTTCTACGTGTGTCGCGATGATAATCTAAGCTAATTCAAATATTTCGTTCGAATCTCCATCATAATCAGCCTATAATGTTCCCACTGCTGGGACACAGGCCTCTTCTCTGTGAGAGGGAGCGGGCCGTAATCCTCCACGCGGGCCCAGTGCGTGTTGGTAGATGTCACAAGTGTTCGAATTTTTGGTTCTAGGACATACCGGTTTCCTCACGTTGTTTTTCTTCACCGTTTTGAGAGCAGTGGTGATGAAATAATTTACACAAAGTAAAGCACCTGTCTGGGTTCGAACCTACGACCTACAACTCGTAAGTCGCGGCCAATACCACTGGGCCACCACTGCTCCCGAATCTCCATAGCCCATCTGAAAACTCATTGTTTTCACTGGGTTTCATCTGCTCTTTTAAATCCCTAACATCCCTGAAAGCGTAGAAGATATCTACGTAAACAAATCAGCAAGCTTATCACCGTCACAACAAATAACACCCTTGTTATCCTGTTATCGTTACCTTATCATCGGCGGGGTCCCTCTTAGTCAGCACGTCGCCCTCCCGCTTCCTCTGCTCCTCCTTCAAACGTTCCGCTTTCCTCCACTTCGCTCGCCGATTTTGGAACCACACCTGGTGACAAGGAAAACAACAATTTCAGTTGATTTGCAGAAAAATATTTTCTACAATTTTACACATAGCATCTTCTATTGCTCTATACATAGAATAAAATAGAAACAAAGTCAAAACTGTACATTGAATATCTTTGTAACGAGTCTGATGCCGAAAATATAGTTTTTAGATTTTTGTCCGTTTGTCTGGATGAATGTTCTAGATTGGCGCAAAAACGGGTGAACAGATTTGGGTAAAATTTTGCATACACATAGTGCTGGCGACAGATCTGGCAAACCCCGTTACTAGTGGCATTTTGTTGTTGGTTGGCTAGCGACCGGGGCGGCTTGCGTGTTTTTTTACCTTTTTCTTAATATTGTTAATTATAAGACTCATAGATATATTTACATTTCTATGATAAGACTCTTGTGATCTATATCTACATTTATTATACCCAATTGCACCTTACCTGCCATTAATTTGGTGATAAACAGATAGTTTAGGTATAACGTGGATTAACACACAGGGTAGGTACTTTTTAAATCCCGGTAGTACCTACGTTCCCGTGGGATATTTTCCGAAATCCACACAGGCAAAGCCGCGCGCGGGCTAGTATGTAAAACATATTCCAATTGCATTTAAATTAGATTTTTACTAATATATTTTTCAATGACAATTTTTGACAGATTGGCCTGTTCTGGCCGCATAAAAATATGTGAATACTGTGATGAGACGAACTGGTCTTCACCATGTTTATAATAAAACTGTCCTTAATCTATTTAGGGTTTATTTTTCAATCGACAGATAAATTTTATTTGTGGAATAAAATTGACGTCTGACAGTTTTTTATGGAAGAACTGTCAAAAATTCAAAATTGTTCCTCGGATAAAATTATCTGGCGAAAAAAGAAATATATATAAAATTATAAATTATTATTATTAATTCCTCGTGGTCAAATCAGTTTGACCATTAAGTTTGACCACGAGGAAGGAAGGGGAAAAATCAGCCGTGTACTTTTAAGCACTAAATAAAGTGCTTAAATAACCTGCTTTAAAAAAAAAATGCATTTTTACTTCTTTCTACCAAATAATCATGTCATTTGACATGAAAAGTGAGACATTTTTACCACTTTACAAAGACACCATTATTATAAACGTGATAAAATTTTATTCCCATCATAAATATTTCTAAATAGAATTTACAGGCCATCTTAGTAATCCTCAATAGGCGAGCTGTCAACACGGAACCCAGTAACAGCACATCATTACGACCCCATTTTGTACTCGTTATAACTCTAAGATAACAGATCATCCTGCCACTCTATCGTAAGGGCAGCCGAATACCAAAACAAGTAGACCTATACACCAGAACAATTTCTTTGCTTCGAGAGGTCTTCGTAATTTAGTCACGTCTTAATACAAGCCAATTTAACAAGACCCCCGCTGTCAAACAAATCGTTTAGTACAGTAGATCTTGATAAGTTGGGGCTTGTAAGCCGGTTAGCAAAATACGTCAGGGCCACATTTGCGCTGCAATTTTCGCAATTTAGTTTTAATAAGCTTCGGTGGGTGAGTGCTACGAAATCTAGGGGTGAATGGGGAGTTTGTGGCTGTGGCAGTAGGTAGAAAAGTATAAGATTCAATTAATTTTACGGGTCAAATTAAATTAGCTAGCGAAAGTCCGCAGGATTGATTTGAATCGATATGTAAAAAAAAAAAAAAACAAAAAAAAAAGTTCTTGATAATTTATTTTGAGGTCAACGACCGTATGTAGTGTATTTCCTTTCTGTTTTGGTTTCTGTACACTTGACAGACGTGATGGGTATCGATATATAAACACAAAAACGAATTTTCTCAATTAAACTTCATGTACCTAACAATACTACCAGCGATCGTTGACCCCAAAATAAATTATTATCAAATATTTTTTTTTTGTGTTTCTGTGTATAAATACAATGTACAATGTAGATTTTATAAATTAAACTTCAATTCTCATATTCTTGTCATTTCATATTATTTTTTAACATTCAGAATTAATTAAACACTTTCCAATCTCAGCAATAGTTATTGATTGTATAACAGTAATAAAAAAAACCGAGTGTGCTTATGACCACACGACTGAAGTGAAACTTCAAACGTATTTGGCTATGAGAGGAAGAGAGAAAGAAAATGTTCGCGCGCACTGCTTTCTCTTGTTTATATACCCCACTTAAGTCCCGTTCGCCTCACCCGATCACACTTTTCGTAACGCTTACGTCACGCGTTCGCCAGCTTACTCCCCAAGTCAAGCGTGCGTAAAGAAGTTTCACTTCAAAAACATGAAACGCAGCTCTGGACAGAGAGAAGTAGAAAAAGAAATTCCCTATTCTCTTTGGCCTTTGCCCAGCAGTGGGACATTAATAGTTAATAATAATTTAAAAAAAAACATAGTCGAAACCAAACGTTTGTCTGGTCTACACTTAATCTTTGGCCTCTAAGAGCACCACAGTCCCTCAACACCAGTAAGCTAATTTCGTTAAAATAATAATCTGCCATAATCCCGACCCGCCTAATAGTTTTTATCTCTTACGAGGGTAGAATTAATATTTGAACGTGTCGAACACCCCTGTTGTACCACCCTTGTGAGTTTATTGTATTACGGTAAATGTACTTTGTGGTATTTTTTGGTTATTAATTTTCGTGCAAAATTAAGGTCCTAAAATGGTGGTCTGGAGGTTGATGGATTTGTTTATTATGTGTTTAAAAACAGACAAGTTATACAGGGTTTTTTTTAAACTCCGCAGACGCGATGGGTCTCATAGATTTTATCACGTTTAGATATCGACACCCATTGCGTCAACGGAGTTTAGTTAGCCAGTTGATTAACTTAATAAGATTATCTTAACAACTAACGGCATTGACGACTTCATTAACTGAAACTGAAATCGCCAATGCACGTGGACAAGGGTCGTGATTGATGTAAATGCAAATAATGCCTAATGGATAACGCATTCCGGCAAGGTAAATACGTAACGCACTATCAGTAGCAATGGCTTTCATTTTGACAGTTCAACAACATTCATTGCGTTATTTACGTTCTTGTGCAGATAAATGTTTCGAACATATGAAGCAATGGATTAGCAATATCCTTCAAAATGATTCAGATTGTGGTGGAAAGTGTGTTACGCAATTAGACCTGGAGGGAAGTAGATATGAATAAGATAATGAATGGAATACTCACTAAACAGCCCCAATCAATGAACATTAATCCATCAACACTTACTTCACTAAATACTTTTAAACACAAAATTACCGATGTCATCATTCACAAAGCAATTCACCCCATCAACACTATTGTAGCCCAAAAACACATGTCGCTGATTCCAAACCAGTATCAATGACCTTCCTCACCCTTCTTCAGCGTCAAAACTTCACACAAAAATCCTACCCACATCGACAAAGGTTTTTTTTTGTAATGAACAAGTACCGGCAAATTAGAGATGGATCTAAAAGAATTAGAGGAAGGCAATGTAAACGCTGGGACGACGACATAGTTGAGAGAGAGAGAGTGCTGATCTATCCAGTGACGTGCTTTTGTCACAAAAAAAGCGCGGGCAAAGTGCTTCACGACCGACGTAACTCCAGCTGCCAGAAGCACTTTACGAAAACAATTTTGGTAGCTTGAGCAACCAAAAGCACGTGAGTCGCTGGGGGCGCATGAGATCATGACAAATGGAGGAGCCTAGGGGGGGCCTATGCGGCAAAGGACGCGCTGGTTGACGAAGTGCAATAGTTATGTTTTGCTTAATCTATACTTAATATATTATTATAAAGAGGTAAAAAAAGTTTGTAAGTTTGTATACAAGGTGTCCCAGGAAACCTGTACCATCGAAGGTCTGTGGTCAGGGGACACTAATACTCATCGATTGAACCCCTATGTATGTTCCGCGATATTTTTTAGTTTTCGAGGAAATTGTAGGCGGTATTAGTCCTAACTTTTTCTGAGTGCTGTTTCTTAGATATTTTGTTTGTATGTATTATGGCTAGAAAGTGTATTCACATGTTGGTAAACACAAAACACCCAAGTACTAATTACTAGTAGCTCAGAATTTGATCACAAGGTTAAAATTTCTGTTGGAGAGAAATTTATAATTTCTCGTAGGGGTCTCATAGGGGTCCAATCGATGGGTATTAGTGTCCTCTGACCACAGGCCTTCGCTGGTACAGGTTTCCTGGGACACCCTGTATATGTAGGCGGTAATCTCTGGAACTACCAGTCGGATTTGAAAAAATATTTTTGCCTTGATAGCCCAATTTTTAGGGAGGCTATTTAAAATTGCACTGCGACCCTTAGGAACCGAGCAAACAGAACTAAAGCCAAGACATAACACTAAGCGAAAACGAAGTAATACAGGCGATGCGATACGACGCGGTGGGTCGGGCCAAAATTTCACGCGGACGAAATCGCAGAACTGCAAAAACAAGTAGTCAATAAACAGGGGTCAATAAAGCTGGTCGGGTTCCTCTCATTAAGGGGTGTGCACACTAGGGGTGCGGTAATTACCTTCTGTTACCAAACGTGGATTGTTTGTCGTCCTTTACACGGCGCATTGAGTGCGCTTGCGTTAAATAATAACAAATATTGTTTGTGTGAACGATGCTTAAGGGCGGCCAGTTTAATTACTTCTTTTGTTTGATACAAGGCGTAGGGTGCTTGTGAAGAGGTGATATTGTGATGTTGTTCTGAAGTGTTGATGTCATATTTTAATAATATGTTTGGATTGGTAACGATCTAATGGCTTGAAAACTCAGTTCAGCTATGTTTTAAAAGTAATTAATAGTAAATTATGAGAATTTAGATACCGTAGAGGTTTTAACCGAGGGTTTAATTGCGTAACACACTAAAAATGGGAATGGCCTTCAGTTTGACAGTTCAGCAACATTCATTGCGTTATTTACGTTGTTGAGCAGACAAATTTTACGAACATATGAAGCAATGAATCATCACACTAATATTATAAAGGCGAAAGTTTGTGACTGTGTGTGTGTGTGTGTTTTTCAATCTGACTGGTAGTTTCAGAGATTACCCCTACATACAAACAAACAAACAAGGTTTTAAAGGTTTTAACTGATTGAATTATAATTTATGTATTTGTCTGCTTTTTGTTTATTGACATGTAACATGTAACTGATGTAATTATAAGTTGAGTATTTGTCTGCTTCTTTGTTTATTGACATGTAATTTTAATAATTATGAATAAATAAACTAAACTAAACTAAACCAAATTTTATATTATTAGGTACTATCACTATTATTTAGGAATAATTATCCTATTTTAACAAATATGTGTTTCATTCGGGTAAAGCGCTGCGGCGGCGGTCTCTTACAATAATTGTCTGATTACAAAATCGCCTATCAGAAAACACCTCAGAAAAAAACAATTATTGCAGAATAGAATAGAATACTCTTTATTATGTACACCATATAAACCATACCCAACCACCAACCATAACCAACCAACCATTAACCAACCAACCACCACCAACCATAACCAACCATTGACCAACCAACCACCACCAACCATAACCACCGTAACCATGTTGCAGGTTTCTACATAGTTAGTTACTACCAACGTTAGTGAAAGTGCTCAGGTGCGGTTCGTCCAAGTGCGATTGAAAACCGATATGATGATTTGAGTGTAAAACCTCGTTTATTTTTATTCGTTCAATGGGCGACATTTCTTCTTACTGTTTTTGCACTTTTACAACTCGTGAACTATTCAAATAGGCGAGATGTCCAACTAAAATTAAAACACTCAAGCTGCATTTTACGGCACACTCTTCTATTCAAAAAGAGACCACACTACATAAAACAAAGTTATGTTTCAACCTTAATTTCTCTAGTTAGAAAACACAAGCGCAGACATGAAGTCAAAACAAAATTTAATTTCAAACATAAAAGTTTAATTCAAACTCGCCACTTAGAGCATAACTCGCATGCATCACCTACTTAAAAGTTACTACCCCTTAATTGCGTCACCACCAGTAATGTTTTAAAACACTTCATACGAGGAGTTAACGTGAAAGTTAACGTTAAAGACTCATGGAAATATGTTAAGAAACCGCGGCGAAACTGTTTAAGTAGCGGGGAATGTTTTCGCGACTCATTTTAAGTGACAGCTCGTGTGTTAAGGGGAGGTTTACGTTAAGTGATTATACGGTACGGTGGTTTGTTTTTGGTTGATGTTAAATATGTCGATGTTTTCTTTTACGGCAATGGCGTAAAAATGCGCATAACAATTTCGAAATTGCGTAGCGGTGAATTTGGTCGCGAAGCGTAAAAGATTTCCATTATACTTTGCAGGATGTATTGAATTTTCTTTGTTAGAAAAATGTCGTTGGTTAATAATTTTATTTTGGAAGAAAAAGAAATAATATTGCAACATGCATTGAGGATCAAACATCATGATGTTGACTCACTCCATGGAGTGAGGTGGTCACGCACGGCTATGCAAATTAAATAGCACACTTTGTAGATATTATTAAGTACTGGCTGCGCCCCGCGGTTTTATACCTATAAGTGTCGATCCCGTGGGAATATCGAGATAAAAAGTATCCTATGTCTTATTCTGATGTATAAGCTATATTACTGCAAAGTTTCATCAAAATCCGTTCAGTAGTTTTTGCGTGAAAGAGTAACAAACACCCTCACAAACTTTCGCCTTTATAATATTAGTGTGACTAGCTGCGCCCCGCGGTTTTACCCGCATAAGTTTCGATCCCGTGGGAATATCGGGATAAAAAAGTAGCCTATGTCCTTTCCCGGGACTCAAACTATCTCTATACCGAATTTCGTCTAAATCGGTTCAGCGGTTTGAGCGTGAAGAAGTAACAAACATATAAACACACACATACACACACACACTCACAAACTTTCGCCTTTATAATATTAGTGTGATAGTGTGATTAGGATGTAATCGCAAAAAAAAGTTTGTTCAAAAATATTTTACAACTTTTTTAGACCTGCGGAGTAGGCCACGCCAAAACATAGATAACCTTCTCTATTAATCCATTAAATATGAAACAATTATCTTTGTCATTCTCATGCCAATTAGACGAATATTACACCTTTTTAGTCCTAAGAGGCTAAGATATAAAACGTTAATTAATAAGGTAGTTAAATAACATGTAGGCACCCTTAGAGCGGTTTCGCACTACATCCGATCCGAATCCGAGAAACGCCGGTCCGAAGTGACCATTGTCCTATTTGTATGAGGGGTTGCGCACTAGACCCGAACAAATAGGACTATGGACTATTTCTCGGATTCGGATCGGACGTAGTGCGAAACTGCCCTTAACATCTAAGATCCGGCACACACTGACGACCGTCTCTCGGCGACTTTATTAAAAGACAGTAATGGCGGGCGGCGGCACCGCACCGTCGCCGTCATACCGGCAGCTCATTTGAACAACTTGCCAATCTGCCGTGTACTCGATCACTTAGCGTAGCGGTTAAGTCATTACTTAACTTTTAACGACAGTTTACGTCGCATGTTAGGTTGGTTACTTAGATATTACGTTAAGTTATTTTTGCTGCCAAAAAATTAGATAGGTGTGCGAAGATCATACGTCAAAAGGGATGGGAAGTCTTGTCTTATTCAGAGTTAGTTAAGTAATTGATTAACTAACTCTGAATAAGACAAGACTATGTTATCGTAACCTAGTTTTAAATCTTCGCTTGGATGGCTTCCTCGAGACTTAAGGCCTGATGATGATGATGGGGCTCCCTTTTCCGCACTTAGACTCCCATTTGGTCCGTTGTGCGAGGGGATTCTGGCTAACAGAGCCAGCCTAGCTCCATTCAGAAGCACAGAAGCTTCCTGCGAGGTTCGCAGGCTTCACGGAGCGACCTCACTGTTTCGAGGATTTCTTTACGTTGAGAAGCCACAGCCTCGCATTCCAGAATGACGTGGGCGGCTAATTCCTTGGCGTCAAGGCAGCCCCTGCAAAGAGGGCTGTCCGTGGCGCCTATGTTAAAAAGATGTTTGTTAAGAGGGTTATGGCCCGTGACTTAAGGCCTATTCAAACCTAAGCGGTATTCGCTGCCGCTGTGGGTAGAAGTGCATACCGCGCGGGTTTCGCTCAGGTATTTGGTATCAAGTTCCGCAGCTAGAGCGACCTGAGTGGTATTCGCTGCCGCTGTGAGTAGAAGTGCATACCGCGCGGGTTTCGCTCAGGTATTTAGTATCAAGTTCCGCGGCTAGAGCATGAAATCCGCTTTGGTGTGAACAGTAATATTACCGCATACCCACTCGGTTTTCTCTACCCCATACGGTAGCGAATACCCCTTAGGTTTGAATAGGCATTTAGCGAGATGAAGTACATCGAGAGAAAAGCAAGGAATGAGGAGAAGCCTTTGTCCAGGAGACAGTTCAAGGTAGACACACACACGACGACATATTATCCATACTAATATTATAAATATGAAAGTGTATGTGTGTGTCTGTTTGTTTGTCCGTCTTTCACGGCAAAACCGCTGAACCGATTCAGCTGAAATTGGTATATAGATATAGTTTGAGTCCCGGGAAAGGACATAGGATAGTTTTTATCCCGATATTCCCACGGGATCGAAACTTATGTGGGTGAAACCGCGGGGCGCAGCTAGTTAAGCTATACATTTCCAGTTTTAGCTGAAATCGCATTGTATAAGCTTTTCGTACAATGAGAAGTCACAGTCAGCTTACATTGGAAATTCGTCTTGATATATCGTCGTGAGTGCCTGTTTTACTGGTCGGCTTACTAATATAGCTATTCTTAGAGACCAGAAGCGGAATATATTGAAAAACAAATTACTAAGTAATGTAGAGACCTCTTCGCGAGAAGACCTCCTTGCGATACTGGCCGATAATATTTGAAGGCATATTCCATTCGAACGTTTAAGCAGGTGCCAGATAGGGAGTCGTAGGTTTGACGTATAATGAATATAAGATGAACTAATTTGATATATATGATGAAATTTCCTAAATAATATCCTATGAAAGTCTAATAGGAGTTTCATTCCAGTAAAATAGTTCCCCCGTAGCGTAATCGATCGTTACAATAACCTACAAAGTTACATTTCTTACAAATCATTTTTAACTAGCAACAAGCACATAGGTAAATAACAAGTGCATAAGAATTACATAACACGACCCCAATGAACACTATAACGTCCCTAGAATACGCCCTTTGCATCCGAAACCAAGCAGCAAGCAGACCCAGCGAAAACTGTCACTCGAACCGTGTAGGTTGGAAGAAGGAGTATCTATGACTATTATATTTTCATTTATCTTATGCCTTCACTTCGATTATATCTGCTTGTTGCAACGGTCACTTTTATTCAGCAACTTTGCGAAAACAATAGCTCTATAAAATCTTAAACACACTGTACATTAAAGAGGCATCAAACAAGAAATGAATACACACATCCTACCATCCACCTACACTCATAATCTTAGACAAATTAATCCCATAATACATTAAAAATTAGCAAAGTATTCCGAAAACTGATTATGTACAATCTACTTGAACCGACTGACGTTTCATGTGGCGTTAAGTTTTTCATCACATGATTAGGGGCAAATTGCCCCCCTTCCACCCTCTTGGGGATCCAGCAAATCCACCGTTATCCCTACTAAGACCCGAGGAGCTTTCTTAGCTCGCGGCTCAGAGATGTGTAAAGATGTAAGGTGGCATTTAAACTTATTAAGATTCACATTAACATCAAAAATTAAGTTATTGAAGAATTTCCATCTTTTCAGATGAGGAAAACGGTTATGCAAAACATAACTTGACGGAAGAAGTACGGGAAATAAACATGCAGGTCGCTACAAGTCTGTTAAATGTATTACTAATTTTTAATAAAAAAATATTAGAGCACACAAGAGACACAGACATCTTACTATACACCACAGACAAGAAGGGGGGTAGACATAGACGACATAAGAAATGTCAGTTACAATAAAACACAATATGTTTATAATTGAGTACATTGCTTTTTTGCCTAAGACAGTTTTAAAAAAGTCCTCGTAAAAACCTGAAGAGTCCATTACAGGATATTATCACCAATCCACATAGATTTGATTAGGATTCGGTCTTCTAAACGAAAAGCCAAAATATCGTATCGAATCCTGTTTTGTGTCGTGTGTTGCATAGATCTTTATTTATTTTCTTGAAGAGGTCCACGCCAAGAAATAATCAGCGTAAAACCAGCCACTCGTTCTTTTTCTATTGATATTCGTAGCGTCAACAATTAGAATTGTATACGTGTAGACGAACTCGTAACTGGTTTTTCACCCCTTGAATGTCTCTTGCACCACCGCTTCACGTCATAAATCGATAAGGTCTATTTTATCTATGTGTCAGTTAGAGAGATAGTTTCAAACCACTTTTTAACCGACTTCAAAAAAGGAGGAGCTTCTCAATTCGACAGTATGTTTTTTTTTTTTTTTTGTATGTTTGTTACGCGATTACTCCGTCAATTGTGGACCAATTTTCAAAATTATTTTTTTGTTCGAAAGGAGATACTTCTGAAGTGGTCCCATAGTCACCAAGTCAGGATCTGATGATTGAATCCTGGAGAAATCGAAGGAACTCTTCAAATATTATAGGCACGCCTATAGCGATTTGGGTATTTTTTATAGTAACTCGTGCATTTGCTCTCGGAAAGCACCATTTGGTGAAGTGGAACTGATGATGAAGACCACAGATGGACACCGGAACTACTCAATAATATCTAAGTATTTCACGGGTTGCTCTTCGATTACTTTGATATGGTTGCCATTTATGCTCGCCACGATGTGAATGGTAATATGGAGCTGATGGTGGACCAGGAGAACTCCTCAACAATTAACTTCCCTGCATCGGGAAAAGCAATATTATGTAAAAGACGATGAGCATGTTGACACTGGCTATTGTAACTTAGATAAATTATAAGCAGACCCACTAAAAATCGTGAAATAAAAACTTTTTAACAATAATACAACCGACTTCCAAAAGAAACACTACAAAGTGAAAAATAACTTTAATTTCGGAAGTCGGTGGCAAAAACCGTAAATACAAAACCAAAGACACCGACTTCCGAAATTAAAGTTATTGTATTTTTGTTAAAAAGTTTTTATCAACCTATGCAAAGTGTAATTTTAGTGAGAATCATTTTCCAAAGTTATAAATCAATTACGAGGTCCACCTGTGAAATACGAGCTGTCTCGCCATTTTAAATAGGAACAAATGTATTACCACAGACAAAAAATCACTGCCATTCCACAAAAAAGAAACAAAAGAGCTTCGTACCTACCTAATTCCATTTTCAAAATACCGCCTCCATGTTTAATCCGTTTCGCGGTCCAACCGCCTCGTAATTAGATTCCGTCGCAGAGTGGTGTAATTCGCGCAAAATGGAAGATGTATCGCAAATAATATGTTTACGTGAAATTATCTTCGGGATCATATCGACTGGATTAACTTGCAGTCGTATCTAGTTGTGACTGGTTCATATCTTGGATATGTTTAGTTTGTTAACTAATTTTGTAGTTCGTGCTTTGGTAGATAGAATGAGAAACTCAGGGTCAAATGAAATTAGCTAGTGAAACTACGTAGACGTGCTGGGTATCGGTAATATCTAAATACGATAAAACGAAAGAAATAATTATTCATTGTATTTTTTTAAGTACACCCACAACTGTAATGCTATTTTCTAAAAATCTCACCGTGAAAACTTAGGATAAGTGAGCTTCAAATGAGTTGTCAATAGTGTCAATCCCTAGTGGAATGACAGCTCACTTTAAGCTCACTTCACCTAAGTTATCACAATGATCTTTTTACAGAATAGCACCGCTGTAGTTACTTGAAATATTAGTTTCAAAATCAGTTTTTTTTTTCTGTGTAATTTTCACAGACGAAACACGGTACTTAAATTTTTGAAGTGAAAACTTCTTTAGCGGCGTTGAACACTTTTTGTAATGGGTAAAAAATGTTAAACTCGCGTCAGGGCATCGCGTCAGGACACGTGACCGTCAGGAGAGATTCCCCCCCCCCCCCTCTCTCTTTCTACGGCGGCGCCAACCGAAGTGAACCAAGTGAGACACGATGGATGGATGGATGGATTGATGGTGATGGTGATGGTGATGGTGACGTGGACGTGGACGTAGACGTGGATGGATGGATGGACAGCTGATGGCTCGACCGTCTGTGTAGTAGCCACACTGCTGTGTATTCGTAAAATTCGTGTATATAAAGTGTTTAAAATATGGAAATTGAACAAAGTGCATCGATTAATGAAAAAAGTGACGCAGAAATAGTGAAAAAAAATTAGTTATATTAATTCAATTAATAATTGATTTATTTCAACGTTAATATTCAAGTTTTCACTTCTGCCGGCACTCCCGGAGTGCAACCCGTCTTTTTTTTCTGTGTAAACTTCACAGACAAAAAACGGTACTTACATAAATTAAAAAAAGAAACAGTTTTTCTCAACTACTTCAAATAACTACACTTATTTAGTGGTCAATGACAACAGTTTTTTTTTCTCAAAAAAAATTAAAAATATTTTAAATTGGGTTTACTTTAAACAGCTCAATAATTGAAAAAAAAATCGGTGATTATTCCGAGTCAGAAACAGCTAATTATAACTTACATGCACATACATTCTAATTTTGTACAACTCCAATTATTCTCAATGTCAAAACTGTACGAGTATCATACGACAAATATTTGTCAATGGTAATTTGTGCAGCCTGACACGCGCGCCGAAGGGGTTACAATGAGGGTTACAAGGAGGGTTACAGCGAGGGTTACACCCATCAGGCCATCACCTACTTGTAACTAGCGTCGTCGCACGAGTATAGTGTTGCGACAAATTGTATTAATTCCTCATTCATGTTATGACAGATCATAATAAAACTAAGTTGTGCAGGAACGTTATAGGGTTGTGTGAGACAGGGATGCAGATGGTTGAAAGAATTTAGACTTCTTCGTCAAACAGTCGAGTTTATTAAAGCTAAGGAGTATTGGTCGGAGATCATTAGGTCTACTTAGTATATTTGCAAGTTCCATTGTTGAGCCTAAGGTTGAACCTATAGAATACCTTTTGCTGTGTTCCGTGGTTGAACCTCAGGCTGCTGCTAGACTATTACAACTTAAAGTCAAGGTCAAAGCATTTATTTTAAACAGGCACATAAAAGGCACTTTTGAAAGTCAAAATAGCACTTTTGAACGTCAAAAAAAATATCGTGAAAATATGAAAAAAATACTATAAATATCAAGTAATAATCTGCTATCAACTTAATGTTAAGATGGGTACAGCAATGTAGGTATCATTACTTAAAAGAAGTCCTATAAACAATGAAAACTAGATATTTTAGTGTTATTGAGATCAAGATTCGAGACTTGACGTTTATAAGGTGATAATATAGAAAAAAATATGGTTTTTCTATTTCGTGTAACTTGTTAAGTACGTGGAATAGGGATTAAACATTTTGGTATTTGTTTTTTGACTCTTTGGTCTAGTATCATGTAAAAAGAATATACGATTCAATGAATTTTTCTCGATACAAAAAAATTACAAAGTTATATCTATTTTTTTTACTTTTTTCGACATCACGGCGTAACGCTTAAGAGTGATTATCATATCAATGTTTACTCTTCATTTATTTAGTTAAAAAAGGAGTAAATTTATTGTGGCACATACGTCGTTTTATTCAGAGCGCACGCACATTATAGCCATCTCTTCTTTTGCGTTTCAAAAGTAATTGCATCACTTTATCTCGCTTAGTAGATCAGTCGCCTGGTTTTTATTTTCAAGGTAGCGCCTTAATAAGAAAGAATACCATTAATCTGTTAAGCTCCGCTAATGAGACACAATTGATTTTCTATTGTTTCGTCGCCGATTGGCGAACCGCGCCGCTTGACCGGTTAAGAAGCTTTCAATTTTCTAGACAATATTGCTATTTTGACATTGAGTTTTCCGAATTTAGCGCAAGTCTCGGGTTAGGCTATACACAGATCAATACCGAAAATAGAAATAGGACCCTATCAAAATATAGAAAGCAGTAAAAGATTTCAAGAATATTTCCATGGTTTATACAAATAAATATGCATTATTATATTCATACGAAATGAAATGAAATTGTTTATTCTGTAAATGGGATGTCGGAATCACTTTCACAGAAAACATTTCCTATCTGACTACCCTTGAGAAAAAGCCACCAAACTAAAGTGGAATTGGGCAGGCCACATCTGCCGCATGTCGAAACAGAATTGGGCAAAAGTAGCCACTGACTGGGTTCCGAATAACAGGAATCGGCGACGCGGTAGGCCCAGAAAGAGATGGCGTGACGAATTAGACGTCTATCTAAAGGATTGGCCAGATGTAGCAAGAGACAGGAGAATATGGAGAGACGGAAGAGAGGCCTTTGCCCTGCAGTGGGACATAGCAGGCTCATAATAAAATAATAATACCCTTGAGAAGAAATGGCGAAACAAACTCAAGGGTCAAAGTCTCTTTTATTTAAAATCTTCGTCAGATCTTGCTAAATACTTTTCGTTTTCTAACATCAAGGAAAGCGTACACACTCAAGCATCATTTAAATCCAGCTTCCAATTGTTTTGTAAAATGTGACATATTTTACTTTCACCCCTGATTTGATTTGAGTAGGAAAATGATTGATAAAGTACAACAAGCCAAGTGCGTGCCGCGTGAAGTCACAACTCGAGTGACAAAAAAGAAGATGAAGATGAGTGGAAATATAGAGAGGAGTATTTTGAGTGGCACCGCGGCGGAAATCAGACAGTACCTCAACCTTTACATATTTCTATGTTATGATTGGTATTGTCTATTCGATGGTGTTTCAAAGCCTGTAACTAAGTCTTATGTAAATGTATTTCTAGAGTTCAGGCATTAGATTAGTTCAGGCGTAGATGGCGGGACGAACTTGATGTTTATAGGAAGTATTGGTGCATATTGGCTCGGGTTTTAAGGATATCCAATTCCTAATTAAAAGATCAGTGAACGGCTGCTCATTCATCACTAAGAATTAGATACTGGTAAAGGCGTCTACTATTGAAAAAGCTTCCATGAATCATTTAGACTCGCTGCCAACTTTGCAGTCCGGCTCATCTTTTAACCGCGACATGGGAACTAATTAACGCGACGCTACAGTTCGAAATATTGCGTCGTATGTTTTTATAATTTTTGTGTAGCCAAGAGTTCGATATGACGCGTCGTTAGCTTTGGTCGCACGCCGGTAGGGTTGCGCCATACGCCCCGAACGCCCCCGGGATTGTGGCTAATTGGCTTTATTATACACACAACACTATTTTTTGTTTATTACTGTTGATCAATTAACTTTGAGGGTACTAGTCGTATAAGGAATTAACTGAAATATAATATGGGTAGGTAATAATTACATTAAAAGCATTATCATGGACCTTCAAAGTCATAAAAACTGTGAACTATTTCGGATTATTTACTTTTTACCATAATAAAATAAATCACAACAATTGAGAGAAAAATATCCATTTCTCAAACTGCACAACTGAGCCACGATTATAATGTTTTTTATTTTTACAGCAAATGACTCGCTATTTTCACTCGCATAAAACAAAACCAATTAAAAAACTTCACATTATAAACATAATTAATCTCAACAATTTACCTCACCACTCGAACTAGAAACAAATAATAATCAAGTACTCGTTACTGGCAACCCTATTCGCGAGTACTTCGAGTACCATTATAATGTTGTGTTTTTTACTCGCTTGACAACCCTATTGTTTTACACAAGTGCCTCTACACGTCATTGGGGGAGCTATAATTTTTTTTGAGTGATTCTTTTTTGTTTTTGATTTTTGAACTTGGATCTGTCGTTTTTTTGTTTTGAGTGGAGAATTTGTCAACTGTTTTGTTTAGATGATTGTTAAGTACTTATTAATACAGGGTGTCTATAACCTTTTTCCATGGATTCAGTTTCATGGGGTGTTCAGAATCATGTACCTACTGAATTTATGGTAAAAATTAATGGAAAACGGATTTCTCACGGGGTCCATGTGCAAGTGTGCCTCCGATATTTAGGTTACTCCAATCCTATGGAGAGAAATATTAATTTTGCTTATTATCCAGGTAATACATAAGCAGGTACACAGGTTAAATGTCATCAGTGACTTTAAATATTACCTACAGCTAGGTTTAGTTGCCATTAAGCCCCAAACTAGACAGTTAATTTGTATCTTGGGGCTCGGGATTTGATTTGAAAAAATTAACGAAGTTGACCAAAATAATGACTCAAAGTAATCAATCATATTTCATAGTAAAAATTGCCTTACAGAACAGAGGCACATGTGTTATTCGCCTTTATCGACAGTAATTTTACTTATTGATTACCTACTACACTATATTTTGAAGTCCTTTAATATTTTTAATGTGCTGCAATCGCACCAAAGTTTAATCAACTTTCTGTTTATGTATACCGTTCGTCATTTTGCTTGAAGAGGTACTCCAATCACACACTACAGTTTTAGCTAATAATAGTTTTTCCTAAGAACGAAAAACAGTCTCACATTTTCCTAATTCCCAAAAAGTGACATTAAAAATAGCACGATATCCCAATCACTTACCGGGTACGCCCTGTACGACTAGTGGATGGTACGTACATTCCGCTTGGCGCCGCTCGTTCGCACCCACCTCGCTGTAATCCAATATGTCCGACAGCTGCTCCCAAAAGCTTCCTTTTTATATTTTTCGGGCGAATTATCACCGACACTCTGCAGCCGGACGAGGATGCGAATCAAATTGAAAGCCGACTCAATTATATTACCAAGCTCTTTTAGGGCTGTCGAAGATCTTGGTGTGATGTTTGACGTATGATGTTTAATTTAAAAGATAAATGTCAGCCTGACATGGTTGCTGGACTGCTCACCCAACTGATGGTGGTATATGGTTGAAGATCAAATTCATACATTTGCATAGTTCATTGACAATGGCCCATTAAAATAATAGTTAAGTGCTTGAAATGTTTATGTGATGCATGAACCATAAACAAAATCCATCGTTGTGCCAACTGTGAAAATATAGGTAGCTGAAACTATTAAACTTTTCATCAATCCTTGCAACCATTCCGATTCATCTATCAAATACCTGTACCTAATCCTGCAGTCCTCTTCACACGCGACACCCCTTAATCCCACTAGCACGTGCCGCGAGGTGTGAGCGGGGGTGCGGTGCGCGGGCGCGGGGTAACAGCCTCATACCGTAATACCATTCCGAGATGAGCGACTTAAACGCGTTACAGACCACCACTTCTTCCTGACCTCCCCCGTCCCCCGCACCACTCACATATCCGTCGATATTCGAACAAACCAATGAACTATCGAGGATCAATCTAACATGGCCGCTGCGTTCAATTCTCAACTGTTTTGGTGGTTTTGGCAACGAACTTGAGTAGAGTGGGTTTTGACAATGGTAGTTAACTAATGGAAGTGGCTGTTCGATGCGGACAAACGAAATTGGATATTGTCTTACGTGGCTGGTTGTTGGTAGTTAGATCGATTGGGCGTGTTAGAGAGGAGGCTGGTCAATGCTAACGTTTGACACGTGATTGTAATTACGTTGGTAACTTTAGAGTTGCCTTCAGTTGCAGCTACGGATGGGGAGCGCTTATTGTAATTGAGTGGAGGAGTGGAGCCCTTTATGGATTTGGATGCCAAATATTATATCATCTGTATTCAAATAGCATTCGGTTAGAAGGGTTTAATTATCTGTACTCTACCCGTATTAATGACGCATTTGAACTTTGCCTCTATGGTCGGGGACATCTTGTTGCACGCGTTTACGTCAAAAACGTGGCGTTAACTATCGTTTAACAAAAAAAGCGTTGTTTCAAATCACAATTACAAAATTATGGCCTTACCCGTCAAATAGTAAGGAGTATGTAATCGTTATTATTTGACGTACGTATTTTACGTTAACCAACCGTCTGAAACAACCGGCCCTAAGCCTAGCAAATTAGCCGAAAGCTTGTTTGTTTTGCAGAGGTCTGAAAATTGGTATTCAATTTCTGTCAGGTTGGTCAGTTTCAGCCTGTTTGCTACTGAAACCTATACCTATTCCTTGTGAACCGAAAAGCGATACCAGTAAAAATCATTTTCTGGGAGTTTAAAATGCCATGCTCCCAGAAATCTTTGCCCAGAAAGAAATGTCAAAGCCCTTATATTGATATTTTATGCATACCATACCAATATAAAACAAGGTTTCCACCAACCACTTAACAGGCATTATGATTCAGCAGATATGTGCAATAAAAGTGTAGATCCCGAGCGACAGCCTGCCACTAAATTGTGGCTGAGGCTGCCGGAACGACGGAATTGGGCAATTTTTATTTGGGCATAAATAAAACACGACCGGTAGCGTCGAGCAATTTGACTAAAACAAGCTCCGTGTTGCTCGGCTCACGGAGAGGTAGGTACCGGGGAGATTAGGTACCGAGACGGTTATATAACTGTTGGAGTCGTTTGGAAAATGGGTAGAAAAGTTACAACTAACATCTCCTTACATAGTTATAATGTTTTAAAAGTCAGTTTTAGAACAGCGCGGTAATTTTATAACCCACTATCAGTAGACATGGCTTTCATTTTGACAGATCAACAACATTCATTGCGTTATTTACGTTGTTGAGCAGACAATTTTTTTTAACATATTAAGCAATGGATTAGTTGTATCCTTCAAAATCATTCAGATGCAGAGATGAGGGTGCAGTTTTTTTTAAAGAAAAATTTAAGTATTTAAGAGAAAATTAAAGTAAGAGCTATTGCCAGATTTGCACTAGTTTTAGATCTAACAAAAATTACATACTAAAAGTATCTAATCAAAATGTAATCAAATCGATCAGAAAACGTATTTGTGTGCCAAATTGTAGAGAGTCTTGCTGACTCTACTGGGGTTACCTATAGATGGGAGCTATTTTACTGAATTAAACTCCCTTTAGACTTTTATACGATATTATTCAGGAGTCTTTCATCATATTAATAATAATTATTCCATCTTATTTCTCATACGTCAAACCTATGACTGTCTATATGACACATGCTTGAACGTTCGAATGGAATATGCCTTCAAAATAATATTAGCGGTCTGTCTCGCAAGGAGGTCAAATCCCTACAGTACCATCCATATTTAGAGAATGATTGCGTAAGAAGTTAACCCGATCAGAGTTTGTTTACATTTTCATCAGATGCTTTTGGTACAAAGTATAAGTACTTAAATATTCATGAATTAAGAACTAAATGTTTGTGTGTGTGACCATGTTATTCTATTTTTAACTTGCTTTTATTAGCTTCACTTGTAACTAAAAAACAATGAAATAAAATCTTAGAAGTCAATTTTAACCTACTTCTAATTGTCGCATCGAAATGAAACCTTGTATGCATACCTATGTAGTTTGGATGACAAAACTACAATTTCATATCTTGGAGCTGATCTGATGATGGAGCCAGGAGGTGGATAGTGGAACTCTTTAACCCTCTCAAATTTACTAATAGCCCCTAATTGTCCTAACTTCGTTGACTTTATACAAGTACTAAATAAAGAATATAATGGACGCAAAAACAAAACAAAAAAAATTATATCTATCTATTTTGTACTCCGATCAACTACAAAATTAAAATATATCCAAATAACAAACTGAAGGCATAACCTTCATTCATTCGGATCAATTTCCATAAAGGCTTTTTGACCCAATAGTACCCTCGTTCACGTCCGGGTTACAGAGCACTCGCATTACATTCGGTCTCCAGTTCAATATCATTCACTCTCAACATTGCACGCTCTGGCGAAAAAATAAATCGAAAATGAATTTCGGTTTGCAAACTCTATATTGAATCTAAATGGATTTTTCTCTTGAAGTTTTGTGTAAATTGTGATAACGTTGAGTTACCCTACTTTAAAGTTATTAAAATCTTCGTTTCAATTCTCATGGTCGACTAGACGCATTTTTATCGTGATGTCTAAATCATAACTAATATTATAAAGAAAAAAAAATTGATTTTTTGTATGTGTGTTACGCTTTTACGCTAAAACGGCTTAACGGATTTCGATGATATTTAGCACATGGGTAGACCATGACCTGGATTAGGACATAGGATAATTTTTATATCGATATTCTCACGGGATCGAGACTTATGCGGGAGAATCCGCGGGACGCAACTAATTCAATAATAAAATCTATATAAATTATCGATGCCATGGTGCCACATCTACAAGTCACCCGGTATAATAACGCCAGTATGACCCAAAGGGTTAGGCAGAGTTGCACCTATAGTAAACCCGGACTGGGTGTACCCGGTATAATTCCAGTCATAAACTTCATCATCCCTGAATCACCGACTGCTAGGTAAAGGCCTCCCCTTTTTTCTGCCATACTTCCCGGTTCCATGCGTACCACATCCAGGTGTTTCCAGAGACTTTGACCATATCATCAACCTAACGGATTTGTAGCGGTATCTACAACGCCATATGCAAACTACGCGTCATACTGACGTCACGCAAAATCCTGCATCTCGCAAGCAGAGTTTACCGCACAACTAGCATATATACAACGGCCCGACATGAATCATCGGGCAGTTGCCCGTCAGACACAACACCCGTCTGGTCGGAGGATGAGTCAACTTTACACCCTGTTCCTCATACCTCTATAGATTAACTTTCTTAACTTAAAAATAATGATGAATTAAATCAAGATGCCTTTTCGACAGCAATTCTCAAGCGTTTATACTTACATTCCTGTAGTACCAATAAATTATTCCGTGTTTGCAAGTACATCAAACCCAAAAACACATGACATTCAATCAAAATCTTAACCACCATTTGCATTCACAATAAAAGTATATGACATAAAAATGTAACCCCCACATTTTACGTTATATGCAATAAAGCCATGTTTTACGATGCAGGCGACTTTGAACGAAGCAGGCAAACGGTATATTATAAAGCAAGTGTCGTTCTTGAACATACAAGTTGACTGGTTAAACCAGGGACATCAAGAATGGTATTCAGTATTATGATTCTTTTCGTGTTAAGGAGCTACCTCGAAAATCTAAAATCCTCGAAAACATAATAAGCGAGCGAAAGTGATGCAATTACTTACTTTTGAAACGCAAAAGAAGAGTGATGGCTATAATGTGCGTGCGCTCGGAATAAAACGACGTATGTGCCAAAACGAATTTACTCCTTTTTTAACAAAATAAATGAATTAAATTTAAAACTGCTTTGAGTAAACTTTGAAATGATAATTCTCTATGTTTTAAAGTAAATTCCATTTAATAACTCTTAAGCGTTACGCCGTTATGTCGAAAAAGTAAAAAAATAGATTAACTTTGCAATTTTTTGTATCGAAAAAAATTCATTGAATCGTTTAGGTATTCCTTTTACATGATACTAGACCAAAAAGTCAAAAAACATATCCCAAAATATTAAATCCACATACTTAACAAGTTACACGAAATAGAAAAACCAAATTTTTTCAACATATCACCGCATAACTGGGCTCTTTATAATTTGATTAGCTGTTGTCCACACCAAGATGAAAACAGGACATGGTCCATCTGTGTACATCATTCAAATCCGTTTAGTTGTTTTAGCATGAAAGCGTAACAAACAAACAAACTTACTGTTATAATATTATTTAGGATTTATTTGTCCATTGAAGAAAACAATTGTGTAAACTCGCAGTTTTGCTTGTCCTAAATCGAAATGGTAAAATAATACATCGTAAAGAAATCGAAATGTCCTAGAACCAGAAGGCCAATTCTCGTAATTGAAAATCTTCAAAATCTAGTCGCAGTCTCACCTCGGCGACAAACAAATGTCAAAAACTTGTCAAAAATACAGGGAAATTAGAGGTATTTTTGACAAATTGAGACTGAAATCAGAAGGCCAATTCTCGTAATTTAAAACGTTCAAAATTTAGTCGCAATCACATCTCGGCGACAAACAAATGTCAAAAACTTGTCAAAAATGTAGAGAAATTAGAGGTATTTTTGACAGATTGAGACTGAGATCAGACTGTGAACTACTGACTGTGACTGTGATTATGAGAATTGACTGTGAACGTTTTTAAAATTATGAGAATGGTCCCTCTGACTGTGAACGTTTTTAAAATTATGAGAACTGTCCCTCTGACTGTGAACGTTTTTAAAAATATGAGAATGGTCCCTCCGACTGTGAACGTTTTTAAAATTATGAGAACTGTCCCTCTGACTGTGAACGTTTTTAAAAATATGAGAATGGTCCCTCTGACTGTGAACGTTTCTAAAATTATGAAAATTGATTGTCCCACTGACTGTGAACGTTTTTAAAATTATGAGAATTGCCCCTCAGACATGTGACATCCACCGCACTGGGTCCGAGTGGCCCACTCCCTGTCACAGAGAGGAGGCCTGTGTCCCAACAAAGGAAATGTTACAGGCTGATTATTTACTAAATCCAGATTAAAGCATCAGCAGGTATCTCGGCCTGGGGGGAAACTCCGCTTCCGCGGCAAATCGCGGCGGAGCGGACAGACCTCCGGCGCGATCTCATGGTGGCATGGAAGGAGCGACTTTCGCAACCCAGCGCAGGGCACGCCACGATAGTGGCGATAAGACCCCTCTTTGAGGAGTGGCTAGAGAGGCGTCACGGCGTCCTCACCTATCGCCTGACGCAGGTCCTCACCGGACACGGATGTTTTGGGAGGTTCCTGCACATCATCAGGCGGGAGGAGACGCCCGGGTGTCACCACTGCGAGGGTCGCCCAGAGGACACGGTGGAGCATACGGTGGAGGTCTGCCCCGCATGGGCGGAGCACCGCCGTGCCCTCGTAGAGGCGATAGACAGCGGCGGCGACCTCTCGCGTCCGGCCCTGGTTCAAGCCATGGTCCGGGGCGAGAGGGAGTGGGAGGCGGTCACCTCCTTCTGCGAAGCAGTCATGCTAGCGAAGGAGGTGGCTGAACGGCTGAGGGAGAGAGCCTCACACCCCAGCCGCCGCGGGAGACGCTCCGGGCGTCGGGAGCCGCGTGACGACTCCCGGCCACCGTAGGCGCGGGCCTGCGGACGGAGAGTAATGGGTAGCTCACCGTCCGATCAGGACCAGGCCCGTGCCGGACGGCGCGTTGTGTTCCACGCGCGCCTCAAAGAGATGTCAGCAGAAAGGAAGGGGCCTGCCAGGGCCGAAGCCTGCCGGGGGTGCGGGATTGTCCGAAAGGGTTACCGCTACCCCGGAACATAAAGGGCTAAGGAAGGAACACGGATGGGTTTTAGTCAGTAAGAGTCTGACACTCCCTTCGCTCCACCCAGAGCGGGAGGGGTCATTTGATGATTTCCCATCCATAAAAAAAAAAAAATAAAAAAAAAAAAAAAAAGTATCTCGGCCTATAAAAGGTGTAGTCAAGCCCACTCTTTAAGAATCTAATTACGATAATTTCTTCAGCTTTCTTTAAGTTTGTTTTTAATCATACTATAGTAGCATACATTATCGTTTCCCTGGGTATGTCCCTCGTTTAACCAGTCACAGTATATAAGGCAGACGACGTTCCTGAACGATATGAGGCAGGCGACGTTTGTGAACGTTATTGAGGCGGACAGGTTAGACGCGGCGCGGTGGCGACACGCGTAAATTCTACATTTTATGTAGAACTTGAGGAATATGATTTTGTTGGGTTAAGAGGAGTGGATGTTATGTAAGTTTAAGATAGTTTGGTGGAATTTGTAGTAAGATAATGTTGTGGAACAGTTATTCTTTCATCGCCAGATAACTTTTATTCGAGAAATAAAATAGACGTTTGACAGTTTTTGTATGAAATAACTGTCAAAATTTCACAATTATTCATCAACTAGCTGCGCCCCGCGGTTTCACCCGCACAAGTTTCGATCCCGTGGGAATATCGGGATAAAAACTATCCTATGTCCTTTCCCGGGACTCAAACTATATCCATACCAAATTTCGTCTAAATCGGTTCAGTGATTTAGGCACACCCCGGACACTCCATACAACGCTCGCAAAATAATTACCTACTACTACTACATTAAAAAATGACGTTTGTATACGTATGAATGTGTGCGTGAGGTACTTGTGTTTGCGAGCGCTCTTGTTAAAGAACGGGCGACGAACATGCCGAAGTGCGGGGTGAGGTGCGGTAACTGATGTTAGTGCGGGGAAGGGAGTATCCTTTCTGTACGTAGTAGTTTAAGTATTCTGTGGTTTAGGCGTGAAAAGGTAACATACAGACAGACAGACAGAGTTACTTTCGAATTTATAATATTATTAGTATGGATTAAAGTTATCAGATGATTGAAAAATCAGCCTTAAGCCCTATTAAAACTACTAGGTAGTTGTTTGACACTTAGGGGTTGCTTAAAGTTCAGAGACGTTTAATCGTCAAAATGTATGTTAAATAGTCACTAATCATTTCTTCACTTTAAGCAACGTTTATAAATAAACCCCTAAGTGTCAAACAACTAAATAGTTGTTTGGGTTGTAGGTATCGATACCCATCCACGTCTGCGGTATTCAGTAGCTAATTTAATTTGACCATGTATACATAAAGTCTATTCAAACTTATGTTTCAAATTAATATTATTTCAAGTTAAACAAATATCAACTTTATTTTAATGGTGATTAAGTTGATTTCAGAGTGACTAGCACTATTGAAAAATTTACAAAAATATTTGAAGTTGTAGCGTAAACTGAACTTTATTGTGTAGAATTTAAAGTTATTTTTCCATACACTCATATCTGTTTATATTTTTGGCAAAAAAATCGCGAATGCAGATTAGGTACACGTATATTCAATAATTTGACGCAATTGCCGCTGAGTGATACTGTAAATGCTACTAAACCAGCTTAATAACACGCGATGTGTTAGGAATCTATTATTCATCCCTGTGACTACGTGAAACCCGGTTACGAATCAACACCGTCATTAATTACTATTTGCTCACGATACAACTACATGTCAATGAATAATTAAATAGTTTTGTACATCACCTTATTACATGGGACTTACCTAAAACATAACTGGCGAAATTTTTGTGTATTGTACACCTCTCAAAGTCAAAGTCAAAGCATTTATTTCAAATAGGCACATAAAAGGTAGGTACTTTGAACGTCAAAAATTATCTTAAAACTAGCTGCGCCCCGCGGTTTCACCCGCGTAAATGTCGATCCCGTGGGAATATCGGGATAAAAACTATCCTATGTCCTTTCCCGGGACTCAAACTATCTCTATACCAAATTTCATCGAAATCGGTCCAGCCGTTTTCATGTTATGTCGTGACAACGGAAAACGGGTTTCATTTTTATATACAGGGTGTGTCGTAAATAGTGGTCCACCGTTAAGGATTCGATATACCAGATAATTTACTATAACATATTACAATTTTAACCATTTTTACCCAAGAGTTCCGAAAATATATATTTTTTTGTTTTTTATTTACGAAATTTCTACCTTTTGTTACAAATTTGGTTGTAGTTTCAACATAAACCATTATTTTTTCATTTTGATTTCTGTTAATTACTGCTGAATACTAGAGCTAACGTGTAAAATTATGGTTGTTTATGTAAATTTAGAGATTTTGAAGAAAAAGTTAGTTCTTGTCTATTTTAACCCAAAATTTTAACATAATCGTGCAAAATAAAGAACGATTTTTGTAAAAAAAAATTTACTAGTAAAATAGTTAAAATTGTAATATGTTATAGTTAATTATCTGGTATATCGAATCCTTCACTGTGGACCACTATTTACGACACACCCTGTATATAGATAGAATTGATTCTAGTCGCCCATTCCAAAAGGTAGTTTTCTCTGCCTAACCTTTTGGGGAATGCATGCGCGATGTATGTTCTATCATTACCTAACACAGGACAGCCGTTGTATTCTGTAAAAATCTCACAGAAAAAACTTACATAGTGTCAATCCCTAGCATCTGAAGGCCAATTCTAGTAATTGAAAACGTTCAAAATCTAGTCGCAGTCTCATCTCGGCGATAAACAAATGTCAAAATGTAGGGAAATTAGAGGTAGTATTTTTGACAGATTGAGACTGAGATCAGACTTTCTTTAAAATTACGAGAATTGCCCCTCAGGTGAAATGACAGCTCACCTCAAACTCACTTCACCTAAGTTTTCACCGTGAGTTTTTACAGAATAGACCAACAGAAGAATTCCTAGACCGTTCCTGGCGTTAAAACAGTTAGATTTTTTTGTTGCCGATTGATATAATAATAATACAATGATGTGTTTCAAAAAATCAGTCCATACATTTGGTCAAGTAGGTATTGAAGTTTTGTCGAAGACTGATGTTTTTTTCACGATTACGATCTTGGTCCCCGGTAAAAAGTTGTTCAGTTTGATGGCCTGTATCACCCACACCCCCAAGTTTGGTCACACCCCTCTGAACACACATTGTATAACATTATCGACTAACATGGACTCATAGTGTAACAATGTACTTACAAACTACCTATGTCAATTTATTTACAACCTACTTCAAGATGAAAGGCCCAATCAAAATCTGGCAGCAGTGAATTTTTATTATAAAGGATTTTTAAATTAGGCACTGTTAGACAACGTCCCGCTCCGCCCGTGTATCTGATCCGCTTGTGTGTATACTGGCTTAAAAAATAACTTTAGAAGTTGATGACTGTAGCGGTATCTACAAACGCCACATGCGAAGGTGTCATACTGACGTCACACAAAATTCTGCATCTCGCAAGCAGAGTTTACCGCGCAACTAGCATATATACAACGGCCCGACATGAATCATTCGGCAGTTGCGCGCCAGACACAACACCCTTCTGGTCGGAGGATGCTCCCTTTTCTATGAAGTATGAGTGTACTTTGCACCCTGTTCCCTGTGTGTATAATGAGTAAGACTAACCTGAACTCTGGCCTCAGTGAGGTTAATCTTGAGAGCGAGGTCTTCTCTCGTGAACACGTCGGGGTAGTGAGTCTGCGCAAACGCAGTCTCCAGTTCCTCCAACTGTAAGGTAAGAAGTGTATGTTATTATGAAATAATATGTCTGTTGCTCGTCCGCACAGGAAAATTGTCATTGAACAATACTGCCCTCTTGCACCAAAAATCATTAAATTGCTAAATATATTTAAAACATCATTCATGTCTGACATCTTTAATCGATTTAAAGAAACAACGATATTTTAAATTCATTAAGTGCTATGCGTATTAGGTGATCAGTAGTGTAAGCAGGCCTTGGTTCATGCACAGTACAGGTACTACTTATCTTGTTGATGTGTTGACAATCAACAACGCAAAATAGAAAGGTTTAAAGAGCTCCAAAGCTAACTAACTATAGATAGTGCCATCCACGAAGACGCGCCCCACTCTTCTTACTAATCGCTAGTGGTTATCGCTAGTTAATTCCGCTAGTGTTTTACTTTTTTGATACGCACAAATTACCCACTAATAAGTAATTACTGTGTATCGACAAAACTAAAACACTAGCGGAATGTTGCACACTTGTACTGTAAGCGATTCGGAAGAAGAGTGGGGCGCGTCTTCCTGGATGGCGCTATTTGTAATTGATTATATGAATTCTAATTCAGCCGTTCACTGTCCAAATTAAATACTTATAGTTACAGTGGGGAGAAATAAGATGAGATGTAAGTATACAAACCACCTTTCTGCTACACAAAAAGTGGTGTTGGGTAATTTGTATGTTGGACATCCTTTAATGAATAATTACGGTAATTTCCTAAGATGTTTTCAATTGTAAGCTATTGAAGATTTATCAGGCTAGGCCCTTGCGTCCTAAGGACGAGGTCTGCTGGAGAAGGTTCAACTTCTATACTATTAAATAACCAAACAACTGTTCAATGCCGTTTCAATTTCAATAATTTAAGTTAAACAAAGTTATCTATTCCATGATTACCTGTTGCAGTGTGAAGGTGGTGCGGTTGCGCCGCTGTTTCCGACGAACGAACGTGTCATCGTGTATCGCCGGATGATACGAGTAGCTCGTATCTGTGGAACAATGATATTGTTAAATAAACAAAATAATACCACATAATTATTAGAAAGAATACGGTTTGCTTGACATACATGCACTATGGCTGGAGAAATTTCGGCTTTTCGGTTCACGGTTCGATTCCCAAACGATACAAACTTTTGCATAGCCTTAAGACCATTGTTATCGGGTTGGTTCGTGTATGAGCATGTTACAATATGTTTACAGTGTATTTAAGATAAACACTTTTTACTTCAATTACAACAGAAAGACGATTTGAATTTTGCATATTTTCAAGGAAAAAAAACAAAAAATATTGTATATGAACAAATTAATAATTATAAAGGAAAATATTGACGTAACAACTGAATTACCAACCTAATTCATTACTTTCTTTGCTAAAACAATTTCCAACGATTAAAGCCCCAACACACTGTCTCAGCTTCCCCGACATTTGCCTAGACAATCACTAGCGGTACCAGGAAGTGCCGGCCCATTACGTCGCGAGTGCCAAATCGCCTCCCCAGCATTTATTATAGCGATCTGAACGCATGTCCGCGGGAATTGATGAGGTGGAGACACTGAGGGGTGGCTAGGATATATGAGTAAAGAAGGATAAAGTTTTCGTCTTAATTAGGATATTATTTAATCAAAAGAATCGCTTTTTTTTAAGGCAACTCCTCCAGAGATTGTGCTTTCGAAGTTTGGATGGTATATACTTATATAACTGAAATAAAAGACATAATCTCCCAAACACATTTCCTTTTTTTAACCGACTTCTAAAAAAGGAGGAGGTTCTCAATTCGAATGTTTGTATTTTTTGTTTGTTTTTTTTTTATGTTTTTTTCGCGCATAACTCCGTTGCTTGACAACCGATTTGGAAAATTCTTTTTTTGTTGGAAAGGGTATACTTCCCAAATGGTCCCATGAAATATATCGAAATGAATTTTATCGAAATCGGACAAGCGGTTTTTGAAAAATCACCAAAAATCTAAAAATGTATCTACATTAACGATCTTTTTGTTTACTTTTTTGTGGGGTAGGTACAACTAAAAAGTGAAAAATAAAAACTTTTTTACAAAAAAAAAAACAACCGACTTCAAAAAAAAACTCTACAAAGTGATAAATAACTTTAATTTCGGAAGTCGGTGCCAAAAAACGAAAATGCGGGACCAACGACACCGACTTCCGAAATTAAAGTTATTTATCACTTTGTAGTGTTTTTTTTTTTTGAAGTCGGTTGTTTTTTTTTTGTAAAAAAGTTTTTTAAATCACGCTTAATTCTCCGTACGTCACAATCAACAAACAAGCCGAAACCTGGCCTGCTACGCAAGCGCTACGAACTTCGTAGCAAGGTCTACGGTTTTCGTAGGCATGGTTAATTTCCAACATTTCTACGCGTGTTTTTGTTTTGTATATTTTTTAAATCTTCAGAAACTTTTATTCGGGACTAAGCTCATTGGTCTTATAGTGATTACAGTATTTCTTCTATACTTTCAATGTATGCTAAAATGTTTTTCATTCGTTGTGTGCAATTGTGCATTTCATGTCGTTAGATGTTTTTAGGTTTCTATAATAATACCAGTCAGCTCACATACATAGAACGCATGAGCCTTGATCACCAAGCTTACTCAAGCCGGTTCAGGTCCAGGTTTCCTCACGATGTTTTCCTTCTCCGATGTCAGTGAAGTCCAAGATAAACTTAAAAAGTACTTACATAACATACATACATAATCAGCCTATAATGTTCCCACTGCTGGGACACCGACAAGGCCTCCTCTCATGTGAGGGGGAGTGGGCCGTAATCTACCACGTGGACCCCGTGCGGGTTGGCAGATGTCACATGTCTTCGAATTTTTGGTTTTAAGACATGGCGGTTTCTTCATGATGTTTTCCTTCACCGTTTTGAGAGCAGTGGTGATGAAATAATTTACACAAAGTAAAGCGCCTGTCTGGGTTCGAACCTACGACCTACAACTCGTAAGTCGCGGCCGTTACCACTGGGCCACCACTGCTCTATAAAGTACTTATTTTTCTATCATTAAATAATTACATCCGATAAACATTTCCCAAATCTATGGCCACCCTACAGTGACGCAATATATCGGGTGACAATCGCTAGGGCTGTCCACCCCTACTTCTCTATTATTCTTAGGGTAATGTCGTTGCGAACATTAGTTGAAGAGAATCGCCCCTAATAGCCGTATTACTGGCGATGACTTTACTTTTATTTGTTCGTGATAATAGATTTCGAGTAATTATGCGTGTAGTTTAGTAAAAGCCGGTTTTTTGTATTGGACTTATTGTTTACTAGGGACTTACTTTTTCGGCCAAAGATCGGCCATCAGCATCGCCATACAATGTGGCAATGCTGCCGGCCTTTTGGGCACTGTTCCTGTTGACGGCGATGCGGATAAATTGTTTGATGCCCTATGATTCTTTTCCCTTTTTTTATATTATATATTTATATACAGGTAATTTTTTTTACCGGTTCCAAATTTTTAAAGGGTGTTCTACCCATGAATATGAACAACTTTCACTATGGGACCAACTCTGAAATCACGAAAAAAAAATCTGCTGTTTAATACAAAAGTTCAACCTACCTACTTGACCAAAATATATGAAACAGCTGATGTTTTTTCGTGATATCAGAGTTGGTCCCATAGTGAAAGTTATTCACATTCATGGGTAGAACCTCCTGTAAAAATTTCGAACCGGAAAAGAAATCATCCTGTATTTGTACATATTATTATCTAATGTTAGTTTAAGTGTGTTAGCTTATTATATTATGTAAATATTAGAGATAGATACTTTATAAAAAATAGAACAGTGGTGGCCCAGTGGTAATGGCCCCGACTTACGAGTTGTAGGTCGCGGGTTCGAACGACATAGAGAGGCAGGCGCTTGGCTTTGTGTAAATAATTTCATCACCACTGCTCTCAAAACTGTGAAGAAAAACATCGTGAGGAAACCGGCATGTCCTAGAACCAAAAATTCGAAGACATGTGACATCTATCAACCCGCACTGGGCCCGCGTGGTAAATACAGCCCACTCCCTCTCGAAGAAAGAAGGCCTGTGTCCTATCAGTGGTAACATTATACAACAACTACAAAACAACTCGGTAAGTCGGGTTCGACAGCACTATGCCACCAATGCTCTGATTTTTATTATTGAAAAGAAAATAAATGATATTGATACTTTGGATATCATAGGTTAGATTCCTATTCAACAAGTCAAATAAGTTTAAATTGAAACAAAATAACATATTTTTAATACCACTCAACCTGCAGCGACCACGGAAATCAATTCGTTGATAATAAACTGCTCGCATTAAACTTATGTCGCACAACTTCAAAGCAAGGCACCGTCGACCTAATGGACCGAATTAATTGGTCCAATTTGTACCGTTGCGATTCACTCAACGAATTAAATGTGTTATTCGCTTAGAGTCGCGAATTTGTGATGTCACACACATTTGTGACGGTTTTATTTTAAACGAGGTGGATTATTTTGTTTTGGGAGCTGGATATTGGAAATGGCATTTCTTATGAAGATATGAATGAATAAAGCTTGTTTTATACGGCAATTTTGTTCTGGACCAAATACTTCCCCTAATTTTTTTTTTTTTTAATTTTGTTTATTTATCTCTACAAATTTTACTCTTACTAGCTGCGCCCCGCGGTTTCACCCGCATAAGTGTCGATCCCGTGGGAATATCGGGATAAAAGTAAGGGTGTCAGCTGTCTCCATACTAAATTTTATCAAAATTGGTCCAGCCGTTTGAGCGTGAAGAAGTAACAAACATATAAACACACACACACACACCCCCATAAAATACTAGTGTGATAGTTTTTCTTGCTACAGATGAATAGGTAGAGTACAGACGTCAGCACATCAAGCTACCCGAAACTGTCAAATTTTCCCAGTCAAATTTGAACCTTATGTTTTAGCGATAAAGTTGAAAATATATTAAAGAAATTTGACAGATTGTAGTAGCTTGATGTGCTGGCGTCTGTACTACTTTAGAATATACAACTACAAAACTAATAGCGTGAATTAATTGGTCCAATTTGTATCGTTGCGACTCACTCAGCGAATTAATTCTGTTATTCGCTTTAGTTACAATGTGTGTGCTCGGCTTTATTTTATTTCACAAATTGTATTTGTTTTGTGAGTTAACTTTTTAGTTGATGAAATGGGCTAAAGTAATTGAGTGGATTGCTAACATTTGCACTGGTACAGTCAGCGGGAAAAGTACAGACTGTTTAGTTTTACTTTATTAAAATTTGAGCTAAATATTTAATTAAAATCAGAGCAATATTAAACTTAAAATAACATTAACTCTTATTTTTTTTTCTTCATTGTGATCAGAATGCAGATAATTTACAATGGCTTTATCTAAATATTCCCAGCAACAAAAAAACATTATCAATAGGTACATGTAGCACTAGCCGTAGTTATTCGCGTTGGTTCCAAAAACACATTTGACAGATTGAATGATAAAAAGAGGCTTAACAATCTACTGCTATTTGAATTATTTTCCAAAATATAAATATTAAAGTCACCAGAAACTTAACGTAACGACTGTCAAAGATCTGTGAATGACAGCCGAGACCAACGGCTTAACGTGCTTTCCGAGGCACGAAGGGGGTCTCCGTATGTAAAGACCCATCCACAGACCAATCGCGGCAAGCCTAGCTTAACCTGATCGATCGAACTGTGCGGCTGTTATTATTTAGCCACGCCCCCCCCCATTCCATGATTCAGACAACTATAAAGAAATTTTTCAAAAAAAAATTTGCTGTTCCATAGGTACATTTCGATCGCGTAAGTATTCCACTTTTCTAAGAAATATTTGTTTTTTAGGGTTCAAGTTATCAAGTTGAAATTAATATCAAATACTCAGGGCTGCAATCCCTTGAAGCAGTGAAAGATAAGGGCGTTTATGTTCCGTTTATGCTGCATATTTTGACACTCGCAAGGGAATCAAAACCTATAGGGTATTTCCCGTTGACCTAGAATCATTAAATTTGGCAAGAAGCAATGTCATGTAGCAGAAGTAAAGGGGAAAATCAGAAAACCGTAAATTTGTAGTTACATACCCACAAATTTGTACGGAACCCTCGATGCACGAGTCCGACTCGCAACTGGCCGTTTTTTTTTACAATTTGCACGTCGATGTATGCAACCATTTATACAGAGGTATAAACACACATATTAGTTATGAAAGGAAAATATAGCTATAGTATTTAAACAAGTGTTAATTAATCATCATTTAATTATATCGTCATTAAAACACACAATTTACAACAAGACAGCACCCTCAACGTCCAGATTACACAGATTATAAATATTTTCATTAATTGAATGTGAATAATTGAGCACCCATCAACTTCGGTGTAGAAAAATCCCTCCGCAGCGGAAATTAAAAAGTGTTTCACATCCGCCGGAAGTGGGTCCGGTCTGAGCTTGAGTGCAACGGAAAAAGTTGGACGAAACCGACTGGATTAACTAGCTTTCACGTTTAATGGAACGCTGTGCTAATAATAATTCGATATTTATAAGTTTTTTGAATTTTTTTGGAGAAATACTCTTAACTTTTTTGCCACTTTTAATTTATGTATTTGAGGCAAAAATTAAGCATTTTATACTCTCAGAAGATATACGCTTTCTCAATGTACAGGCAGGAAAATTGATTGTAGCAAATTAGGTACCTCAATTTGCCGTGTTATAACAATCTCATAACACTTAGGGAGGCCTATGTCCAGCAGTGGAGGTCTTTCGACTGAAATGGTGATAATGAACCTTCTCGTATAACTGTCAAAGAAATAAGAACAACAGTTGTAATTTGAATATACCTTTTTTTTTTGTTTTCGGGTGGAAACCTTCAAAATGCACCTGACTTCCGGGGAGGGGGTTGGGGAGTGTGGGATTTTTACCACACAACCACCACAGTACCATACCACCATACCATACCATAGTTTATATCCAGATTATTATATCTAAGCCTAAGCTTATTACAGGCCTAAATTAATATGTACACTTTTTGTAAACTTATGATTTCAATAAATTCTATTATGAAAACTATTTTAAGTATGTATTGTGACAAGAATAACATGATATGATATGATATGAATATAAAGAACAATGGGTAAAGTTGTATGGGCCCCGTACCCAAAAAAAAAGATGACTGTAGCATTATGAGCTATATCGGTATTCGTTGCCCTAACGGAGTAGTTTAATTAATCCTAAGACAGCATGTCTGAATTCACTTGGAGAAAAAAGATATTTAAGGAAGTTAAATTGGTTTTGAGAAGACGGTACCCAGAGATAAGGTTAATTGTAGCATTATGAACTATGTCGGTATTTTTTGACCTCATGGAGTAGTTTAATTAATCCTCAGACAGCATGTCTGAATTCACTTGGAGAAAAAAGATATTTAAGGAAGTTAAATTGGTTTTGAGAAGACGGTACCTACCCAGAGACAAGGTTAATTGTAGCATTATGAACTATGTCGGAATTTGTTGACCTCATGGAGTTGTTTAATTAATCCTAAGACAGCATGTCTGAATTCACTTGGAGAAAAAAGATATTTAAGGAAGTTAAATTGTTTTAATAAAATAATAAGAAAGTTCATTATCTTTATTCATTATTGTAATTACCATACTTATATTGGTTCTTATTCAATACTAGCTGACCCGGCGAACTTCGTACCGCCTTTAATTTTTTTTTTTTTTGGTAAGTAATTTTTTCCCATGTTTTAATAGCTATTCTGCTATTTGGGGCAGAGATAGAGCTATGTCGGTATTCGTTGCCCTCATGGAGTAGTTTAATTAATCCTTAGTCAGCATGTCTGCTGGCAACCGACAATGCAGCATAAAATGAGATACAAAAAAGAAGAACTTGTATTGTGTTTTGTTTTTATTTCTTTTTTGTATCTCATTTTATGCTGCATTGTCGGTTGCCAGCAGACATGCTGACTAAGGATTAATTAAACTACTCCATGAGGGCAACGAATACCGACATAGCTCTATCTCTGCCCCAAATAGCAGAATAGCTATTAAAACATGGGAAAAAATTACTTACCAAAAAAAAAAAAAATTAAAGGCGGTACGAAGTTCGCCGGGTCAGCTAGTATTGAATAAGAACCAATATAAGTATGGTAATTACAATAATGAATAAAGATAATGAACTTTCTTATTATTTTATTAAAACAATTTAACTTCCTTAAATATCTTTTTTCTCCAAGTGAATTCAGACATGCTGTCTGAGGATTGATTAAACTACTCCATGAGGTCAACAAATTCCGACATAGTTCATAATGCTACAATTAACCTTGTCTCTGGGTACCGTCTTCTCAAAACCAATTTAACTTCCTTAAATATCTTTTTTCTCCAAGTGAATTCAGACATGCTGTCTTAGGATTAATTAAACTACTCCATGAGGTCAACAAATACCGACATAGTTCATAATGCTACAATTAACCTTGTCTCTGGGTACCGTCTTCTCAAAACCAATTTAACTTCCTTAAATATCTTTTTTCTCCAAGTGAATTCAGACATGCTGTCATAGGATTAATTAAACTACTCCATGAGGTCAACAAATACCGACATAGTCCATAATGCTACAATTAACTTTGTCTCTGGGTACGGTCTTACTCGTTCTCCTTTGTAAGTAGTAAAATTTTCTTGACTTTATTTTTCTATGTGGAGAGTATAAGTCGGTAGAAATAACATGTAACAAACCTATCTCAATAATCGCGAAGTACCAGGAAAACCATTCTAAATCCTATCCTACTAATCACACTAATATTATAAAGGCGAAAGTTTGTGAGTGTGTGTGTTTATATGTTTGTTACTTCTTCACGCTCAAACGGCTATACCAATTTTGATAAAATTTTGTATGGAGGTAGCCGACATCCTGGATTAACATATAGGCTACGTTTTATCCCGATATTCCCACGGGACCGACATTTACGCGGGTGAAACCGCGGGGCGCAGCTAGTATTTACATAATATAAGCCATAGATATCCGATGATATAAGCTAATACTTAAATAATAATATGTACATGTATATGAAAAAAAAGAAGCAAAAGAATCATAGGGCATCAAAAAATTCGTCCGTACCGCTGTCAACAGGAACAGTGCCCAAAAGGCTGGCAGCATTGCCACGTTGTATGGCGATGCTGATTCTTTGGCGAAGAAATAGGCCAGCCCGGTCACGTGAAGAGTTGACCAACCGCTTGGCAATATCTCGAAAAGTCAAATGGGCACTCCGGCCCCATGGCCCTAGTGTTTCAACCCCAAACGGCTCGAACACATAACTTAGATAACCTTAAATTTTATAATGCAAATAGAAAATGGAATTAACTTTAAGTAGGCTACTTTTGGTTTATCTCTTTCAACAATTTTTTTTTATATTTAAATACTTATTTTATCTTACCATTTATGTACACACAAACTAATATATATATATATTATATATGATATACAGATGTATAATAAAAATAAAAAAGACACAGGAGCTCATTGGGCATCACAAAATTCGTCCGCATCGCTGTCAATGGGATAAGTGCTCAAAAGGCTGGCAGCATAGAAAATTAGCTTTCATACCTGCCACAGTGACGCCAAAGTTGCTAAACTAACTAACTACGTATGTATTACACAATTTACATGTTAAATAGTAATGAAATACTAACTAAATAGCACTACGAAACGAGGAATTGAGTGGCTTTCATGTGAAATGAAAACACGAGACTTGGAATTATTATATTATTCTGCGCTAAATAGATTTCTCATATTTCATTTGGTTTTACTGAACAATACAGATGTACGCATAATTATTTATTAAGCATATACGTATGCATGCTTACCACTCATAGAAATGTAAAAATATATCTATGTTACCGCTACTAAACTGTGTCATAACTGTCATAAGTCATGTGGTTGCGAGCGCAATTACTGAGTTGGGACCCTGGGTTCGATCCCCGGGTACAAAGTATTGGTGGGTTTTTCTTGGGTGGTGAGTTTGTCTATGTTTTGTACCCAGTTGATGGGAATAGACTAGTCCTCTACTACACGCAAAACCAAACTAATATTATAAATTCGAACGTAACTCTGTCTGTCTGCCTGTACGTTACCTTTTCACGCCTAAACCACTGAACGGATTTCGATAAAATTTGGCAGAGAGATAGATTGCATCCCGGGGATGGACATAGGATAGTTTTTATCCCGATATTCCCACGGCATCGACACAAAAAAAAAAGAATAGTATTACTGTGTGTACTTATGCGGGTGAAACCGCGGGGCGCAGCTAGTTAAACATAACTAGCAAAATATTGCTGTAGTATAGGGGTGGGCATTGCGATGACGTACCGTTTATAACGTGGTTTACAAAGACCGTTTTACATTCTGCAACGATGCAACCGTTTCGGTTCATACAGTCTTCGTTGCGAAAACCAGTCTTCGAATTACTTGTTGCGATTTTTTATTTTACGCCTATGAAAATACAGTCGAGAATGCAATGGTTCAACTCTATCACACTTGCCCGTCGCGTCGTCGCGTTGTCGCGTTGCGCGTTCGTTTTCGTTTACAAAACAGTCGTTCAAAAACGTAAACCTCAAAAACGCAATTCTATTCTATGTTGAATAAGTTTCGTCCTATAAGCCGTCTTCAAACCAGTTGCAACGATGACCGTTTTCTGGAACCGTTTTCGTCGTCGGGTGAACGGTTGCGTTTCGTCCGTCAAAAATTCGACAACGACCCAACACTAGTAGGTATAGTATATACCCTACTGCCTACTTATCCTTCGTAGAAAACAGGCGTAATGTCATGTAAGAATATAAAACTTTCTATCTGGTCTATGAACACCGAAGGCAAACGATCGCGCGGTCGTTCACCAACACGATGGACCGATCAGATGAAGGAATCATCGTCCTCTAAATTCTACGCGGTGGTAAGGGATGCGCTGGACAGAAACCGGTGGAGGCGGATCATCCTCTCCAGATACAACTCCGAAGCTGACCACGATCCTCAGACATGAGGGACCGACTACAGAGAGAGAGAGAGAGAGAGAGAGAGAAAGAAAGAGAGAGAGAGAGATCTGATCTATCCTATACCTACCTATGCATGTTTGTTCTGTGCATAAAGCCTTAAGTGATAAAAACATAACCCTTTCAGCTCGTCAGCTAATTAAACACACATTCTCATACAATGTAGAATTAATAAAGGTGATCGTCGACCGCACCGCAGCGCGCCGCGTCGGTGTGATTGCGCGCTAATGAGCGCCCGCTCCGACATCGCGCTGGAAATTGCCTTATACATTTTTAATAGATTCGTTTAAGCCGCTTTTTTATCCACTAGCTTTTTTATCCTCAGTGCTTTAAAACTCCCCCCCCCCCCCCCCCCCTTTAAACCCCCCACCTTAAGCACCAGCGGGTAAGTACACCCGCAATATGTTAATAGATTTTAAAAATTAATACTTTTACGCAATTACGGACGGACAGACTGTCATTTTCGAGGACCCTAATAAAATAACGCTACTTCATAACTCTATTAAGGGTCCTTTGATCGCTGTTGTGCTAAGTAAAAAATTGTGACGCTGAGGGAGTAATCAAAAGTGACATGATACTTATTAAGTTAGTCGAAATAACCGTGTTAAAGCGACCGGCGGCGCGACTCAAAAACTATTTTATGAATAATAGATGGCGCCGCCGGCGACCAATCCCCAGGGAGCACCGCCCACCGCGCCCCCGGCCGGCGCCCCCCGCCCCCGCGGTAACCCCGCGACACCCCCGGCCTGCCTTCTCTATTCATTAGCACATTACCACCCCTTAGGCACGCGAGTCAGTTGGGGTAAGATTGGTAAGAAACAGATTTTTGCCTTTTGAAGGTTTTTTTTCTAACCTGTCCGCCGATTCGATGAGAACTTTGATGAGTTTCATCTTAAGTGCTGTTAAGTAAAAGAAAGTGCTTTGTCCTAATTAATGAATGCAACTAAAAAATAATAAGGGAATGAATTTACGGCAGTTCTTAATTAAATCACGTGATGAAGAATAAAATAAGATGAAAGCGTCCTCAGTTAATGATCTCAATTGATTAAAGTACTTTAAGTAATAGGTACTTTCGTAGTTTTAGTAACCATACCTAACTTTATACATTTCTAATTATGACCGAATCACAGATAAAAAGTAATATTAGCAAAAACAACGTTCTCTCAAAATATACCTACTTAATTAATTCTGCTCCCTAATTGCGTAATACACTTTTAATCACAATCTGAATCATTTTGAAGGATGTTGCTAATCCATTGCTTCATGTGTTCGAAAAATTTGTCTGCTCAATCTTGTAAATAACGCAATGAATGTCACTGAACTGTCAAAATGAAATTCATTGCTACAGTTAGTGTGTTACGCAATTTCCCCGTACCTTTACCTTAGATACAAAAATCATGTTAACTAATCTCACGTTATGAAATATCAAAATTTAAAAATTAATTCCACATTCAAACATTTAAACCAAAGCACAGAATAAAAATCAATGTTCGACATTTAAAAAAAAAACCAAAGAATCTCCAACCAGTATCAATAATCGTTATCGAATCGAGAAACATAACCGAGTTGTAAATCGGTAACTAGACAAGGAGCTTTAACTAAGAATAACGCCATTAGGCCCGGAGCCGGCCCGCTAACTGAGTTACACAAGTTTGTGCCGATAAGTGAAATCGACGCGACTCCTGGACTATGCGGTTATGCTGCCACTTGAAACTTTAAATTTTAAGTCGATTTACGGACTATAAACATGGAGTTGGTTTAATATTCTACTTGTTACGAAGTTATAGTTGAAATTATCCCATTAATGGCTCCTTAAGTTGTCTTTATAAACTGCTCATAACGGAGGAAATGACGTGAAATTCATCGATGGGCATCTTTGCCTAATATTTATAAACCACGCCTTAGATAGTTACCGGCAACAGCTCAAAAGCAGTAACATTGGTCGGGCGATCGAAAAGTCGTAAGTTCGATCACCACTCGTTACACTCTTGACACAAATTCACTCCTTGCATAAACATACCTTCAACCTCAGATGATTTCTTGAACCTAGTTAGAAAATTCCTGGGTAACCATTAAACATACCTACAACCTCAGATGATTACTTGAACCTAGTTAACAAATTCCCGGGTAACCATCCAATATAGTCGATATATCGAGGCCTTTCAGTGCGGGGCAAGCACGTTAAGCCGTGGTCCCGCCTGTCATTCGTAGGTCTTTGACAGTCGTTACGGATAGTAGAAGCCCAAAAGTCTGACAACCAGTCTTGCCAAGGGGTATCGTGTTATCCAGTAACTGGGTTATGGAGGCTAGTTAGACGGTCGCTCCATGTAAAATACTGGTATTCAGCTGCATCCGGTCGGACAAGAAGCCGACCCCAACATAATCGGGATAAGCCTAGGCAGATTGATTGGTTCAAAACTTTGTAAGTTTATGTCATGCTTAAAACCCACATTGCTAGTAGGTACCCTGAAAAAGAAGTGAAGCATGCAGTTGGATACTCACAAGGGTGTGAGGCTGTGAAGGGGTACTCCAAGGTTGGCAGGCGATGCTGGTGCGGTGGCAAGCTCGGCGGGCAGTGGTAGCAGAACAGGCCGCGGCCGCCACCGCCACCGCTCGCCAGCTGGAACAACACGAATAATAAATAAATAACTGGTGAGATAAGAAATTACCTTCATTAAAAGTAATAGCGATCCCAATATACCGGATGTTTTCCAATTCTTCCAAAACGAGTTTCGTATCTGATATTCTGGCATTAAAATATATTTGACAAGAGGACTGGTCCATGCAAGCATTTGACCAACGTCGTAAAAATTATCAACATATTTTCACACCACAAAAATTCAGAAATTCTGCCCTGTGTTCCAAACAGTTAGATGTAACACTATCTTATTTTGTACAAGCTTAACCAAATCTCTATCTCAACCTGCACCCTAATCGCGTAACACACTATCAATCGGAATCAGAATCATTTCGAAGCCAATCGCTAATCCATTGCTTCATAAGTTCGAAAAATTTGTCTGCTCAACACGTAAATAACGCAATGAATGTTGTTGAACTGTCAAAATGAAACCGATTCCGATTGATAAAGTGTTACGGAATTGCCCCGCCGATTGTGATCTAGATTCAAGTCGGCATAACAATCAAATCAATCCAGGCGTCCAATCGAGATTCATGACATAGGTATTCTCGTGATAGAATGTCATAGAAAGTTGAACAATCACAAAAACACCGCCGCGCATTCAGGACAATATCACAACAGCAATTAACGATCTAATACTATCGGCATTAACATAGAAATGACACCGCGTAATAATAAGGCGACGAATCGAATCCTTCAGCGTCGCATGCGCAATGAATTTAAAGTTAGGGTTTGCACACACTTACGAGCACGGCCGCGATGCCGCGTGATCAATTCACGCGCGGTATGAATTCAAAGGAATGCAACGCGCGTTTGTGACCCGCGCGGTTAACATGCATATTCTATTTGTCGCTCTCGAAAAATAATAAGTAATATAGATTCTGTGCATGTTGGAGGCGTGACAGTTGATAATTCTATTATTAGTTTTTCTAATCCTAGAACAATATGCATAAACATAAGCAAAATCTGCCTATAATGTTCCCACTGCTGGGATACAGGCCTCCTCTCCGTGAGAAGGAGTGGGCCGTAATCCACCACGCGGGCCCAGTGCGGGTTAGTAGATGTCACATGACTTCGATTTTTTTGTTCTAGAACATGCCGGTTTCTTCACGATGTTTTCCTTCGCCATTTTGAGAGCAGTGGTGATTAAATAATTTACACAAAGTAAAGCGCCTGTCTGGGTTCGAACCTACGACCTACAATTCGTAAGTCGCGGCCGTTACCACTTGGTCACCACCTGCTCCTTACTACAATTATACATACTACAATTATAGAAAACCTAATAGCAAGCGGCCTATGCACGGACACGGACCTATCTACGGTCACAGCACCTGTCTTACGTATGCTGCAATCGCATAGGAATGAAGCAAGCGAACTGTCACCAACCCGCGCGGTTGGCAAAGACAACACGCGTGCTCTAAGATGTGCGCGCACCTTTACAAGTGTATGCAATTGTGTAGTGATTGAGACGGCATTCGCTTGTGATCATAGGCCGTTACTTAACCCGTGCGATCGCGGTCTGATTGTCCATTAAGTATGAATTGTGTCAGATGAACAGGTGAAAACGGAATGTTAATCTTGCGGCGTCTTATGGCACGTTGGAGAGGTGCGGGTTGCTTACCCTGTAATTAATTTGAGACTAGCTCGAGAATGTAAAGTCAGGAAAGTTAACTACCAACTTATGTTATCCGTATATTTAAATCACAACTGTCATTCTTTGACAAAATAAAAATTGACAATAAAATGACGTAAGTATCTAATGTGTGAATAATGAACAACAAGCAGCGCCCCGCGGTTTCACCCGCATAAGTGTCGATCCCGTGGGGATATCGGGATAAAAAGTATTCTATGTCCTTTCCCGGGACTAAACTAACTCTATACCAAATTTCATCAAAATCGGTTCAGCGGTTTAAGCTTGCCCATTCATCTTTAAACCTTACCTATACTTTTCCTCTTTCCGGATTACAGAGATGCGGACGATTATTTCGACGCCTAAGTGTCCTTTGTTTTTTATTTTTATTTATTTGTATTGTAAGTTAGTCATTTATTTTAGTATCTAGTTTATATAGTTAGTTACATATAATATATAATAATCTGTTTTAATACTTGAAATATTTACTTAAGTTATATACTTTAGTGATAAAGTTAAAAATCTATTAAAGAAATTTGACAGATTGCAGTAGCTTGATGTGCTGGCGTCTGTACATCGCAAATTATTATAAAAACACTTCAAACTTTCTCCAATTAATATTTATTTCACATATCTACTGAATAACAGTTACAGTCTACTTCTGCTACATACGTGGTGTCCCTGGACGTATGGATCAAATCGAATAAGGGCGTGGGCAAGTTCATTTCAAAACGTTTTAAATAACAATAATAAAAAAAGGAAGGAAAGGAGAAGAGAAATCGAATCGTTTTAAAAAATATATTTAAAAATAAACTATCAGGGCTATCAATTTATTTTTTTTAGATAGCCCTGATAGTATTTTTTTTATGATTATTTTCTTTGAGCACTGTGCGAAGTGATTGAAAAAAAGAAATTAAAATTGGTCATAACTTTTGAACCGTAAAAAAATTCAACGACATTCTCAGGGTTAAAAAGTTTGGAAATGACCTTGCCCACGCCCTTATTCGATTTGATCCATACTTCCAGGAACACCCTGTATATATCGATGTGTCTACCGCTTTATGAATACAAGCGTGAAATTACACAAATTCATTTATATCTCATAAATAACACAACGAAATGTGACAGACAGCAATCTGTCTCTAGTTATTGTAGATCTTGTGAATAATGGTCGACATCGATCACACTTGTGACGTCTATCAAAATAACAGTGATCTATCATCATCTTGTATTTAAATGGATCCTTCTAAATATTTGAACTCGATACTTTATTAACTGGGCCTTTTTGGCGCAGCCATGAGGCACACTTTCCTGCTAATTACTGACATCGGACATCATTATAATTATCAGATGAATAGTTACACACCGATTTCTCTCTTTCATTCGTCAGTAATTTGACTTTCGAAAGAAGAAGACAAAGCGTTATTTAACTATACAGATGCTATACAACTTTTATTAGTATGTAAGGGGGTAAGTATAGATCATTTTTTCATCAAGTTTGTTTGTTTTGCTATTACGCAAAAATAGCTGAACAGATTTGGATGAAATGGCACATGATTTCACATGAATGACCCATTCATGTAGACGGTAGACCATGACTTGAATGAGACATAGGACTTTTTATCCCGATTTTCCCACGAGATCGAGAATTATGCGCGTAACCGAGGGGCGCATCGAGTATTTTATAAATTCCTAGTTTTCTCAACAACTTTTCTTATTCTCAAAATCAGTCAAAAATAATTAATGTTATTTAAGAGGGTCCAAAAGCAAAATTGCTTCCGACTTTTCATGACATTGACAGACTTATTTATGTTTAAAATAAAAATATCCAATAAATGATGATATTTTCAAACTTTATATCCAATAAATGATGATATTTTCAAACTTTTTGAGACAGAAACAAAATAATAAAATATTCCATCAGAAAGTATCTGCTCACCTTGCAAATAATATCCCAACAGTTATAAGCAATTTTATGTACTTAACTGACGTTTGCAAGAGCGCAAGCGCACAGTGTGACAGTAGTAAGGACGTGCTGGTCATAAATCAATTAATTTCGATGAATAAATTGCTTGATTGCAGTGCACCGTGCGACATTCCGACCACTACTGCAGGTTGTCAGACGCATCAGCATATCCAAAGGTGGCATACATTTTATGGAATTAAAAATGTTAAGTTGTTAAGAAATGTTTAGTTTAAAGCCTAACAATGTGACAATCTGATTTCTACTTTAATTATAATGAAAAATTGTTTAAAAAAATGTTCTTGAATCTAAGTAAAAACGCTGTAAATCATACTATAGAAAATAAAGTTTCTTCACACCAACTTCAAGTAATTTTAATCTAAAATATCATAAACATGAAAAACGCTATGCGGATTAAAAAAAAACTGTCAGGCCGTAAGTATCTGCTCACTTTACAAATAAAAACTTCAGTCAAAAGCAATTTTATGAAACTGTAGTTTGCAAGACCGCAAGCGCACAGTGTGACAGTAGTAAGGACGTGCTGGCCATAAATCAATTAATTTCGATGAATAAATTGCTAGATTGCAGTGCACCGTGCGACATTCCGACCACTACTGCAGGTTGTCGGATGCGTCATCACATGTAAAGGTGGGACATATTATGTCGTTAAAAATGTTTAAGACAGGTAGTTTCAAAGGGAAATCAGAAGGTACTGTACAGTCAGGGAAATTCAATAATTTGTGGAATGCAATATACTATTTAATGTTCAGAATTGATAACAACGACAGTTAATAACGTCACTCATCATCTCATCTGCCTAGCCTTTTTCCAATTATGTTGGGGTCGGCTTCCAAACTAACCGGATGCAGCTGAATACCAGTATTTTACATGGAGCGACTGCCTATCTGACCTCCATAACCCAGTTACTGGGTAATACGATACCCCGTGCCAGATTGGTTGTCAGATTTTCGGGCTTCTGACGAACCGTAACGACTGTCAAAGATCCACGAATGACAGCCGGGACCAACGGCTTAACGTGCTTTCCGAGGCATGGACAGGTCTCGGTATGTAAAGATGGTCACCCATCCACGGAACAACCGCAGAAAGCGTAGCTTAACCTGATCGATCGACCCGTGTGGCTGTTATTACTTAGCCACAAGCCCGCCAGTCCGCTTAGCGGTATTTGACGAATTGACAAATAAATCTAAATTAAATTGAATTCAATAGAAGGTATACAGAAAATCGCCACATACTACTATAACATATTCACTCACCCATTCGCAACTCCTCATGCACACTCCTACACACTCACTCACTGAACACTTAGCAATGCTTAGATGGTGCTAACAGTTCACTTCATTCTGTATGTTTGTTTCTGCTGCATGTATTGTATAGCTATTAAATTGCAAATCCTTAATTGGCTGTAAGACTAACTTAAGTATATACTTTAATTTTGTGAAACCATATTAATATCGAGTCCGCGTATCACTGGTCAGTTTCCCTCAGTCGTCAATTTATTTAATTCGCCAGTTTCATTGATTAATCAGTTTCACCGATTCGTCAGTTTTACCGATTAGACAGTTGCATTAACTCGACAGTTTCCAAATGCGAAGGTTAGGTTAGGTTAGTGGTCTGTCTGTCTGTTACCTCTTCACGCTTAAACCGCCGAACCGATTTAGATGAAATTTGGTATAAAGATAGTTTGAGTCCCGGGAAAGGACATAGAATTTTTTTTATCCCGATATTCCCACGCGATCGACACTTATGCGGGTGAAACCGCGGGGCGCTGCTAGTAATAAATAAATTGGAATTTAAGCAAATGGACACACTACGTCGATTTGCCGTGTTATAGTATAGTCATACAACTTTCAAAGAATGACAGCCGTGATTTGAATCATCATAATCAGCCTATTGTTCCCACTGTTGGGACACAGGCCTCCTCTCTTCGAGTGGGAGTGGGCTATAATCTACCACGCGGGCCCAGTGCGGATTGGTAGATGTCACATGTCTTCGAATTTTTGGTTCTAGAACATGCCGGTTCCCTCACGATGATTTTCTTCACCGTTTTGAAAGCAGTGGTGATGAAATAATTTACGCAAAGTAAAACACCTGTGTGGGTTGGAACTTGGAACCTACGACCTTACAACTCGTAATTCGCGGCCGTTACCACTGGGCCACCGCTACGCTGATTTGAAGAAGCATAATCAGCCTACAATGTTCCCACTTCTGGGACACAGGTCTCCTCGCGGTAAGTGAGAATGGGTCGTAATCCACCACGCGAGCCCAGTGCTGGTTGGTAGATGTCACATGTGATTTAAATATAAGTACGGATAATTATTTATGTTGGTAGTGAATTTGCTGAACAATTAACTTCCCTGACTTTACTTACTTAAAAGTCAACCTCTAGGTACTCTTAAAACCTCGAAAAATGTATGATTAACCGGTCAAGCGTCGCGGTTTGCCGATCGGCGACGAAACAATAGAAAATCAATTGTGTCTCATTAGCGGAGCTTGACAGATTAAACTGATGTAAATACTGATGAAGGTTTACTCCGGGTTTTTATTATTAAGGTGGAAGGGAAATAAGAGGGGAGGTCAGTTGTGAGTAGAGACAAAATATGACGTAGTTTTAATTACTAATGAAATAGTTTAGACGTATAATTTTAACATTAGAAGAATATGTGAAAGTAGACATGCTAAAGTAACGTTTTATATTTAAAATATTACCTTATTATAAATTATCATCATGTCATATTATTTGATATTGTAATTTTTTTTTTAAGTAATTTAAATTATAATACTACTTGTATTCCACTTCACTCAATTTATTTTTTTTTACTAAAAAGTCGCTTTTTTCAAATTTTAAATGACCTTAATGTTTTATTTTTATGACAGACGTTGTTAATTATTTAAATCTTTAATTAATCATAATCCGCACACTAACATAACTTTATTTGCGAGAGGAAAATGGCAATGAAATTCAATTGCACATATAACTAGAGACCCACGTGTAGACGAGCCGTCGGTATAAATGACATTAATGGAGCAATGAATCGGCTAAACGATGCGCGGGCGCATTCGATGCTGCGACTGACGTCAGCACACTGTGGGTCCATCACGGATTTTTCTGGACAAAATTAATTTATATAAAGGTTTTTTTTATCCTGTGATTTTTTTTTAGATTTGGGTGTACTGCAAGGGATTGCCTCTCGGGGATTGCAGGCGCGGTTTTATTATATTTTATCATTAAATAATAAACATTTACTCATTGCAAAAAAATACCCAGACAATCTAATATTTGTTTAAAATTAATATTAGGTCCTTACATATGAAATTGGCGTTTTTCGTACTGGCCACTTTAATCACGAATTTCTCCTCTTTGGTAAGGAATTCCAAATTCAAATTTGTACAGCTATTTACTCATGTATTTGTGCTTCGATGACCGTCATTCATTTGTTTTTTTTCTTCTGTTTTTTCTGTTTGCGTCACTCATTTTACAAAATGGAAAATTTAAAATATCGCATTATTTACGAGTACGAGTTCCGCCGTGGCACTAGTGCTGCGGAAACGACTCGAAGGGTGAATGATGTGTATGGCGGTCATGTTGCAAAAGAAAACACAGTTCGTTTTTGGTTCCAACGTTTTCGTTCTGGAAATTTCGACCTGCAGAACAAGCCCCGTGGACGGCCTGAGACCCAAGTTGATAATGGAGAATTGAAGGCTATTGTGGAAGCGGACCCATCGCAAACCACGTCCGAGTTAGCTGCAGGCTTCGATGTTAGTGATAAAACTGTTTTAATTCACTTGAAGCAAATTGGGAAGATTAAAAAGCTTGAAAGGTGGGTACCTCACGAATTGACTGAAGCAAACCGGCAAACGCGCGTCGACTGCTGCGTTACATTACTTGAATTGGAATGTCTTAGACATCCTCCGTACTCCCCGGACCTTGCTCCAACAGATTACCATTTTTTTCGCAATTTGGATAACTTTTTGCAAGGGAAAAAATTCAACTCCGATGGGGCAGTCCAAATCGCCTTCAAAGATTTTATTGATTCCCGTCCGACTGGTTTTTTTAGTAAAGGGATCAATGAACTACCTATAAGATGGCAAAAGTGCATTGAAAACAATGGTTCATACTTTGATTAATTAAATATATTATATTAAAAAATATTCGACTTTTTGTTCCTTCCATACAAAACGCCAATTTCATATGTAAGGACCTAATATTTGTTTAAACTTAAATTGCCTACTTAATTCTAATATTCCACGAAATGTAATCCTTTCAAATTAATATTTAAGCTTTAACACATTTTCATAATTCACAACTAAACCCATCAAAGTTAAACAACACAAGATCTACACGAACCCATTACCGTTCTAATAATGTTATAATAACTAATTCTGTTAACACTAAAATTCGCAGAAACCGACGCTTACTTACCTATATACAGTAAAACGGGGCTACTTTGAACAGGCGGGGGGCTACTTTGACCAGGCCGATCACAACGCTATGACGCGTTCCCCATACCCCGCGCCTCGCGCAATATTACTCGAGGTCACGCACACTTGCTGAGCACACGTGAAAACCGATTTTGGCGCTCTGTCAAAGTAGCTACAAAATCTGTCAAAGTAACCCTGGAAGTCAAAGTAGCCCCGTTTTGCGGTACATATTTCAAATTAAAGTCGCTGTTCGTGTCCATACTTATATGTCGGGACCCCTCCGTGCCTCGGAAAGCACGTTAAGAGGGTCCCGGCTGTCATTCATAGATCTTTAACAGCCGTTACGGGTAGTCAGAAGCCTGAAAGTCTGACAACCAGTCTTACCAAGGGGTGTCGAGTTACCCAGCAACTGGGTTGTGGAGGTCAGAAGGTCAACTCTCGTAATTTAAAACGATCAAAATCTAGTCGCAGTCTCATCTCGGCGACAAACAAATGTCAAAAACTTGTCAAAAATGTAGAGAAATTAGAGATATTTTTGTCCGAATGAGACTGAGATCAGACTGTGAATGTTCTTAAAATTACGAGAATTGCCCCTCTGATAGGCGGTCGCTCCATGTAAAATACTGGTATACATCTGCATCCTGTTAGGCTGAAAGCAGATCCCAACATAGTTGGGAAAAGGCTAGACAAATTGAGTTTTTTGTGCCTGTATATGTGACCGCGTTGTTCTCCTAAATTACCAATTACGCAACGGATTTTGATACGTTTTTCACCACCCACCGTCAACTTGTGACAACTACCACCTCCCGCACCGCGCAGCTACCTCAGATAATGTTTTAGTTAAGCGGTCGACCTATTCTATTTATTCTAGAAAAGTGTGTGTCTAATATATTTATTCATTAAACTTTCGTACCACATTCTCTGATAACACAACTACATACACATGACATTACACCCCACATTTACCCACCTCTACTGTTTTCGTATGTTTTTTCTATGTAGTTAGCTTCTTTTTACTCACATTTTAGTTCAAAGCTAACTTAATTAATATGAATTCTATTATGAAATTATCAATAACAATCTTGCTCTAGCAAAATCCATTCAATTATTAACATTGTGTATTGTTTGGGTCGCCAAGATACAGGTATCACCTAGTTTGGGACCCTTTGTTGAATTAGTCTAAGTTTTCTGTTAGTTATAATTAAAATTTAACTAATTATTTTGCAATATAACTAATTTAATTTTAAAATTAAAATTAAATTAGTTATATTGCATGCCAATACTTGCATGTTTGTATTCTATGTGCAAGTTTAATAAAACTATTTGAATCTATATTATGTTCTCCTATGAATAAATAACTAAATAAAATTCAAAGACTGATATATCAACGCACAGCCTAAACCGCTGGTCCTAGACACATGAAATTTGGAGGGTGTGTTCTTTGTGAAAAGTAAGTATATCCACTAAGAAAGGGGTTTTTCGAAATTCCACCCCTAGGAGGGTGAATGGGGGGAGGGTGAAATTTAAGAGAAGCTAGTTTTAATATAATAAAGATTTAATCTTGATGTGTTGTCATGTCTTAAAAATCATGCGAAACAGGGGCGGGTCGCTAGTCATACACGTTCTGTGATAATCTGGGTCGGATTATAAAACATCAGACGGGAAATCTACTTAACGGTTACACCTCCCATGATGGAGAAGCTACATTTCTAACTTGTATACGAAACCCGACTCTGGTGAGTTAAAATCTTGAATTTAATTTTGTCGAATATTTTGTTTCACATCTTAGCATAGGCTATTTTTTCAGCCTTTGTCTCTGTTCCCACCACTATAATTTCATCACCACTGCTCACAAAACGGTGAAGGAAAACATCGTGAGGAAACCGGCATGTCCTGGAATCAAAAATTCGCAGACATGTGTCATCTACCAACCCGCACTGGGCCCGCGTGGTGGATTACGGCTACTCTCTCTCACAGAGAGCCTGTATCCCAGCAGTGGGAACATTACAGGCGGATGATTATGCTTATGCTCTGTTCCCTCGTTTAAAAATTGCCTGAGTTACCTCTAAGTTAGTTTTCTAACTAAAGAATAAGCACGTGTCATGACATGTGTTTTGTCTGTTTAAATGTGTGCATTGAAACGGCTAAGTAAATAAATAAACATATTTGCTATAGATACTTATAATATTACTCATCATCTGCCCAGCCTTTTCCCAATTATGTTGGGGTCGGCTTCCAGTCTAACCGAATGCAGCTGAATACCAGTATTTTACATAGAGCCACGGCCTATCTGACCTCCACTAACCAGTTACTGGGTAATACGATACCACTTATTGGTAAGACTGGTTGCCAGACTTTCGGGCTTCTGACTACCCGTAACGACTGTCAAAGATCCACGAATGACAGTCGGGACCAACAGCTTAACGTGCTTTCCGAGGCACAGTGGGGTCTCAGTATGTAAAGATGGTCACCCATCCACAGACCAACCGCGGCAAGCGTAGCTTAACCTGGTCGCTCGACCTGTGCGGTTGTTATTATTTAGCCACGGACCCCTCCATAATATTACTCAACGTGCGTTATTTGTTCTCTTGTTGAAGATAGTTTTTGATTAAAAAAAAAAGAGGTCTTTACTTGACGCAGATCTAACGTGACAGTACTAGTGTTTTTTTTTATTTTGACAATATATTTATCCAGTTTTATTGATTTATTTTTGTCCATCGTGTAGTCCGTGTCGGAACACAGTGTCAGTGCGTGTATTGGCTCGTCCTGTCTGCGCGCGTGGGGTCCTGATACACTAATCCTATTTATATTGTCGTGTCATTACCGTATTACACCCACCGCCGACCGCATCCGCGCTGCAACCATAACCTTCGCATTAGAACGCAATAATTTTTTTATGAAGAAAAAAGACGGGTTGCACTCCGGGAGTGCCGGCAGAAGTGAAAACTTGAATATTAACGTTGAAATAAATCAATTATTAATTGAATTAATATAAGTAACTCATTTTTTTTTCACTATTTCTGCGTCACTTTTTTCATTAATAGATGCACTTTGTTCAATTTCCATATTTTATACACTATATACACGAATTTTACGAATACACAGCAGTGTAGGTACTACACCCACACCCACACCCACACCCACACCCACCATCCATCCATCCATCCATCCATCCATCCATCCATCCAATTGTCGTGTGTCACTTGGTTCACTTCGGTTGGCGCCGCCGTAGTAGTCTCTCCTGACGGTCACGTGTCCTGACGTGATGTCCTGACGCGAGCTTAACATTTTTTACCCATTACAAAAAAGTGTGCAACGCCGCTAAAGAAGATTACACTTCAAAAAAAAAAACTAAAATCTTCGTTCTTATTTGATAAGCAAAAACTTGATTGGTCTCTTAAAAATATTAACATGAAAAATGTACGGGTTAGATTTTGTTGCCAAAAAGCTGTAGTTCGCCTTTCAAGTAGTAAGTTGAAATTACCCAGTTTTTATCGGAGACAAAACTTTCAGTTTAATTAACACAACAAAGTAAACAACGATTTATTATTTTTTTTTATTTATTTAATATAAAATATCTGTTTATTTTCGAACTAACTTCACTGATATTTCTATACCTAAATAAACTACCCACCTATGGGAACGTTATTGGATAAAAATAAAAATAATTATTAATGTAAGATACAAATAAAATTAAAACAGAATGGTTTATTATGCAATAGAATCCTCGGTAAACAAGTGTGACTCAATCATGTTGTTTGCAACAATTCTCAACAACTTCAGATTTGTCGCCTAGGTCAGACCGCCAGAGTAAACTGACTATATCCGGAATCCTCTATTGTCGCATTAACAAACAAGAAAACTGCTCGTCGAGATTTATAAACGGCGCATTATTTAATAATAGACTGATCCTGATTATCTAACTAAATATCTCACATCCAGTTTTTTTTTTTAATTTGTCTTTGCCCTTTTCACGCAAGTAAAATCACATCCAGCCACTTACGTCATTAAAAAGAATAGAATTTTAAATAAAACCACAGAGGAATTAGCATTCGAATTTCAAAAGCTTGTTTTTTTTTGATTTGGCAAAAGCACTTCATTTCGCATTCCCGTCTTGTCGAGGTGAGATTATCGTCACTCGCATAACACCGGAGGAGGGAGGAGGGTCCCGGGCCCATTGTGAGTTGCCGCCAAATGTGGGAACTGATGATTTATCTCGTAAACCTTTTCATGTTTATTATATTAAGAGCTTATTTTGAATCTACGAGACGGATAATAGAGGACCTTGATATTGTTGAACTTGTTTAAAGGAACGAAGATTGGTTGGAAAATAAATTGTATTTGCCAGAAGATTACGTTTATCCCTATAAACCATAGAATTGAAACAGACAAAATAATAACCTACTTTGTAGATTGCGCTAACAAAAAAAGGAATACATACTTATTTGAATTAAGAATTTGAGACAATTTTCAAGTTATGGAACAACAAACGGAATGTCATACTTAACAAAGTTCAAATTCCATTACAAACAAAAACTTATTAGGACCTTTTTGTTACAAATGATCACTCAAAAATCAACTTAGAATACATTTTACTAAAGCAGAAAATTATCCGAGATTATGAACACTGCTAGGTATAGGTACAAACCTTTTTTTTCCAAGATTATCTAAAGGCAGTAACTTTGAATCTAAATTGTCTACTCTAGTCAAACATTTTTATTTTTACCTTCAAAACTCCAACCAAGTATAATTTTAAAAAGCAGCCAATACGCAAACGTTTCAATGTAAACATGGACTCGGTTCGATATCGTGTGCAAACACAATTTGCTCCGAAATCGTGTTTGTACCGTTTAATTTGGAATCGACTACGATTTAATCAATTAACCGAGTCAAATCGAGTAATTAAGTATCGGTATCCTTTAGCTGTTAATGTATTAATTAGTCTTTGCTGAATTGTGTTTATTTTACTGAAAATTATGAGCGAATGAGCGCACATTATGTTTGCTTACCTACTTATATTCGTTTGCTGTTTTTCTTTTAAGAAAAACTCAGTCTATTTATTTATTAGTAAGAGGTTTTAAAGTGGGAGAGAGAATGATTTTCTTTCGTTCTCATGCTAGATTCCTAATTTTTACCGACTGTTGTTAGGATAATTTCTACATTGCAATTTAGGTACCTACCTCTCTCTTATACTTTCATACATGCTATTGTTTGTGTTTCTGTTGCAGGGAGCTGCTAGTAGGTACATAATTAATAATTAGCAGATTGACATCCTACGTCAAATTGCCGTTTTATAACCATTTCATACAACTGTCAAAGAGTGACAGTTGTGATTTTAATATCCGGATAATTTAAGTTGCTGGCAGGAAAACAGTTGAACCAACTATGATACCATACTTTAAAATCAAAATATCACCATTATTCGAACGTCAAATAACTGAAGACAGTCCCCCAAAACGCCCGCCTTTCACCACTTCCTAGTCATAGTATAAAGCTTTATACTATGTCCTAGTGCTTTCGCTGGGAAGAAGAAATGGCGCAACAAACTCCCCAGCAGCACAGCTGTCTGTTCAGTTATAGAAAAACTTGATTCTTTACAATAGTAGGTATGCAAATTAATTAACATGTACGGGACACAGAACATCACACTAATATCACACCCCGGACACTCCATACAACGCTCGCAAAATAATTACCTACTACCACTACATTGACAAATGACGTTTGTATACGTGTAAATGTGTGCGTGAAATCTAGTAGGGCTGGCTGGCAGTACTCGGCAGTAGTGCGTAGGCGGCGGCGGCGCTGCCCGAACGTATGCAACAATGGGGCGCCGCGCGCCGCGACACTAGGTACTCACAGAAATCTAATTAATAACATTTCTATTGTACTACTTTTCAAGTCGAAGAACGAATAGAACGTGAAAGAAAGATACATAACTAAGACAATAAAGAGAGAGAGCAATAATTTAATAGTTGGTATGTTAATATTAAGGAAGTTTTAATTGTTCTAAAACGAAGAAAACTTGGAAAATAAATGAATAATAGAGAAAATTATGAAAATAAATTATCACAACACTGGCTTAACTTGTTTGTCTGTAATATACTAGCTTTTATTTTTTATGGGTTCAAAGGATATTTGAGTTGCTGTTCCTTTCCTTACCTTCTTTCATGTTTCGGGAACCGAAAGAAACTCCTGTCTTTATCGTTCCTCGATGAAGATAAGCATCCAAATAATGCACAAAATACAACCATCGTGATTAACACAAAATATAAAACTTTAAAAAAATAATGTGTTCGTATCAGCAGTAGGTAGGTACAGCGCTGCGGTTCTTGTGTATGTGAGCGCCATTGTTAAAGAGCAGGCGACGAACACATCGAAGTGCGGGGTGAGGTGCGGTAACTGATGTTAGTGCGGGGAAGGGAGTGGCCTTTCTGTACGTAGTACTTTAAGTATTCTGTGCTAATATTATAAAGGCGAAAGTTTGTGAGTGTGTGTGTGTGTGTGTGTGTGTTTATATGTTTGTTACTTCTTCACGCTCAAACGGCTGGACCAATTTTGATGAAATTTGGTATAGAGATAGCTTGAGTCCCGGAAAAGGACATAGGGTACTTTTTATCCCGATATTCCCACGGGATCGAGACTTATGCGGGTAAAACCGCAGGGCGCAGCTAGTTAAATATAATTATAATTTGCCATAATTATGTCAGCTAGCCTAAGCTTCAAAATTGAGAGAGTAAGATTTTCAAAGAAAACATAATTTTACTGTTATCTAGCATAATTTAGTGCAGAGTTCGACGTTAAATGTTAATGAGAGAAAATTTTAGTGAATTGGAATCGCGACGCCCGTCGAAGTACACTTTATTTAATTTTACTGGAATTATTCACGCTCAGGGTTGTCGCGATACTAAATAAATTATGTAACTTTTTGCATCAAAATCAGTTGAAAGAGTTATCTTATCATTCTTCTAACACCACAATCCGGAGAAAATACGATTCATCGACGTAAATGCGCTAATACAAAGTCCTTAAGAATATAATACAAGGTAAAATTTTAATCACCATTTTCCTCTTAAGGGGTCATTGTACTCATCATTATGAACAACTTTTACTATGGGACCAAATCTGGAATCGTGAAAAAGAAATCAGCTGTTCCCTACATTTTGACGAGTTATCTATACATATAAAATTCAAAGTCCTGACTGACTGACTGATAAACAGCCTAAACCGCTGGTCCTAGAGACATGAAATTTGGAGGGTTTGTTCTTAATGAAGAGTAGGTATCCACTAAGAAAGGGTTTTTCGAAATTCCACCCCTAAGAGGGTGAATGGGGGGAGGGTGAAATTTCACGCGGACGAAGTCGCGGGCAGAAGCTAGTGCGATCATAAATGTAGGGAATAGCTGATTTTTTTTTCACGATTTCAGCCTGTATATGAAAAGGAGATTCTATGAAATTTAAAATAAATACTTATAAGTGGGTACAGCGGGGTAATTGCGTAACACACTATCAGTCGCAATGGCTTTCATTTTGACAGTTCAACAACATTCATTGCGTTATTACGTTGTTGAGCAGAATTTTTCACTAACATAAAAAGCAATGGATTAGCAATATCCTTCAAAATGATTCAAATTGTGATTGATAGTATTACTTACGCAATTGAGTGCAGATCTATCAAAAAACAGAAATTATTCGATAAAGATTACAAACCTATAAGTATCAATTTAATGCAACTAACAAAACATAACAAACAACATCCCAACACAAAAAATAAAAAATTCAATTCAATTGAAACAAATTATTTTACGATTCAAACCCGCTTGGCGCTAAGTAACAATCAATAATATTTAATCACAGTGCCACTGGCTCGTTCATTTGATATCGAACTTTTACCAATTGTAATGGAGATCAATTGAACAGTTTAAATTAACTATTAACAGTGGCCAATGGTTCAATCAGGCCGCGACAATCCAATCGAAGGAATAAAAATAATGAGCTGGTGCAGTTGTGAAGGGTTTTTTGATGCGTTTCCTTTGATAAATGTGTAGTTTACATGACATCTACACGCAAACTGTGAACATGACTTCAGCACGTCAATTTAGACCCCCTAAAGTAGCTAACAATAAAAGGCTAACCGAAGAGAAATTTGCGTCGGTTATCAAGAAAAAAAAATGTGCGGTTTCATACAAAGGAGAATGCCGTCAAATATAGGGCGCCCTGTACCAAACGAAAAAAGTCCGTTTTCACAACCAAACCTAGTCTATTTGGAGGCGAATTTAATGCCCTTCCTATATTGCTAACTATTTTTTATATGGATTCCCGCAATTCGTATTTATTTTGTGATGTCCCACTGCAGGGCAAAGGCCTCCCTACTCTCTTTCCACTTCTCTCCGTTTAAAGCCGCAGTGGAGTCATTGCGTAACACACTATCAGTAGCAATGGGTTTCATTTTGACAGTTCAACAACATTCATTGCGTTATTTGTGGTGTTGAGCAGACACATTTTCGAAACATATAGAGCAATGGATTGGAGATATGCTTCAAAATTATTCAAATTGAGAGTAATACGTTACGCGTTAGTGTGTTACGCAATTAGGGTGCAGTTCTTGTTGAAGGAGTGCATCCAGCTCATCCCGCCATCTCGTGATGGTGTTTTGAGTTTCATTTAGATTAAGATTTTATTTTTACTTTAGTCCTCCATGTACTAAAATAAATAAATAAATTATTTTTCAGATTCCGCACTTTGTTTCCGAAAAGGGATTGAAGATTTTTTATGAAGCCTGACACTAACTGTCGCGCCATTTTGTTTTTTTTTCAAGATGGCGCCCTCGCATGATACCTATATATATCGATAGCTGACATCATCTGTTTTGATATCATGCATTTTACGAATTCTTCTAAAACATTTGACACGTTTGAACTGTGTACCCCCAGAACATGTAATAAAATGATAATTTGTGATCAGCGCAGCCCTACCAGCACCTGTCAGTCATCATTTGCGTGACCGGCTCTCTCTGGCCTTTAATCGGTTCAAACGACGATATAGGTACACTCGCTGCTACATACTTTTGATTCAATTTGGTGCTTTTTTCATTCGTTTTAGTCATTCTGATTAGTGATTTTTTTTAACTTGATATCTACAAGGTGTAAGAGAGAGATCAAAACTGCGTCCATCAATGGTTTTTTATGCTGTATTACGTAGGCTTAAAGCATCATTTCACTTGAGACTGATTAAGTGTAAAAACAACATTGTGACTACTGTATTCCACACCATTTACATCACCACTAAGCATCTCATTTTAGTGTGAATGTTTGTATTTTAAAACTAAATCTAACCTACCTGACATTTATAGAGAAAACTATAATTTATAATATAATTTATCTGGATACTCGTATATACAACAATAATTTAATTTAATATCTATTTCAAATTTAATTTCATTTCATTTTTATTTTTGATACTATGGGTGTACCTATGTGTAAAAACTTGCATGAAATAAACGAATTTTATTTTTATTATTTTTATTTTAATGGAAGAATGAAAAATGTTAAATAGTTTTGCTACATAGATTTGAAATACATGAGACAGTGGTTTAGCCATGTCTGTCTGATTAGAATCCTGCAATAGAATAAGGTTTAGATGTAATGTCTTATATGCGCATCACACTTCAGGTCCAGTGGAAAATCAGCGTCAGGCACTAGTCGTCTGGCATTTTTGCTGAACTGGACCTATTTTCGTGCTAATTTCTCACAACGCACTTTACACCTTTTATTTGTTTTCTTTTTTTACGTATAGTATAATATGTTGTGTTGTGTGCGTTTTAATCTGTGCTAAATAAATTTATTTTCTTTTTTCTTTCTATAAATATTTTAAGACGACAGTTTTTATATAATTCTAGTCTCTCTTCTTTAGAGTTAAGATTTTATTTCTAAACCTATTCTAAACCAATAAATGATAATTGTTTAGAAGGATTATCCATAACATGACCCTAAGAACTGATTTTTGTAACTAAATACTTTCCCAGCATGAAGAAAGTGATCTAGTATTTCTTCATTGATACCTACAATCCTAACTTACGCCTTGGAGTGCGAAACTTCAAGCAAACCTACTCCCCGCGAGTGCCTTGAAACTTTCTCCTCATTAAATTAGAATAGAAAGAATTGGGTTGAATATAAGAATAGAAAGAGAAGAAAGATTGTATTACATTTCAGGTATTTATTTAACTGTTTATGATGACGATTTGATGCGTGGTTTGTACGATCTAATCACACTAATATTATAAAGGCGAAAGCTTGTGAGTGTGTGTGTTTATATGTTTGTTATTTCTTCACGCCCAAACGGCTGGACCAATTTTGATAAAATTTTGTGTGGAGGTAGCTAAAACCCTGGATTAACATATAGGTTACTTTTTATCCCGATATTCCCACGGGATCGAAACTTATGCGGGTGAAACCGCGGGGCGCAGCTAGTTGAATATAACAGAGGGGCAATTCTCGTAATTTTAAGAACGTTCACTGTCTGATCTCAGTCTCAATCTGTCAAAAATACCTCTAATTTCCCTACATTTTGACATTGATTGTAGAAAGATGAGATTGCGACTAGATTTTGAACGTTGGCCTTCACGCATACCAGTTACATTGGGATTTTATTCCACACTACACTAAGTATCAAGGAATATCCTGTCACCTTGAACCATCAAGAAAACCGTATTACTAAGAATAATTCGCCGGCCTGTGGTACCCTTTGGTCGAGCAATTACGTGCAATTATCGGGAGGACGCGGCGACGCTACTCAATTGGCGTCGATACCGCTATATCTAATGAACGCACTTACTGCTGGCCGTTTGTAGGTACGGTTTCTTTTTCGCTTTTTTTCGGTTATCGACCCTTGTGAAAAGTTGTAGAGAAGAGTCGCTTGTGTTGAAATTTTATAGATATATAACTTGATGGAAAATATTGGAAAAAATTAAAGGAGTAGGTATGTAAGAATTTTGGCAGATGGCGTTCTGTCCGGTTCTGCCTACCACCCATGGGAAAACGGCGTGAGTGTATATAATGTATATTCAAGCTTATGTTTCAAATTAATATTATTTCAAGTTAAACAAATGTCAACTTTATTTTAATGTTAATTAAGTTGATTTCACAGTGACAAGCACTATTGAAAAAGTTATAAAAATGTTTGAAGTTGTAGCGTAAACTGAACTTAATTGTGTAGGATTTTAAAGTTATTTTCCATAAACTCATTTTTGGCAAAAAAATCGCGAATGCAAATTAGGTATGTATGTATTGGGAAATTAATGATGCAAGATGTCAAAGAAGAAACAGCGGTCTGTTGTCCTTAAAATTGTTTTCTTGGATATGAATTGAAATTAATTTGACTGCTGAGATAACGATGCTGGAAAACAAGACATGCTGCGCCGACCCCAAATAAATGGCAAGAAAATAATGACGAAAATGAAATCAAACCCAAAAGATTTTTTTACATTGTTTTAACAATCAAAATCGCCAGTCTCTTGGGTACATTACCAGTCGACAGCGATGCGGAGAAATTTTTCGACACTATATTTCAGTTGGGTTATCATATTTTTATGTTAAAATAGTTTGTTAGTTAATTTAGTGCTGATTTTTCATTCACAGTCTGATCTCAGTCTCAATCTGTCAAAAAATACTTCAAAGGGGTTAGAAGATTTTTGTATGGAGGGTGGCCCTAAGGTCGGTCGCCATTTTGATTTTTTTTCAGAATCACGGTGCACAACAAAAGTTATATATTTAGATAGAGGACACTTACACAAACAAAAAATATAATATAACATAATATCCTAAAGCGTCAGGTTTCGGAGTTATTCACCGAAATATAATTCGAAAACAACAAGGATTTTTTTGTTTTTTATCCCTCCAGGTAAGCATATTGAACTATTGAGGTAATAGAAACGTTATGAAACCTTTATGGAAAAGAAACAAATGAAGAATAGACATTTTTAAAATAAATAATTATAAACGGCTAACAGTGGTGGCCAAGTGGTAACAGCCGCGACTTACGAGTTGTAGATCGTAGGTTCGAACCCAGACAGGCGCTTTACTTTGTGTAAATTATTTCATCACCACTGCTCTCAAAACGGTGAAGGAAAACATCGCGAGGAAACCGGCATGTCCTAGAACCAAAAATTCGAAGACATGTGACATCTGCCAACCCGCACTGGGCCCGCATGGTGGATTACGGCCCACTCCCTCTCGCCGAGGAGGCCTGTGTCCCAGCAGTGGGAACATTATAGGCTAATTATGTATGTATGTATTATGTATGTATTTATAGTTCGTTTTTTAATCCCAGAGACTAATCTGACATTTAAGTCTTTTGTGTTTTCGTTTTTTTTTTTAGTATAGAAGTTTGATACACTTGTCAGATTAGTCTCTGGGATTAAAAAAACGAACTATAAATTGCCGTGTTTAATTATTTATTAAAAAATGTCTATTCTTCATTTGTTTCTTCTCCATAAAGGTTTCATAACGTTTCTATTACCTCAATAGTTCAATATGCTTACCTAGAGGGAAAAAAAACAAAAAAATCCTTGTTGTTTTCGACTTATATTTCGGTGAATAACTCCGAAACCTGACGCTTTAGGATATTATGTTACATAACATTTTTTGTTTGTATAAGTGTCCTCTATCTAAATATATAACTTTTGTTGTGCACCGCGATTCTGAAAAAAAATCAAAATGGCGGCTGATTTTAGGGCCAAAACCTTCAAACCCCTTTCCCTACATTTTGACAAGTTTTTGACATTTTTTTGTCGCCGAGATGAGACTGCGACTAGCATTTAAACGTTTTAAATTACGAGAATTGGCCTTCAGGTCGGAACTTTATTCGAGGAATAATTTTGAAATATTGAGAGTTATTTCATACAAAAACTGTCCTTTTCTTATTCCCTGAATAAAAGTTATCTGGCGATGGAAAACTCAGCCCTTAGTTGTTGAAGTTTATCCAGTGTGTATATTCTTATCCTCTATAATAAAACTTTAACAATCATCAATGCAACAGAGTCAATGTAGCCGTCTATTTAAAACTAGATCCATAAAACCCGACACCCACTGCTCAGCATTTCAACACCAACTTTGACACAGAAACAGAGGTAGGTATTTCGAGAACTCAAAACATTAAACTAAACACAAAGTTAAAACGACCAAATTCCAACTAAGTTTGGCCAAATGGCTCTCAAACTAACTAAATTTAGTTAACCAATCAGTGTAACAGTTAGTGTAAATCTGAAAATTGACTGGTTCAAACTAATGGTGGTTAACTACCTAACTGGTTCGAGTCGATATAGTCGATCGGGCGGCCGTCGGGCTCTCAATCCAATTACTACTCATTAGGGGGCATCCATTAATTACGTGAGGCGTTTAGGGGGGGCGGGGGGGTCACCCAATCTCATGTGCGGAGAGGGGGTCCTGGCAAGTATCACGTACTTTTTTTTCCGCAAGAAACAGTGTAAAATTGCGTTTATGAGAGAAAGAAGTAAGAAAATACTTTTTTTTCAGCAAACATGACGCAGAGGAAAGGACACAAACACAAAAAAGAACAAGTACATACGCGTTATGGCAATTATAAATACCCATAACGACATAAAAAATATACATATTTTCTGCATTCCTATAATCCGAAGAAATGTAGCAAAGTAACTAGTTTCGTAGCACTTTCGTAGGCGTTTCGTAGCACTTTGCTACGCGCATTTAAATACATCCAAATATTAACTTTTTAACACTATTTATAGTCGATTAACGACTGAAACTTGATTTAAAAGTGATGTTGAATCATTATACTGTGTATTATTTGCTAGAATAACAGTAAAACAATCATTCTATCTTCTACAAACAGCGGTATTTTCAAAACTGACCGCTAGACGATTCAATCAGCTATTTCCATATACCTACGTGTAAGCTATATAGCTCATAGCGCCACAATAATTGCTCCGGGCGCCGTCCACGATTGCATATCAATACAATGCTCATATTTGCTAGTAATTGAGCTTATTGCTCGAGTGGAACGTTATTGGCTTTTATTGTGTTAGGAGGAACTGATTGAGACGAGTCTTGCAGCGTGACGTCGGTATCGCACCAATTGATTATATTCATTAAGTCTATTAAAATGCGTGATACAATTATTATACAACTAACTATTACCCTTTTTGGACGAATTTTTTGATGACCTAATAATTCTTTGGCTTCTTTTTTATATACATGTACTAGCTGCGCCCCGCGGTTTCACCCGTATAAGTCTTAAGCCCGTGGGAATATCGGGATGAAAAGTATCCTATGTCCTTTCCCGGGACTCAAACTACCTCTGTACCAAATTTCATCTGAATCGGTTCAGCGGTTTAGGCGTGAAAAGGTAACATACAGACAGACAGAGTTACTTTCGAATTTATAATATTAGTATGGATATATTATTAATATTATTTTAAATCTTAGTAGCTTATATTATATAAATATTATCTTGTTGGAAAATAAAAAAGTAATAAAGCTAAAACTATTTACTTTAGGCATGTGCTAAATTATAACTAACTATACAAATGAATCATCTGCCTAACCTTTTCCCAAATACGTTGGGGTCGACTTCCAGTCTAACCGCATGCAGCTGAATACCAGTATTTTACATGGAGCGACTGTATAAAACTCTCCACCTTGTATAAAACTTTAATTGGCAACTGATTGAGACGAGCCTTGCAGTGTGACGTCGGTAACGTGTCAATTGAGTATATTGATTAAGAATATTATTATATGCACGCATAGGTTTATTTACATAATCAGCCTATAATGTTCCCACTGCTGGGACACAGGCCTCCTCTCTGTGAGAGGGAGTGGGCCGTAATCCACCACGCTGGCCCAGTGCGGGTTGACAGATGTCACATGTCTTCGAATTTTTTGGTTCTAGGACATGCCGGTTTCCTCACGATGTTTTCCTTCACCGTTTTGAGAGCAGTGGTGATGAAATAATTTACACAAAGTAAAGCGCCTGTCTGGGTACGAACCTACGATCTACACCTCGTAAGTCGCGGCCGTTACCACTTGGCCACCACTGCACTGCTGCTGATAGGTTTATTTATTTATTTAATACTTTAAGCACACAAATGTTCAGAGGCGGACTTAACGCCTTAGGTTTAATGGTGTGTGAGGGGCTCGTGGCTAAATTATAACAGCCACACGTGCCTATCGAAGGTTAAGCTACGCTTACCGCGGTCGGTTCGTGGATGGGTGACCAGCCATTGCGTATTGATACTCCTCCGTGCCTCAGAAAGCACGTTTATCCGCGATCCCCCGCTGTCATTCGTAGATCTTTGACAGTCGTAACGGGTAATCAGAAGCCCAAAAGTCTGACAACGAGTCTTACCTGGTATCATGTATTCCTGTTACCCTGGGTTGTGGAGGTCAGATAGGGAGTAGCTTTCAGTTGCATCCGGTTAGACTGGAAGCCGACCCCAACATAGTTGGGAAGACGCTAGGCAGATCGAGGTTGATTGATGAATTAAGTATGCTATTGTATGCATGCATTGGTTTATTGTTGTGTCAAATTTTTGGGCCTGTAGTCTATCTTGAGTCAGGGTCGGGTGGCAAATTAGTGTGGGCTTAGTAATATCAATTATAGCTCTATGAAACCTTGACTGAGTTGTAATTCACCCCTTTTATGTGTGGTGACTGCGGTGAAATTGGACTTTGCACTTGCAGTTGTTTACAACTGTAAGTTTATTTTAATCTGTACTAATAATAATGCTGAAGAGCTTGTTTTAGCGCGCTAATCTCTAGAAGTACCAGTCGGATTTGAGAACATATATTTACATTTGATAGCCCAATTCTTGAGGAAGGCTATAAGCTATTTAACATCACGCTAGGACAACTAGGAGCCGAGTAAAAAAGAAAAGAAAATCAGAAAGAACGTTAAGCGAAAACGAAGTAACAGCGCGGACAGGCGATGCGATACGACGGGGTGGGTCGGGGGAACACGAAGTTTTACGCAGACGAAGTCGCGGGCAGAAGCTAGTGCTTAGGATATAATGGTTGGTAGACAGTGAAGACTTCGCAGAATTCTTACAAATACATATAAAAGAAACATTATTTTGATTGTTTTCGAAACTTTAACAAAAACATAAAAACATTGATTCAATGATTTTAATTTGAATATTGCGTCCTTTATCCACCCTGATATTTCTACTTGTTTTTGACATAATACCTACTAAGTAGGTACTTTTTAATTTTGGTCGCAATACAAATATTATTCGCCTTTTGATCCGCCGTAAGCGTCCATTGGTAAAAAGAGAAGCGAGTATCTTTTGTTGTTTATGATCAAATATTAGAATCCTAGCGAATACGGCTTGACTAAGGATAGTTAGGGTTCCGTACCACCAGTCCGTGAAATAAATCGTTAAAAATTAATTTTTCATGGGATTCTTTTGTGGTGCTTTTAATTCTAATTAATTGCCATTATAGTGGTTACAGTTACTTGTACGAATTTCAACCGTTGAACTATTTGTATTACGGTTCTTAACTTAGCCTTGTGGCAGACAGACGTCTTGGCTTTTTTTTTATTGCTGAATGGGTCCGCTCCTGACCTCGATCCGCTTGATAGAAAGCGATGGATGAGGTCTATGATGAAACGAGCATGCCCAGAAGATGCCTAAAGCACTGGAACTCCCACGCATCGACGAAACACAGCAGGCTGCTTGACGCCGGACTCCGATGGGAGAGTGCTCACAAACTAGGCGGGCGTTAGCCCTACCACCGCAAGGGAAGAATTGGCCTGTCAAATAAGGTGTTGGGTGTGACTGTCCAGGATGCGCCGAGCGCTTGGTTCAGTTGAGCAACTGGCAGAACAAACTGCGCTACACGAGGAGGCTTCTTCATGCATCCCAAAACTTAGTAATGTGGTCCCATTTGCTTCGTAATTAACTTCGTACATTAACATAGTTTTTAGCACTTTAAATTATCTTTAGTTTGCCGTCACGGTTAATATTTTTATTTTTTACTATAGAAGATTTTTTATAACTCTTTTTATAGTACATAACCTATGTATTTACTACCTACTTTAACTGCTTTATTAAAGCTTCCTAAATTGAGCACAATATAATAGCTGATTTTGTTAAGCCGTAAAAAATATCATATTTATTACAGGCGTATAAATAAACTATGCAGACTTTCTCAAGGCTTTTTTAATTTTCTTTCTGTAAATTCACAAATATTTAACGTTAATTCTGAAGTCGCATAGACATCGCTAAAAAGTATACAGTTGTTTAAAAAAAATAAGTACCTACCTAAGCTGTACTTACGAGATCTTTATTTAAGTCACAGGTTTAAACCTAGTTTGGGAGCCAAGGGACCTACGTTTGAAATACCTACTACTTCGGATTATTCCACTTTGCCCCACCAGCCGCCCCACTGGTGGGGATTGTAAATGTAATGTCTGTAAGTAACTATGTTGTCACTTTTTTTAAATAAACAAACTATTTATTTATTAAAAAAAAAAATCGGTTTGCAATAAAGTAACTTGAATAATGTTGTTCCTTAAAAAAAATTCAGTTTATTTTTTAGGACGTCAGCCGCCGACCGAAAAAAAAAATACAGGCATTGTTTTCTTGTTTTGCAGCAGCTCAAATTTTCTAAAAAATGATCTGAATATATTATTTGCTGTGTTTAATAAATAAAAATGCGATATCCGTCGGCGTGGAAAAGTTTGAAAACTAAAAACTAACTTTAAAAAAAACAACAAAATGAAAATAAAACCATTAATTACCTTATTAGCGTCCGAAAATATGTTGTCTTGTTGTGGGCGGGAACTTTTCCCGCCGAACTCCGTGCGAAAAAGCGCGGTCACCGCGCTGTCACTGACATCACGTTCCGATACACGTACGATCACTCGCGAGCCGCGTCACGCCGCGACTGCCGCCACAACGCCGCGGACACACTACTGCGAGGTCTGCGAGTAATCGCTCTGAAACCGCCCTCGGCAAACAAAACCCCACCCGCTGTAAAGAGCATTTTAGCACGCGCGCCTCCCCGCTCCCGCGCCCTGATTTAATAGCGAGCGCGGGCACTGATTCACTTAACCGAACGCAACTACCGACTGCCTCTCTCTCGCTCCCGCTCAAACGGTAATCCACTACACGTCCTCTCTCCCGCTCCCGCACGTTCGGATATTCAACGGAGGAAAGAGATGGCGCCGCGGTCGCGGACACTTCTTTCTTCCAACTCGATTTGCATGCGAGCGGGGGTCGCTCCGCAAACTTTATGTCCTCGTTTCGTAAATTATTTATACATTTGGAAATACTTTTAACAGCATGCTCGGCTGCTGAAAAAGATTGCTTTAAAACGAGCCGAATTAAGTGAGTGACCAGTATTACGGCGCGGGACGCGGCGACGCTAATCACTTTAATCTTGTTCACTCAAACGTTCATGATATTAGTTTCGTTGATTTTTCATGTGGAAATTCGCAACGTTTTTCAGCAAATTTTTTATTTTGTGGGCTTAAAGCATGTTAAAACATAGTTTATTATGAGACACATTTTCACTAACTTTACTGCATTTAATTTTCAGGACTCACGACTCCTAAAGTTAAAACTTTGGTTAAGACAAATTCGTCATCACATTAGGTACCTAACAGAGTCGTCAACTTACTGCAACTGTTTATTCATTTTCTATCCGCTCAGTCTTGATTTGCAGCTCTTACGACGCATCGCAAGAGCTGCTAATCAAGAACCATTCCATTAAGCTCTATTTCTGGCGTTACAACGACATTCAGTCATGGTGGAGAGCCAGAGCGATGGATCGAGTAACTGTGCGGTCTTCCCTTCCATCCTGCATCTCTCAAAATAAAGCTGTTTTTTTTTTAAATATGACTAGACAGGTAATTTAAAAAAATAATTTAAGAACTTTTTTCTACAAGTGGCGTCTTCAGCACCGCAGTACTATCACTGCCTGCAAATGTTTAATAGCGGAGCACCGCTCTCAATCGTCACGTCAATCATAACTTAATTTGAATCTTATTTTTTAAATAAAGTAGTTACTTTACCTTAGGAAAATTACTTACTAAAAGAAACCCGTATCTTCGCTAAAAATGCACGCTGCACGTGCTACGGGGTATCTTGCGTTTGTTTTTGTAAAATTCGCGTTTCTTTTTATCATTTATTTAAGTACTTTTATGAAACAAACACTAAACTCAGTCTGCTTGATGTTAACGAATCCAAAATCAATTTCACGAAAGCGGATCTTCAAATTATCTAACCCAACGAGTTTTCTACTCAACCAGTTGGAAAGTTTCTTCAGAAATAAAGCCCGTAATTTATCTATCAGGGTAGTTAGTTAACTATAGTTGGGAGAATTCCGAGCACAGCTAAGCTATCCAATTAGTTGTCATTGTGTTATCTGTGGCCAAACTAACTTCTAATGCCGTCCGTGACCCCTTTACTAAGCTCTGGAATCGGTTGGTGCTCGGTTACTGGGTCCTTACTATTGGATAGTTGGGTACCTAACTGTTTCAGGATTTGTTTTAATTTTATAATGGAGATGATTCTTATGAAAGTCGTCACCGTGGAAGTGCTCTTCATACTACCTACCACTATTTTCTTCCACTCGAATAGTTTTTTATCTTAAGAAAATCCTGCGGTGTTCTACGTACCATCAAAGGTTTGCCTTTGGCATGCAAGACATACCTATTTGGTGACCAGCACCCTAATTGCGTAACCTCTCAATCACAATCTGAATAATTTTGGATATTGCTAATCCATTGCTTTATATGTTCGATAAGTTTGTCTGTTTAACATCGTAAATAACGCAATGAATGTTGTTTAACTGTCAAAATGAAAACCATTGCTACTGATAGCGTGCTGCGCAAGGCTTATCTTCCTCTTTTATCGCTTCTTGAAATAAGCTGAAAACACACCCAAAAACAGAGTACAAGACGACAGTACATTGGAGGTAGTTTTATGCGTAGGAAAAGTAACAGCCGTAATGGCTTTGCACTGGCCCCGGAAATCTGGTAGGTTATTTATTTATCCATTTATTTCAGGCATCAAGGCCCATAAAAACACATACCTACAATACAATATAACTTATTTTATCTTATAGATTTATTCTAGTATGTTCTCTGGAGCCCCTCCCCCCCCCCCCGTCTCCTCGATCCCCTGCTAGTTCTTCTTCTGTTTTAATCTCTGGCTTATCCACTAAGTGTCTGCGTCGTGTTTTTTATGCAGGTCAGCATACGCCAAAGTTATCTAATACACATGTTAAAATGGACAACGAGGTCGGTAAATTCTTGAAAAGATACACTGGCGAGTTGTATTCGAAAACTGGTAGTAGCACTGTTTTCCTGTAATTGGTATAACATCTAATTTACTCATTAACACCGATATTCGTTACGAGCAAATAAAATTATTTTAATTTCTTATACGAACAAGTAACTACGTGGGTTTCTTTCATAAAATAAATAAAAATAACTATAGTAGACACTTATATCTACTTACTCAAAAATGCTCTTTGCGTAAACCGTCCAAAGTTTATAAAGAAACAATAAGACAACAATATTATTATCAAATATTCTCGGACGTTCCAAAATAAGCGTCTTAATACTTTATAAGCAATCGTTTCTGCGTCTGATTCTTTAATCAGAGCTCTGATTCAAAATTTACTTGTCTTGTATACTCTTGCGCAACCTTATCTCTGCGGCTGGCGGAGAAAAGTTCACGCGATTGTCAGCCTTACACTTGAAAGAATAGTTAGAAAGATTGCGAGCGTGAAGATTTGAGCGGTAAACAAATCTTAGGCGAGGTGTAAGTGACAATAAAACGGGAGCTTAGCTCTCGGGGCCGTCTTCAAGTTGAACGGCGGCGCCGGCGGGGCGGGGGGGGGGGGGGCGAGCGGGGCGCCGGGGGAGGAGCGACTATCGCCGTCCCACTCTGGCCGCGAGTCGCGCTCATCCGTTTTATTTCTTGTTTGTCCGCAGCGCCTTCCCAGTTCACTACATAATTTATTTTGAGCGGGTACATTTAAAAAATTGGCTGAGCCGCGTACGAGTTTAAGCGGCGAAATGGAGTTTGCTGGGGTGGGTGGTGTTACCAAATGAAAATAATATGGTAAATGATTTCATTTGAATTGGCGTTTTGGCGTAATCGCCCGGCACAAGTAATGGACCGTTGAAAGTCCCGGTCCATTGTCCGCGCTGGCTTCATTTACTCTCTGAATTTATTTTGCTAGGTTTCTTAGCTTTTATCGTCGTTTATGTCGGGCCCATACATATTCAGTGTCTCCGTATCCTGTCTGGTGAAGGGAAACTATGTTCCTTTGACACCCGCAGCTTTTTATTGGTTTGGTGTGATTTATAGAATTTATGGTATCCTTTATTGTTTTGTTTTTTTTTTTGCTTTATGTAGGTTACATTACTTTAAAACTCATTTATATCCTTTGGGAATTGATTTCCATACAGTAGATTCCAGTAAATTGACCATAGATATTGGGCAGAATTCCAACTCATTACTGTCCCTCCAGAAGCACTTAGAGCTATTATCAGTACCTCTGATTATAACCTGTAAAAGAGAGGCTCTTACTTATGAGCCAAATTAACGAAAAAGGTCCTAACCTAACCCTCAACGCTTCATTTAGTCACAGAAGTTTATAGTAACTTACTTATTGAGTGTATGTCGAATTACTTAGAATAAGTAAGCTTTGTCTTTAACAAAAGCACATTTTAAATGATCCTTTAATGAGTTTACACAACTCATTAAGAGGAAATGCGGGTGGTCGTTTCTCCAGAGAAACGCTCTCGCCTGTTTTCTTTCTGGTTAATGACCATAAAGCAATGATTTTTTACAGAATAGTAAATATTTTATTATTCTGTTTTCTATTCTATTCTATTAACTACTTGTGTGTCCCTACGTTTTCTTTTTTGATGATACATTATTTTTATAAGAACTAGAACCCTCAAAAAAAGCTCAAAATTGCTGATTTAGACCGCTGTCAAAAAAGGCCTAGTGTACAAATTTGACAGTTATTAATAAAAAAAAACATAGGGACACAGTATACAGGGTGAATTTTCCAAGTGGGCGCGGATGGCCAAATTCTAAACTATGAGGAATAGCGAAAAGTACTGAAAGGAGTCGCGGGCTCGATTTTGATGAAAACTAAAACTGCATCATTGGATTTTTGAAAAATCAATATTTCTAGCCAGGAATCGAACCTGTTGATTTTGAAAAAAAAAAACACATACTGTATTATTACAGCATTCGATAGTGTCCCTAATAAGGATCAAATTCTGGGAAGTAATGACATACGGCAAACTTAAGGAAAATGTTGAATTTTAATAAACTGCTTCTTATTTTAGAGTATTCATACATACATTATACGTACCTTGTTTGAAGTGATGCTCAATATTTTTATTAACACACCCGCAGCGCAGTCACCTTCACAACATTAGGTGGTTCTAAGTTCAAATTTCTATTACGATCTTTGTAAAATAGTCTAATGAAATCAATAATATTGTAATGCTGAATGCAGTACAATCCTTGTGACGTCGAATCCAGCTATGTAATGTATGTAAAGTAACAATGGTCATCATTTTGAACAATTAATCAGTTAAGGTTTAATAGGTAGGTAACATAACCCGGGCCCGGCTAAATAATAACAGCCGCACAGGTCAATCCATCAGGTTAAGCTACGCTTGCCGCGGTTGGTCTGTGGATGGGTGACCATCTTTACATACCGAGGTATTCAGCTGCATCCGGTTAGAATGGAAGCCGACCCCAACATAGTTGGGAAAAGGCTAGGCAGATGATGATGACTTGATGAGGTAGGTAACATAAGAAAAAAAAAAGTATTTTGTTAAAAATGAGCTCTTTTCTGTAGTTTGCCGTATGTCATTACTTCCCAGAATTCGATCATTATTAGCGACACTATCGAGTGGTGTAATAATACAGCGTACCTATGTTTTTTTTTTCAAAATCAACAGGTTCGATTCCTGGCTAGAAATATTGATTTTTCAAAAATCCAATGATACAGTTTTAGTTTTCATCAAATTCGAGCCCGCGACTCCTTTGAGTACTTTTCGCTAGTCCTCATAGTTTCGGATTTGGCCATCCACGCCCACTTGAAAAATTCACCCTGTATATATCCTTTTTATTCAGTTTATGAAATATCTTTTAAATTGGTCCAATATTGGAGGAGGAAATAGGCGAGAGCCAAACCTCGAATTACAACTTTATACCTACCTACTTAGGCTTTTTCAAAAGTCTCTCCGACCGCATTTCCTCTTAAAGGACCGTTTAAAATAAGCATACCTTGTATAGAAATTGGACGCCTATATAGGTTGGTAGGGGATCGACGAGCAAACTGGACCTATAACCATGAATTCAGCTCATGATTGTAGGGTTTAGAGACGCAAAATGACAGATTAGCGAATTGTCAGGCGTAGAAATAGCGTAGAAATGTTTCTTTGGATATCAAAAAAAATTGCAGAATCCATGACATCAGGTTGCGCAATTGCAGAATCCAGGTTGCGCATCGATGTCTGGCCCACCCCGTTGGACAACCTAAATAAAAATAAAGGTTATGGTGAAAGTTTCCACATCCGCGTAGCACAAGTGCTACGTCGGTGTCTACGGTGCTACGAAGGACGCCTACGCTGCTACGAAGCAGTTACATGGCCAGAAAGTGTCGCATGTCGGGTATCATTACTATAACTGCTTGTAGCACCGTTTTTGTACAATCTTGTACTGCAATATTTTTGTGACCTACATTATAAATACAATACTAAGTTATTTTAAGTGGAACTTGTTATATAACGCAGGTAAAAAAAAACGCTGTGGCCCGTACTTTGGTTACAAGTAGGTAAGCACTAGCTACTCCGTCTTTCAACATGTGTGGTTTAATAAAGAAAGACAAGATACATTAACATTAGAAGAGACATTATAGTCCTTTAGTTATTAAGATTATTCTGTACGTGATGTGGCTATGCTTATTTTAAATAAAGAAACTAGATTAGATTTACCATCCTAAACATGTTAATAACTCAAAAAACAGGTTAAAAGATCTCGCCTTGATCATTTTCCTGCCCCTTCCCCAATGTATTTAAGGTCGGCGCAACATTTTCTTTCCTTTTTAACCGACTTCAAAAAAGGAGGTTCTGTATTCGACCCGTATGTATGTATGTATGTAAGTTTGTATGTCCGCGATTTTCTCAAAAAACTAATGAATCGATTTTGATAATTCTTTCACTAAAGTGATCTATATACTTTCAGAAAGGTTTTAGTATATAAAACATCAGGTAATTATTCTTATGTACGAAGTTGTTTGCATAAATGTACTGCATCTCCGGCATTTCTATGCGAATTTTGATGATTCTTCTAGTCGGTGTCTTCAATTCTTCAATGCACTAGTGTTCATTGAATTTGTGTGGGGTAGGTACAACTAAAAAGTGAAAAATAAAAACTTTTTTACAAAAAAACAACCGACTCCAAAAAAAAGACGGGTTGCACTCCGGGAGTGCCGGCAGAAGTGAAAACTTGAATATTAACGTTGAAATAAATCAATTATGAATTGAATTAATATAACTATTTTTTTTTTCACTATTTCTGCGTCACTTTTTTCATTAATCGATGCACTTTGTTCAATTTCCATATTTTAAACACTATATACACGAATTTTACGAATACACAGCAGTGTGGCTACTACACAGACGGTCGAGCCATCAGCTGTCCATCCATCCATCCACATCCACGTCCACCATCACCGTCACCGTCACCGTCACCGTCACCGTCACCGTCACCGTCACCGTCACCGTCACCGTCACCGTCACCGTCACCGTCACCGTCACCGTCACCGTCACCGTCAACGTCACCGTCACCGTCACCGTCACCGTCACCGTCACCGTCACCGTCACCGTCACCGTCACCGTCACCGTCACCGTCACCGTCACCGTCACCGTCACCGTCACCGTCACCGTCACCGTCACCGTCACCGTCACCGTCACCGTCACCGGCACCGTCACCGTCACCGTCACCGTCACCGTCACCGTCACCGTCACCCTCACCGTCACCGTCACCGGCACCGTCACCGTCACCGTCACCGTCACCGTCACCGTCACCGTCACCGTAACCGTCACCGTCACCGTCACCGTCACCGTCACCGTCGCCGTCACCGTCACCGTCACTGTCACCGTCACCGTCACCGTCACCGTCACCGTCACCGTCACCGTCACCGTCACCGTCACCGTCACCGTCACCGTCACCGTCACCGTCACCCTCACCGTCACCCTCACCGTCACCGTCACCGTCACCGTCACCGTCCGTCCGTCCGTCCGTCCGTCCGTCCGCCCGTCCGTCCATCCATCCATCCATTATCGTGTCTCACTTGGTTCACTTCGGTTGGCGCTTGGGGAAATCTCTCCTGATGGTCACGTGTCCTGACGCAATGTCCTGACGCGAGTTTAACATTTTTTCCTCATTACAAAAAGTGTGCAACGCCGCTAAAGAAGTTTTCACTTCAAAAACACTACAAAGTGATACTTAAATAACTTTAATTTCGAAAGTCGGTGTCAAAAAACGAAAATGCAGAACCAACGACACCGACTTCCGAAATTAAAGTTATTTATCACTTTGTAGTGTTTTTTGAAGTCGGTTGTTTTTTTGTAAAAAAGTTTTTCTTCCATACTTCTCTATTAGACGTCATCTCGGTAGTCCCCCCCTTTCTAACCATATCATCTTTATCACAGTCCATCGTGTCTTTAGTATTCCCCTACTCTTATAGCCATCTACAATCATACTCAAAACCTTGCCTTGATTCTTTCAAATATTATAAAATACTGCCAGCCATTTGGGCACTTATCCCATTGACAGAGATGCGGACGAATTTATTGATGCCCAATGAGCTCCTTTCTTTTTTTATTTTATTATATATTTGTATATAGTATATACAGGGTGTTACGGAAAGGGTATATCAATACAAACGGGTTGAAAAGTGTATCTGGTCTAGAATCTCTGTACAAAATTTCAGCTCAAAAGCATTAACTTTGAAAATGCTTAGGTAATATTTTTTTATTTCGACATCACGGCGCTGCACTGGCGCGCGGCGGCGTGATGTGCGTGTACTAGGCGCACAGACACACTACAGATAATGGATAATGACCCTCGTAGTGCGGTGACACGTTTGTTATGATTTCAATTTAATAAAATATCGAAATAACAAAATATTAAGCATTTTCAAAGTTACTGTTTTTGAGCTGAAAGGATGATGGGCATTTTTGTATGGCGACTGGACGTAGAACCAACAGAAATTAAATATATCGTAATATTTAGTACTCCATAGTAAGATAACGTTTACGTGAATTTCATCTTCATAATCACTGGGGTTGAGGAGCAGTGAAGTCCAAAAGGTCGATAAAATAAAGTGCACAATAATTATGTTACGTTTTGTTCTTTTTTGTTTGTTTTATAAATGGCATCTCGTATTTGACATTGATTGAATGTCGATTTTTGTGCTGGTGTGCTGTACTGGTTGCCCTATTTCTCTCCAGGAGGAGGGTTATGTGGTCATCAGGGTCCTTTATTTATTTATATATTAGAAATTACAACAGCATACACATTGTAGATCTTTTACATTTATGCTATGTGAATTACAGAATACCGAATAAAAGATATCCACTACTAACAATAATTATAAAAGAAAACAAAAAGTTACTCATGCGTCAGTGAAAATATTTATGTATAAACTAAACTAGGTATATGCGTATTTTAATACTCACTGTACACAAACATATTGAAAGAAAGAAAAAGACAGCAGCAGTAGTATTGTTACACCATAACATTAATATGTATTATTCTGACCAGTGATAAGATGCCATAGCGTGTACTCATGGGTCATTATCGATAATAAGGTTTAATAAATGTTGAGCTGGAGCAATAAACGGCTCATACCTTCCTGTGCCTAAATACCATATTACGGAAACGATATGGGCACAGCTCCCGACTATCCTTCTGCCAATCATACAAGCACAATAGTGCTGAATTATTGCGTTTCTACCGATTTGGTCCCTGTCAATTGAAATATGTATACGAATAATATGTGCGTGCCCTCACATGCCGCGACTGTATTCGCACTCGGAGTAACCACACATTGTTTTGCAAAATATCACATTCATTTAAATCATATAATGTATCATCACCTCTCACAGAGAGGAGGCCTGTGTCCCAGCAGTGGGAACATTTATAGGCTGATTATTTATGTTATGTATGTATCATACTTACACATTTCAATCAAATAAATGCCATCGCGAAAATGTTCTGCTACATATGATTTTGCTAGCTTCATAAGGTGTCCCTAAAGCATGCAATATTATACAGTCTTCAGTCAGACGAGGAAAATCACTCAAGAATGGGAGGTTTGCTTCCATTCTTGTAAAACTGCGACGTTGTCTGTTAAGGTTTTTCATTTCAACGTAATCATATAAACGATTGGGAGTATTCATATTGTCATTAATCAAACTCACGGGATGAAATGCATTTAACAGGCTTGCACCAATTTTAAAATCGTGAAACATATGGGGAAGAGCTCTATTAAAATATGTTGTCGAAGTAATCTATAGCATTGTTTCATTTTTCCATTTATGGCCTCGACAACCCAGCGGCAAATGGTTATTAATCGAGCTTTGTTGGCTTGTTGCGTAGTTAATTGTCTTTCGCTCCTATCTTTCGTAGGCGGTATATGGGCCTCATAGCCACATTTCTCGAGACTGTTTATGCTATCTCTAAAACCTCGATCTAGAATAAAAACATCACACTGTCGAAAAAACCAATTCCAGGGGCTATCTTCATGCCTGCCGGGGGTGCGGGATTGTCCGAAAGGGTTACCGCTACCCCGGAACATAAAGGGCTAAGGAAGAACACGGATGGGTTTTAGTCAGTAAGAGTCTGACACTCCCTTCCGCTCCACCCAGAGCGGGAGGGGTCATTTGATGATTCCCCATCCATAAAAAAGGGGCTATCTTCATTACGAACAATCCCTTGCATGATTATTGCATCGGATGTAGTCGCAGCAAAAGGGCCAATAACGTCTATTATATAACCGTCAGTACATACTATCATGAATGGTTTTAATAAATTCTCATATTTGTGCAAGCTATAAGACAAACGTTGAAATAAAAAGTTTGAACTTTTTTCAATGAAAATGTAGGTTCCATCGCAAATATGTAGTAATTGCGATTGAGTAATTGATTGCGTTGTTACCAAATATGCCCTTAGGTATCAATGAATTCCTTTTAAAAATATCGTTCCTTGACATGTGGTTAAAACCTAAATGTAATGTGACAAAATCTTGTAGCAAACATTCTCTGGCAATTTTTAACTTTCGCTCTAGAGTACGACGAGACATATTAAATAATGACGCTAAGCGTTCATTACTTTCACCAGTACGAAGTTTAGCTAAATATATACCAAGGACCGTCTTTGGACGATTACTTTGTTCTGATAAAGTTGGTGTCTGATTTAATATAATATGAAACTGCTCATAATTAAGACCCACCCAAAAATATAAATCATCGTTGTCTAGTTGTGTCATCGTATCAAAATCAAATGTAGTAGCTTGCAAAATAGCCTCTTTAAAAATATTACATATGTCTGTAAACTGAGCACAGTTAAAATCGTAATACGTATGAATATTATTAATTAATTCATTCCAGTCATTACTTTGCAAATGCTGCTGACACACTCTGGCTGCTTCGGGCACATATGAACTATACTCACAAAGCATGTGTATTTTAAGCGATTTAGGAATCGCAATCATTTTTTAATTATAACGACTTTGTAAAATAAACTAGGAAAAATTCACTCCTCATTTCAGAATTAATAATATATTACAAGGCAAAACTGTACTATTCCATTTTTAAATGTGTTAGCTATTTTATAACGATTCCAACGACATAAGTTTTGTATACAGCTCCCTTCCAAAATAATGCGCGGGATCACCACACATTTCATTGTATTTTTCATTACATTGACATTCGCGCCAATTCGTTCATAATGGCCGCGACGGCCGAGCGGTAAAATAAAGTTGAACCGAATACATTGATTTATGTAAGTTGATATTTTGGTTAGTTTATTAAGTACTTACATGGTTCAAAGCATGTTCTCGGATGTATTCTGCCAATTGAGGTTGACGCTCAGGAATACTGTCCGCCAAAACATGTCGCCTTCGTCGGTACATAGATCGTGGACACGTAACGCATCGTCATTCTTCCATTGCATTTAACAAACGCAGCACGAACGAGTAAGAAAGTCCATAAACAGGCAAGGTCGCGGGTTTAAAAAACGTATAACAACAAAAGTCCAATCACAAGGCAATAACAAATCAAGAAACAAGCCGGGTCAAGAAGTCGAAACACACAAGCGAACGACGACTGAGTGCGCACGCGCAATATCCATGCAATCCGTGGGTGGTTGTAGCCATTTCTCGCAAGCGGGGCTTCCCCCGGGTAGGGTGCAGCAGCTGCTCTCCTCCCGCCTTTGTTTTGCGTTCCCGAGAACAAACACTATTTAGCTGTTTGAATATTTTACCTCAATAGTAATTAATATCTCCGTACTCCCGCCACCTGGGTACTTGTTGCCATACTATGAAATGAAGTACTAAATATAAGCTTTCATATGAAATGTATTTCGACTCTGTTGGTTGAACGTCCATTTTGACCAACATCCTTTCGTACAGAGATTCTAGACCAGATACACTCTTCAACCCGTTTGTATTGATATACCCTTTCCATAACACCCTGTATATATATTTTAGTTTGTGTGTACATAAATAGTGATGATGAGTTAATAAATAGTCCTGCATAGGATACATTAATTTAGTTTTAACTCAATAGATCTAACAACATTCTCGTCAACATCTAGTCAATAAAAGCCCGTGTGAAATCACTCCTCTCCACAATTTTTATGACGATCATCAATCACCTCGCACGCTCCTCTACCATCCGAAAACAATTACCACAATGTCATAGAACGAAAGAAAGAAAGAATGACTTCGCAAAACACATAATCTTCCTATAATACTGGTGTAATTATATCTTTCTATTGTGAGTACTACCCCTAATGTTAGCGGTTTTTTTTCTACCCCTCACCGCAGTTCGTGATTTATTGAAAAAAGCTTTTAAACCCTTGCGGTGTCCATTGTATCTTGTGTTTCTATTATACTCAGGATTACTGGTTGCGATTTGCTCTATTAATTCCTTGTTTTTGAGTAATAGGTCATTTTGTTAGAGGTTTATGGAGTTGTGAAGGTTAGGGATTAAAGTGTCTTGTGCTTAAGGGTGGTTTTGGTTAAACAAAACCTATTGATCTAAGGCAGCAAGAAGTCAATCATTTTTTGAGTCTTTGTTTCATCATCAGCCGAAAGACGTCCACTGCTGGACATAGGCCTCCCCCAAGCACCTCCACTGCGACCGGTTTTGTGCTTCTCGCATACAACGAGTCTTTGTTTAATCTCAAATAATGATTAAGCAAAATATTTCATTAAAATCGGAACGGATGTAAAATTAAGAGAATATTAAGTCGCTAGGTATATTTTAGTTTGTTTATAGTTTAAGTTAAGTTAGGATTTAATTTTGTTATTTTTACAGCGCCCCGCGGTTTCATCTCTATACCTACCAAATTTCATCTAAATCGGTTCAGCGGTTTAAGCGTGAAGAGTTAAGAGACAGACAGACACATCGCATTTATAATACTAAGTATGAATTAGGGATTAGTTATTTTGCTTGTGTACCTGAACGTGCCAGTGTTAATTACATTGCTGATTGAGATTAAAGTACCTGCATTACTTTAATTTTAAGCCGTAATCGGCATTATGAAGCACCACTTTCTTCTTCTGTTCTCTTTGTCATCTAATGATAATCTGGACCAATAGTTACAGTAAAACGGGGCTACTTTGACAGGCGGGGCTACTTTGCGCAATATTACCTACTCGAGGTCACGCACACTTGCTGAGCACACGTGAAAACCGACTTTGGCGCTCTGTCAAAGGAGCTCCAACATTTGTCAAAGTAACCCTGGAGTCAAAGTAGCCCCGTTTTGCGGTACTTCGCTATTTTATTTTATCTTACGACTGTTTGGATTTTATAATCACACAATCAACATCATTTACTTAAAACAAGTTGGTTGCTGTTGGGTCAAATTCCAATCTTAAGTAACTGAAATGAAATGAAATAAGTAGTTTATTTTGTAAATAGGATATCGGAATCTGGAGGCACGGTAGTGCTCCCGCCAAGACGAGCCAAGCGAAGCGCAAGGGCACTACCTATCTTTTCTCGAAGCGCTTTGTCGTTTATTTTAATCCTCATAACTTGGGTTTGGATTATACCAGATAAACAAAATTCTCGGAATATGATGTCAATAGTAGACTTATTTTACACATAAAGTTACAATTGCATAGCTCTTATACTTTAGATTTTATTGATATCTAAAAACCCCGATTTCGTCACTAACTCTCGGATGATCATCAAAATTCTTAGGGTACTTCCTGAAGTCCTAGAAAGCTGAAATTTGAAATGTAAGCTAGTATTAGTACCTACACAAACAACAAAAAAAATCTAAATCTTTGAACTTTTACCACCCAACCCCTTAATCTAGGGGATGGAAGTTTGTATGAGACTTTCGTAAATTTTGATGATATAGGTCTGAAAATTAATATAGGGAATCCTCGTTACAAATAATAAAATACATAATTATTTCAGGATTTTTGGTAAATCATCCCGAAAAAAAGTTTTTTTTTTTTCATAAGTAACTTACAGAAAGAAGTAAAATCCCATCAAAAACATTTTCATGTAATATGTTGCCAAGGCGAGACCATAAGGCTCGCGCTGTCAAAAAGTTATCAGATCTCACGTAGAGTCTAGCTTTAACTCTACAAGCCCTAACTTTACAAACTCTACACCTTAGTCAAAATATGTGGCTTGCCCGTATCTCTACTAGGTACAAGAACTACAACGTTCAGCGTTAACGTTGCCAGAAATACCTACGAGTAGGTAATGTCCGATTTCAATAATTAACAGACCGATATTTGTTAAAATTAAGACCTTTGGCCTTGTATCTTTACCAATAATGAAGCAAAGACCTCATAGCTTTGCATAGTAGACCCTTCCATATTAATATGGAAGCAGCTATCACAGGTAAAATTAGCTTTTTGATGGTATTGTATCGAGAATCACTAGCCCTATCACCTGTCTTCGTTTTCGGAAGCGTTTCCCTGACACCCTGTATGTAGGTACTGTTCTATGATATCGATTCGTTTTTGTTTATTGGACCCGAGCATACCTAAGTAATACTCGTATGGTGGTTCCTCCTCCGAGTCCAACAAGCTCCTTCTCAAAGTGCTCGTCTACTACCTAGCCCAACACCCAACAGCGCTACGTAGGTAGGTATCATGATGACTGTGTAGGTATCAACATAAAAAATCATTAGGTGGTTGCCGTGGCTGGCAATCACAATATCATGATTTCAATAATTCGTGTGGTTTTATTTCAATTCATCTGGTTCGTGTAATGTGAAAATTCAGCGAATGCTGAAGTACATTCGACTGTGTAAAGTAGCGGCATCTGCCTTGGTAGCCACGAGTTATAATAATTTAAGGCAGGTAAGTGAAGCGACCGCGGCGGACGACGAGGTGAGTGGAGTGAGCGAGTAGGTTAATTTTTAAATAAATACCTAACAAATTACCAGTGTTTTAGATGATACATCGATAGATGGGGTATTGCCGTGGCCTCAATCCCATCGAGCGCGACATTTAAAAAAAATCGTTATTTCATTTTGCAAAACATGAAACGTTTATTTTCTCTTGACTTTAACCTACTCATAATCTATAAACCTACTAATAATGGTGTGATACTTGAATACTCAATCTGCTTGCAGAAGTGTATGCCGCCAGAGAAAATAACGCAATAGCGCCATCTATCGCAAACATTTTGAACAATCTATCATCTTTTTGTGTGATGATGCGTTTCATGTTTTGTCATCCTTTTGTGTCAAATTTATGTTTCGATTTTAATTTTAATATTTATATTTGTTAACTAAAAAGCAAAACTAGCTAATTACCTACATCTTATTTCCTATTCATTTGAATGTTTTTTAATCTGTATTTATTTTTATGTTCAAAGAAAGATAGAGTTATACTTATTTTTCTCCATAAGTTTCTCCAAATGTTAAAACTTATACTACAATAGTCTTGAAACCTATTGTAGTGTAAGTTATAACATTTATAAAATTTAATAAATAGTAAGTAATAAAAATGACTAAAAGCCATTCACCGGTCAATAAATAAATTTTATGTTATCTGTGTTCAGAAGCTGAAATCAGCGCCACCTAATGAATTAAAAATGTAACAGGATGTTCTTGTCAGTAAAACAGTTTATACGTTTGCTATCTTTTAAGCTGGATTTAAAGAAATTAATGTAATTTAGAACTTAAAACGTATCTTTAATTATAATTATATTTTATTTTATTCCAATAAAGTAGTAATTACGAAATTTCCGTCTAAAATTGCTACTTATATGCATAAATTCATATTTACCGCCAATTCGCGGCGGCGTTTCGGCCATTTTGTGAACCCCGCGACAGGAAGTGAGTGTTATAGGTGCTACGCAGGCGCAAATTGACCTTTCGGTTGAAGAACCCGTCGGTCACATGTGAGTGTCGATAAATATCTTAGTTTTATCGTGAATTCCTTAAAAATAGTTGTAATTATTGTTTTCGTAAGTATTTTCTATGGTGAATATAAATGTGTGCTTAAACGGCGTTACCGCGGTGTGGATTTTGTGTAATATATGAAAATATAATGTGCCGCGGCGCCGGCACGTTTGTCAAATCGCAAATTTTTTTCGTTATCTCCGGATTCGCATTAAAGATCAAGTTCACGTTCTATTGCGTTCCTACGTGTTTAATTTGGTGTAGACGTGATAAAACGGTTTGTGGTTTGATTATTTTGTGTGTTGGTTCTGAATACGACATGGTCAAGATGTCTCTCATGAACCACATGTTCGGGCACCACACCATCCACTCCGTGTCGTCACCAACGTCGTGCGTCAGGATTGATTTCATTCAGTAACTTTTGTTTTTTCACCATACCTTTATGTTATCGTCATAAATCGTCACCTTATGGTGGATGTCAAGTACATCCTCCCACAAAGGTTTTTCGTCGCACCGCTCTAGGTGGGGTTAGGTCGTGTCAAAATTTTCAAAAACATACCTTTAATAGTCCAGACTCTTTCCACCCTACAAGTGTGTGTTTTGTATAGGTTATATTTATAGCTGTGTGCCTGTATGACTTGACAGATTTTGAGCTGGAACTCTGGAACTGCTGGTTTAAAATTAGTGTAGGTCATTATTTTGTAGTGTAATTGTTTATTTCGACTTGTAACTCATGACAAGTTTGATGGGTTGTGTGTTGAAATGTGTGGTTTTCAGATATTCAGTTCCTAGTAAAACAGATCTTGTTTGTGATTGTTTCACCGACTTTCTTTATCAATTCTTATTCTTGAACTGTCAATAAATAAAGAAAGGCAGATAAATGAATGTCTGCAACTATGTTCCATTGTGATAATGTGATATCTCAACCTTTGAAGCCAACGCTTTGATGAAATTCTGTTACAAAAATGTCACTGATGCAAAATTTATATTCATTTGAAAGTATTCATAGTGTGTTGTTGATTCAATGAAACATTTCACAAATCCATCTCTTGTGCTGATCTCAAATTATTTGGGGCTGCCATGACATGTCTTTTTCTTCCATGACTTTCACCCATTTCTAGCCATTTCATCTTGTGTAGCAATATTTCACAAATATCCTTTTAAAATTTGGGTTGTTTATTGTTGCTGGTTGTAAATTAACATCTCTTAGTTCTGTTAGAGCTAGGAAGTGTCCTTTATCCAGCAAAACTGACCCAACAGACTGAAAAAACAAAATGTAGGGAAGGAGTGGAATGCTGCATTTATCTGTTACTAGCTGCGCCCCGCGGTTTCACCCGCATAAGTGTCGATCCCGTGGGAATATCGGGATGAAAACTATCCTATGTCCTTTCCCGGGACTCTAGCTATCTCTATACCAAATTTCATCTAAATCGGTTCAGCGGTTTAGGCGTGAAGAAAAGACAGACAGACAGTTACTTTCGCATTTATAATATTAGTTTGGATGTTATGTCCCCTTTAGAGGCACTTTACTGAGTTGTTCCAAACAACTACATGTTCGATATCCTGCTAAAATAAAATAGCAGCATCTGTGACACATCAGAAATACATACCTAAATCTCACCTTTCATATTTCAATCAAATAATTTCACATATACTATGGAAGATCATTAATGACTTTCACACTGAATACTAATCACCTTGAATGAGCAGATTCTGACAGGATTATCAATCTTTTTGTCTACATATTCTCTTCTCTGTTGTCTATGAGAAAAGCTATTGTTATTTTCAGGCTATCTTAAAAAACCAGACAATGACATAATTGACCTGTGTAACATTTTAAGGAACTGTATGTTCGTTTTTGGTCCTCAACATAGACATAATCAGCCCAAATTGTCCTATTACAACTGCTGGGACACAAGCCTCTCTGTACAAGGAGCTCACAACAGTTGAAGAATATTTAGCGTTGGTAGAATTAATTGGATTTCATGAATATTTATGTAAATAAGGCATAACACTTGTCCTATTAACATATTTCATTCAAATAATAAATATCCTCTTTAGTGCCATGTTTTCTTGATATGGTAGGAATCCTACTTAAAGTTTTAGTCGCAAAAAAATTTATAAAATGGACTATTAATTTTCTTAAACTATGACAGGAAATATTAGTTACGAAATATGTATTACTTTGCTTCAATTAATTATCATGAAGTGTTTTAATCACACACTACTTTTATTCTTAGACTTTATTTTGCATTGATTTCAATATTTCTGTTAATTGCTTAAGAATTCCAGTAACTGTAGCAGAACTTATTTTTTTATAATACATTGTGAATGTCATCACCTTTCACTAATTGTCATGTCAAAGATAAGACCTCACGTAATCTTTCAATTGCTTTAAAATTTGAGATAGATTTTATTTGCACCATGTCTACTTATTAGCCACACATTCTATCCACTAATCAGCTGTTTTCTGAGTCATTACGACCCGAGCCCATAGAGTCGCGAACTCGGTCCCATACCTAGTTCGTGCTGAGGGTACTCGGACATTATACATCAGGCCCGACTATGCGTCTCATTTCACAACTGTGATCTGGGATCACCGTACAGGGCCACAAGTGTACAATACTAGTATTATTATTACTATTGGCGCGTAAATAACATCATCATAGCCATGCCGTCAAGCATAGAATGCACTATATAGCCTAAAAACATCTCATTCTTTTGGCAACAAGTACTTAAATCAGCTGTTATCACTATAACATGTCGTCATTTATTTATTAACCTCTCTACCAAATTTATCATTGTCTTCATGGCATCTTCTGATTGGCGAAACAGCCATATTCTTTCGCAATATTACGGTTTTCACTTTTCACGTGTCCAGGAGTTCATTGACATACAGGTCAATAACCCAGGTGCTAATTTTTTTCGTCATAGTGTGAATCATGGCTGAGATTTAATGCCAAGGTTCCATTGGTTAGCAGCGTTCATATTAACTGTCTATGATCAGTAGTTGAGTATTGTCAAGTTCAGTGTCTTGGTCGATATTTAGGATAGTCGTGTGAGTGGATATTTAATGCAAGTAAGGCTTTACTAATTGGACACGTTTTCAGTTTGGTGATAAAAGTGATGTACTGATCTTTGAACTACGTGATTAAAATGTAATACGTTCGGAATTTACTATCTAGTTAATTGTCTTAAAATGTCACGTATTTACTTTCAATAGGTATTTGTATGTAAGTACATACATAACCAGCCTGTAATGTTCCCACTGCTGGGACACAGGCTTCTCGTGTGCGTAGTGCGGGTTTTAATACATGTCGCGTGCGAATTTTCGTTTCTAGGACATGCCGGTTTCCTCACGATGTTTCCCTTCACCGTTTACCGAACCGGTATTTGGACAGTGAAAGCAATTCCTAAAATTTCTACTTTATTATTTTACCAGATCACTCCTGACCGTATCTAAAACTCGGCACACAACACAATGGCTGACATCGAGGATACACACTTCGAGACCGGAGACTCCGGAGCCTCCGCCACCTTTCCTATGCAATGCTCCGCCCTGCGCAAGAACGGTTTCGTCATGCTCAAGGGTCGCCCCTGCAAAATCGTCGAGATGTCCACTTCTAAAACCGGAAAGCACGGCCACGCTAAAGTTCACTTGGTTGGAATCGATATTTTTAACGGCAAGAAGTGAGTTCCTTTTATTTATTTTTTATTTTCTTTGTTTTTTCCAGCGTAACATCACCTTTGTCTCAAGTAAAATACTTGAGAAATGCTGAATTTCTCAAGTTACTTCAGACAAAGGGCAGAATCCGCCACTATCATAATTGCAAATACCTACAGCATCTCCAAAAGAGTGGTGTAATTTCAATCAGTTCCGTTATTGCAAAATTATTCTTCAGAACAATCATCAAATTATATTAATTTCATTAACAAAGTCATTACAATCTTGCTATTATCATATTACACTTGAGCAGCAACCACTATCAAGTAGGTAGGGTCATATCAATCATGCTTACATTGATAAGTGCTGTCAAAACCGCAAACCGAGCCCATAGAGTCGCGGACTCGGTCCCATACCGAGTTCGTGCTGAGGTTACTCGGATATCATACTCCAGGCCCGACTATGCGTCTCATTTCACGACTGTGCTTTGGGATCACCGTCCAAGGCCACAAAAATAATAAAAACTAGGTATCATGCTTTCGCATAAAAATAGAATGTCAAAATTACCTACTTTACACCCAACGCCGTTAATTAATTGCACTGATAGGTTTTTTGTCTTTGGTTCTCTGGTGGGCTGACCTTTTTGTGGGTTTCGGCACGAAAATATAACATTATTGATAAAATGATAATATCGGAAAAATATTTCATCCTACGCAGTTAATTAATACGTCTCGAAGATCAAATCGCATAAGTTGTGCTTATTACATTGGTAACGGTTAAAGATAAAGTCTTTGGCTATATTAAAATGACTATGTTTTAAAGAGAAAGCAAAGTTATCAACACGTGGTTTGTCTGGTCACATGACTTTCGAAACCACGTGTACCGGCGCCAAAAACATGATTGCTCATGTGTTTAAGAAATTGTGAACATGCCAGGATCAAAATAATGTTGTATTAATGGACGAGTTTACGTTAAAAAATAAAAGAAAATCATCCTCCCTTTATTTTATCGAATTTTCTTACTTCCCCTTATTAAAATCTTGTAAAATTGCGCAAAATCCCTCTGATGAAATGGGATGCCTCTAATTATAGCTACTGAAGCCTTAGGAGTAATTCTTTGAGCCGCGCTGTTGCGTAAAAACCACGAGCTTTCATTTTTTAAACTTTCGCAATTTGTTCACATAATAAGAGTAGACTAGAGTTTCCGAGGGGTCCGTGGCTAAATAATAACAGCCGTACAGTTCGATCGATCAGGTTAAGCTACGCTTGCCGCGGTCGGCCTGTGAATGGGTGACCATCTTTACATACCGAGACCCCAACATGCTTCGGAAAGCACGTTAAACCGTTGGTCCCGGCTGTCATTCGTGAATCTTTGACAGTCGTTACGGGTAGTCAGAAGCCCGAAAGTCTGACAAACAGTCTTACCAAAGGGTATCGTATTACCCAGTAACTGGGTTGTGGAGGTCAGATAAATATAGAATAGTCTTGAAATTTCAGTGTTCCAACAAGCTTTTCCATACTCGATTTCCATTCTTTAACGTGTTTAATGTCAAATAAAATACACATACGAAAGAAGAAAATAACGTTAGTTTACTATTTAATAAACCTTATTTAATGCTATAAATATTCCATTTTAGCTTCTCAGATATCCCAGTTATTGTTTCACTAGCCGTATTTTCCCCTGTGCGACTATTTTTGTCCGACTCTACTGATTTCTTTACCAATCTCGTAGAAGTGTTCATATCAAAACAGCTAAATCGGTTATTTTTCATTGTTACCAATTGCTAAGTGCTGACTGATAATAAAATTATCACAAGTACAATGTACTTCAAAAACCTGGCTTCCAGTGCCTGAAAATAAAATATTACTAACCACACATATATTATAAGTACTTGGTGCATAAATAATTATTATACATTTAACCAGTCTTGCGCAAAGTTTAATCACGCTGATGAGTCATTGTTTTCATTAGGTTTATGGGCTGTTTACTCAGAGACTCATTAGCAAAATCTTAGATCATACTTGGGTAAAGACAAGTTTTCGGTGACTTTTCTCATTTTAGAGAACACACTGATCAGGTTTAGTTTTACCATGTCCTCTCCGTAATGCCTTTCATCCAATTCCATTCAGCCGTTAAGACATGAAAAGGTAACAGACTCGTCAATCCCTTAAAAAGAGGTACTTACACACAAAATTCAATATTTAACACATGTAAATTTTAAAATCATCCCCTATATTGTACCCCCTTGGGATGATTTTACAAAAACGCTGAACCACGTTATTTTTTCTTTCTCATCAAAAGCATACATTTGATTTCACATATCCCTAACTTAAGAAATGCTGGGTTTCTCATACAAACTTTCATCCCCTATATGGTGGTATAGGATTATTTTTAATACAAAAAGTAGCCTATATTCTTCCTCAGGATCTGTCTCCTTGCCAAATTTTGTCGAAATCCGTTTAGTGGTTTAGACTCAAAAAGTTAACACAGATAGTCAGATTTACTTTCGAATTTATAATAATAATATTAAAATATTAATTTTAATAGTATGGATACTAAAACAAAATCTAGGTACATGGGTCTGCATAAAGGAATACACCTGTGTTACATGAAAATTAATTACGCAATAATTAGGTTTCAGCAATATCGTTCTATAAAAAAATACACCCTACATTAGATCACATTTATAATTGACAAACAAAGTAATAATGAATGTTATTAATTTGTTACATTCTGATAATATGGATATCGACAGTAAATTCAAAAACACGCTTTATTTTAGTAGGGGATGGTTAACTGTCGTTGGGGTTGAATGGTTTTATCTAGCAACATTCCGATCGCTGTCAGTGTCATTTGATGTCGCTGACGTTTTCGCCGCCCTGCCCTGCAGCGATCGATATTCAGGCCAGGCTTGGTCGAGCTGCATTGTCTAGCAACATTCCGATTGCTGTCAGTGTCATTTGACGTCGCTGACGTATTCGCCGCCCTGTCCTGCAGCAATCGATATTCAGGCGAGGCTTGGTCTAGATTTCAAGTCTGAGCTGCATTTGACTAAAAGTTCAAATACTACTAGCTGAACTCAAAACCCAGCTACATATTCGATTCCCCTTCACCAGATACGAGGATATCTGCCCATCTACTCACAACATGGACGTGCCCCACGTGAAGCGCGAGGACTACCAGCTCACCGATATCTCTGACGACGGCTACCTGACCCTCATGGCTGACAACGGTGACCTGCGTGAGGACCTCAAGATCCCCGATGGTGATCTCGGCACCCAGTTGCGTGCTGACTTCGATAGCGGCAAAGAGCTGTTGGTGAGTACTAATAACGCCAATTTGTAATGCATCTTAGGGCGGGTATCACTACATTCTGATAGGTACTGTCTGCACCAAGTAAAATGGATCAGAAGTGTATGAAATGTTGCGTCACTTAGTTATCAGAAACTTGGATGGGGAAACAGCCTCTTAGACTTATCCTTTTTATCCCTAAAACTGATTCGTGTCGATGTCCTTTGTTTAAAAAAATCCCCACTTGAATTTGAAATGGAGTAGGTAGGTACCTAAGGATGTATTCTAAGAAGTAACTTGACCTTTTCGACTTCTTTGATATGATTTCTGTTTGTTTATTACGTGTTTTGGTAAAAAACCGGGAGTAGGGAGTTTCATCTTGGAGAATAGCCCTTTATGAACAGTTTGCACGCAAACTACGTCTTTCAAGCAACAGATAAAAAAATTGTTGCTTGTCTAAACACGGATTTTACTTATAAGCTTCCATTTCTTTCAAGTTTTCGTCTTCGCAGCCGGTCTCGCACTTCTATAGATAGCGCCATCCACGAAGACGCGCCCCACTCTTCTTACTAATCGCTAGTTAATTCCGCTAGTGTTTTACTTTTTTGATACACACTAATTACCAAGTAAAACTAAAAACTAGCGGAATGTTGCACACTTGTACTGTAAGCGATTAAGAAAAAGAGTGGGGCGCGTCTTCGTGGATGGCGCTTTCTGTAATTATAAATTGATACAAAGTTCGAACGTTGCGTATGACGTAAAGTCGCAATTTCTTGAAACAATTTCTCTGCCTCTAAAGTGGCCTGACATCTTAAACTTGATCTTTTAAACGTTTTATTTTCCCTTTTCCGGTTTTAGCCAATTAGGCTCATTTCTCGGGAAAGTTAGCGTTTATTCTTCCATGTTTTGGAAGAAAAGCATTCATGTTCTATTATGTATTTGTATTTTTTGCTTTGTCTTAGACTTACGTAGACGTACCTTGAAGAGGTGACGGCAAACAATCTTATAACTACACAAATAATATCTACATTTAAAACCTACTTGACCATAATAACAGCTTAAGAATAAATCTGATGTGCTGTTTCGCATTACATTTGACATTTTACTGCGCTATAACGATGCCTGAACACGATATTTTTTAAACTTATTAGTTCATGATTGATAATACCTATTTCGCAAATCATAATCCGAGTTAAATTTCACTATCAAAATTGAACCCGTATTAAGATTTGCGAAATATTATCACTATCAAACAGATAAGAAATTTTGATTGTGCAGAATTCTGGTAATCCAACTGAAAATAGCTGTACAATTTTTATCACTAACTTTCAAGGGACATGATAAATATAGGACATAAATTAAAACCTTTATGATTCGTTAAAGTAATTCCGTTTTTCTTAGTAACAAAAAAAAAAATGGCCCAACACACGCAAGTCTTTTGTAGTTCAGACCCCCAAAAAAAACGGTTTTATTAATTTGATAGATACCTAAAGTAAAACTAGCGAGAAGACACGTTACTCTTCTTGGTACAAGCGTGACGGCTGTATCCGTGTGTTATTGACTCCGAACAATGCACACCTGGCGCATGCCGATTAGGAAATACATAAATAACAGTCTGATTTCTGAGATCATAACACTTACATTTACGTAGTATACTCTATAACACGTACTTGAAGACACAGTTTCTTGTGTTTACACGTAATAGATCATTTGTAATGTAGTCTTGAATATTACGGGATTAATTTACAGTATTAGGTACTAGCTTACCTGAGGTGTTTTCACCTGTATAATTATTATTAATAACAAACTTACATTCACAATTTACACCACACATGCATACAAGTTACCGGTTAATACAAGAAAATATAAAAATAAAAACTTAGGTTAAATTATGTGAAACTATACAAAACTAGATAAAACTCAATATAAATTTACTAAAAACAAGATTAAATTTAGTTAGTATTTATACCAAGGAGATTGTACTGGCCTATTGGGGGTGGCAACTGACTCCAGGTGTCGAGTAGCAGTGTTCAGGAATTTCAGTTCAGTACTCCGCTGTGTTATTTACTACAAAGAGTGATCACCAAACGGTTTGCCATGTGTAGTGAAAACTCCTACCACTGTTAATTGTAGTGGTGGTCTAGTTTCAACAATAGACTTTCAGAGGGTGACATGGCACTCTAGACAGAAATTTAATTCGAGACATTAGGGCAAAAATCTTATTGTCGAGTATAGAGTCTCTAACATGTTCCTATAACTTGTTGGTGCTAAATCCACTCGTATATAAAATCTCTGCCCCATACCCTGGGCCAGTATCTATTGCTAGCCATATGGACAGTTGGGTCTTGAGTACAATTTAGTTATTCACCTATGCTAGGGCGCAAGTTTGATTCTCTTAATATTTTAATCTACAACAATTACAAACATTGGAAGTAGCTAGGTTAGAAAGTAGGCGAATGATGACACTATTTGTATTATGTTATGATCTTTAGCCTCTCAACCACGTGTAGACAACGTGGTTGGAGAGCAGCCAACTTGTTTCCTATTTACACTAGAAAATGATGATAATTCCGGTTGAATTTCTATTCACTCCATGAGGGCAGGAAATTATTTCGACATACTCAGATAGTGTTCTAGGCGTGCAGACTAAATGTCCTTTAATACACCTTTTGCGTGGCATTATGTATTAAATTTTACTGTAGGTACGACTGAAAACGATAAATAATAATTTATTATGCTATATCATGTAGGAACTTGAATAAAACAATGTCACGACCAATGTCAGGTTAGCAAATGTAGCTCCTTCAGATGATAGTTTTATTTAAGACTAGCTGCGCCCTGCGGTTTCACCCGCATAAGTTTCGATCCCGTAGGAATATCGGGATAAAAAGTATCATATGTCCTTTCCCGGGACTCAAACTATCTCTATATCAAATTTTATCTAAATCGGTTCAGCGGTTTAAGCCTAGAGAGGTAACAGACAGAGACACTTTCGCATTTATAATATTAGTATGGACTAGTGCAGGCCTAAAAAAGCTTTTCGATTTTTCAAAACGTGAGAATAGTCTTGCAAATAACCAAGATTAGTTTTCAAAACGTTATTTTCTCCATATTTTTTACCATATGCAACTGTACAGCTGAATGCACCGCTAGTAGTTCTTCAAACAGCATTTACATGACTCACGTCATCGCATTCACATCGATCACCGCAATCAGATTCAGAACATTTTGAATACTAAGCGTCTAGTGTCAGGGGCTTATGTCACTTACTATCGGAAAGAATCGATAACGGTTTCCTTTATATGATAAGACTTAGAAATTCTATTTGCAGATAAGATTATTTATTTTAAAATCCATTCTTTTATGTGTTATGGTAAATGTAATCAATGATTTTGATAATTCCTGTTATAGTATGTGGAATTAGGATATTCCTAACAGTAAATGGTATCCTTTTCCTGTTTATGTCAACGATAAGGCCTATTATGGGCGTTGGTAATACAAGCTAGGTCAGTTATTTCGTCTCGTGGCGAATTTCGGAGATGACGTAAAAGAACCGGTGTTTTTTCGAAAGCAGATTGTTGATTATCGCAGTATGATGTCATTGTATAAGTTAAAATATATACTGTAGCTCAAGATTTTTTCCAGGCTTGTGACAGTAATTCATTGATAAAGAGTATCTAATCTCGACTCAATTTTATATTTTGTTTAGTTTTTTTGTCTATTCTCTATGACTAACATGTTCAATTGTCTTGTTTCAGTGCACTGTGCTGAAGTCTTGCGGTGAGGAGTGTGTGATCGCAGTCAAGGCAAACACAGCTCTCGACAAATAAACCAACTCAGCATTTATAGGGATATACATACATATAATTTTTTTACAATCAACAGCTCTTACATAAATGTAAAACATAATACTATGTATAATTTAACATAAAATATTATGGTGTGACGTGGTGCTGGCTTGTCGCCGTCCACTCCGCATCCGGGGGCATCTCATGACGATGGCATTGGTCTCATGGTCTGCAGCCGTACCAATGATGCGGTCCCATTGTTGTAAGGATAACATTCTAGAGATATGTGTCAATTTTCAATCGTGTGGGGTCTCTAGTCGTTGTACTGAAAACTCGTCGCCATTTCCACCCTTTCACAGACCTGTGAGACCACAGGGTTTCGGCGTCTGAGTTTTGACTACAGCAATTTGTTGGCCGACCAGCATTACATGTACAGCGCACGATTATTGCACATGCATACGATAAAATAAATGTAATGAATTAACCGTGCGTGGGACGCTGATGCATTAATTTATTTATACTTAAGTGTAATAGTGCCCCCGAGTGGAGTGCGACGTGGGCAGGCCGCCGCGTGCGACCGGCCGGAACTTCACGTTTGTTTTTGTTTTGTTTGTTCTCTTTTCGCTTCAACGTCTACTAAACGTTAAAGTTACGTTGCGCTCCGCGAGCCGCCGAAGGTTTGTTGATCAACATCGGTGTGATAAAATTTCCCGTGGTGGATATTAAAAGTTTATAACGGTATATAACCCGAAAAGAAAAGATGGACGCAAACTTGAAGTTATTACCATAATTTAATGCTAAATTAATGAATACATAAAAAATCGAGAAAATGCGCAAAAAAATAGAAATAAAGAAAATTCTTGAATGTGGTGTGTGATTGATTAGTCCTCTACAGGCACGCGTCGTGACGACGTGCCGGCGACACGCAAGTGGCGCCCCCTTCATGTGTAACACTTGCCATCTGTTCAAATAACATCCACAGACTCTTGTGGTGTGCATTCCATGGCGTGCAGTGTTCTGCTCCTCTCGTTAAACCGTGACGTGCTAAATCATTGAAGACTGACTGAGAATGTCTCCTGATTATGGATATCTTCAGGCGAGACTGACGATGCATTTTGTAGAAGAAATAGTTGATTTTATAATGTAAATTGTGCTCACTCGGCCTTTCCTTGCTCTCTTTGTTTGCTCATTTGAACACATGAGATGTTACACATTATCGAGTGGCTTAAGATTGCCTAAATTCCATGTTTTAAATGTAGTGATTCGCGACGGCCACTCTCTAGCAAGTGTTGCCTTCAAGGGCTCGATAGGGTACCATTCATTTGTATGTTAGTGGACTCATCAATATTCTTTTAACATCAGATTGTCAAAGACGATATGATATACGAAAATTAATGTAAGAATGTAAGGTAAGGCCCTATAGGAGAGATATTTTTTTATGCATTCAGAATTCGTACCATCGCAGGTTTTAGACTAAAAGTTTAGGCTGTTTAAAGACAACAGTTTATGTTCCCTGTACATTTTTTTTTTTTTTTCGAAATTGCATAATCGTTATTGTTGGTAAAGTTTTTATACTAAGCAGCTTGTAATCAGGTTTTTATTTTATTTAAAAAAAACCTAAAGTATATATGTAAAGACATCGGGAGGTGTAAAATAAAATACTTTAGTAAAAAGGTAACTTTTCTTTCTGTAAAGATAAGCTGTTGTATCCCAATGGAACCTTGAATCGATGTATTCCTTCCTTGTTGTGGATATATCTTGTAATAATATCCGAAGTTTAGAATAGCGTTTGTGGATTAAATGTGAATTTATTCATAGCCGTTAGAATTAATTAATTGGTGCACCTATAAGTTGTTATTATTAGGAATTGATTCTCTTGCACACATGGTCTGTTGCTTACATTAGAGCAGCACTCGGTAGATTCTGTGAAGCGAGCTATAACACTGGATCCGGCATTATTTTCTGAGCTTTCTGTTTCACTTGAAGAGTCTCACCGACTCATGTGCGACTCCTGTGTATAGCTTGTGTGTCAAACATATTGCGCTGTGCGAGACGGTCGACTGCTAGGTCATTATCATAAGACCTTGTGATGAAGAGATGGTTAAAAAATTGTAATGATCCCAATATCTGCGGATTTTAATTTAGGAAACTTAAAATTATTTTTTATATTGGGGCGTAGGACAGGTTGAATAACTAATGTGAAGGTATTTAGTGCTAAAGTTCTGTATATACGTAAGGTTGGATAGATCGATGGATAATGAACACTAGTTAAAATATTTCAATAACCCTCTCTTGATGCAGTTCTATGTTTGTCATTTTGTGTGAACAAACGGCACCGAATTAGTAGCAACGGCCAATAAATAAATGTAAAGCAGTAATAAGTACCTATTTAACAGTCTGTCGAATTAAATCTGTACAAAATGAAATACCGTGAGTTGTGATTCTACACCCTTTATGTAGATTTTTAGTTTCTTTACAGTTTTTAGTTCCTTGTTATTTTATTTTACACCCTTACATTATTTACTATGAATATTACAATCGTCAAATCATATATGGGCCAATACAATATTAATATTATCTCAACGGTACTATTAAAATTAATTACAAATTCTCGACGAAATTGCGGCTATGAAGTCGCAGTAGCTAGATTTGCGTGATGTAGGATTTACAGTTGGCTGCACGTCCATGGCATTGGCTTCAGTGCTTCTGTCTTAAAAGCAAGGGCGGTTTTCGTAGTTCGACGTGTGGTTGACCGTACCTACCTGCAAAAACTATGAATAAACAATAACTGATGCAATCTGTAATTCCATCGACTTTGAAACTAACAGGTCTATCAGAAAATGTTCGACGAAGCTACCCCACTTATCTTTTCAAGAACAACCTGCGACAAGATACAGGAGCAAGTGAAACACTATTTCTTCAACTAAACAGAAGATGCAGTAGATGGTAACTAACTGAGAAAATCACGTGTAACCGTGATTAAATACGTAAAGATGACGCTACGGATGGATAAGCTAGTAACAGCTCAATATGTATACAAAACTGATAAGTACCTATACAGTAATACAGCACGACCTACATATCGAAAATGGAATTATAAGCGACTGACGTCATCAACGTGAGGGTGTGGATCTGCACTACGCAGGCGCGGTCAGGATAAGGCTGCGTTTCCACCAGAGATGAGCGAGGATGTATGTGAAACCAACCAATAACATCGCTATTTCTATAGCTTGAACTAAGTCAGCGTTGGTATAGGTTAGTTTAACACACATCCCTCGCCACGCATCCTCGCTCATCTCTGGTAGAAACGCTGCCTTACGGGGGTCATGACCTCTCCTTGAAATCATTGCAAGCTGTCGAGAACCTGTATGCTTTACTTTTACTAATCAATTTGAACTTAAAAATAAGAACATACCGAAGGGTGAGGCAGAGGTGTACCTGTAGTACACCGTCACCGTCAGGATGGCTGGACCAAACGAGATATGGCCACTAAGCGCCTGCAAAAACGTTGTTAGCAATTGTTCTGAGAAGAAAAGACGTAAATAATTGATGTACAGGCGTTATAATGGTTTTTATTAATAACTTTTTATAGGAGCTTCTTAAAGTTGTGTAAAAAATATATGTTAAGGTAGCATATAGGTAGTAAATATTGACATTAGCAACGCGGTTAATACAACGCTAAAACTATGAGAACTTGAAATGGTCAGCCAACCTGACGTCAGAATGGCTGACCACTTTATTTCTTTGATATATTTACTAACGCAAAGGTAGCAAATATTTCATTAAAGGTAGTAAATAGTAGCAAATAGGTATTAAACAGTGCACATGGTCCCATGTACATATCTCGTTTGGTCCAGCCATCTTGACGGTGACTAGTACACCCACATTCCGCCAGTTATATTCAATGGGGTAATTGCGTAACACACTTAGTAGGAATAGCTTTCATTTTAACAGTTCAACCACATTCATTACGTTATTGAGCAGCCTAATTTTTAACCGACTTTTTCGAACATATGAAGCAATGGATTAGCAATATCCTTCAAAATTATGTGTTACGCAAGTAGGGTGTTGCATGCCGGTTCCATGTATTAAGAGAGCGAGCCTATTGCCATCATCAACTGGGGTCGATTATTCCCGATGTCCACCACTTGTTTGGCCATCACTTTGGGACACCGTGAAACAACTTTCTCGTTGTCCACCACTGGGGGACAAAATTACTGTAACCTTCAAAACACCTTACAAGCTGCTTCTGCATCATCTCCGGCGCTGCGGGAAGTGCAACCCCTCCGCCCTTACGTACCTAACAAAGGATAGGCACTCGTGCTGGTCGCCTCTGGCGACCAGCCCGTCGCTACGGCTCGCATGGGTGAATATGGTTTGTTACAGCGGGCGAGGGTTGCTCTTCCTTCGCGCCTCAGGTTTTTATATACACTCAGAAAAGACTCCGTGAAGTCGGGGGTGCCTCGATTCGGTTTTGGAACAGATTCGACCTATTCAAACCATGAAGTGTCCCAGTGGTGGACACAGGGAATAAACCGTTCGTTTTAGTATTTAATTGATAGTTGTACTGGTGTAATTTCCTGTAGTAAAATGTGTGGAGTACTAGAAGATATACCTACAGATACAGAACCTAGGTGGAAATATGACACAATGAGCTACTATTCCATATTTGAGTGTTAGAGAAAAGAATACAATGCCTAAGGCTGGCTTCACAGCTATCCGGGAGACCCGTACGGGCTGTCAGTACGGGCGCCCGGAGCGGGAGCACATGTTAGGCGCTAGAACATCGTTTCACAGCGACGCGGCTTGATCCGTACACGACCCGCACCGGGTTGAGCCGCGTCGCTGTGAAACGATGTTCTAGCGCCTAACATGTGCTCCCCGCTCCGGGCGCCCGTACTGACAGGCCGTACGGGTCTCCCGGATAGCTGTGAAGCTAGCCTATTATGAAAAATAGATATACCATATACTTATAGCTAGGTACTATATGTAGGAAGGGAGCATATAAATAAGAAAGAAATAAAAGCTAGATTAAAGCAAGAAAAACATTTTATTATAACTCGTCATCTGTAAAACCGTCTGAAGATATTTCTATAACTAGGAACGGATCTTCAATATCAAATACTTGGCATACAAAGCTATCTCCTAATTCGTCCAACATATTTTGAATATCCAGTGGTTCTCTTTTCACATTATCTTCTGATTTAACTTCTGTACTAATACTAGAATCACAGTTTTGTTCAATACCATCTGTTGTACTAGAAACTTGGTCTTGTACATCATTTATATTACATGGTTCATTATCAGCTGTAATTTGTGTGTTTTCAACATATCTCATATTATTTATTGAAGTCATGGCGCTATTTTCATTTATCGTCGCATTATTGAAACCGACAACTGTTTCCGTAACCGTTAATTCTAATTTAGAATTAACTATCCCCTCTTTTTCTGAACACTCTAATGTTTCACACTCATTATGTACTGTGTCAAGAGTAAAATTTCTAGTATTTGTAGGCAGCATATCTGAATCATTATTACTAATAGCATCATTAAATATTGAACTCTCTCCTGTTGCAAATTGATTCATAATAGTAGCTGTTCCTTCTACATGTTTTTGTGTTGTTTTTGAAGCAGTCTGTACATTCAAAAGCATAGAATTTACTTCTAAATGATTATAGTCATTCGTTTTCGAACTTAGTCCTGTATCACAATGGTTATTTCTAAATGTAGAGGTTAATATTACATTATTAGTACGTAGTAAACCTAAATTAATGTTACTTCTTGAACTCTCTCCTATACCAGGTAGGTTATTAACAGTAGAAGTAGGTATACTTGGTAAAGTAATATGTTCACTTTCAGTGGCTGAATCTGTACCACTTGAATCCTGGTCTGACTCAAATTCCACTGCATTGCCTACTTGGGGAACTCCAACTCCTAGTGACGCGTTATTCTCCATTCTGACGTACCTGTAAATAATACAGTAAGTAATTATATAAACACGACAGAGGGTCAATTGCTGAAAATCTGCTCTCAAAATGTCAGAGCGTAACAGCAAACTGCTGGGCTGTGCCCTTATCAAATACCTACTAGCAACTAGAACCATAGTAACGCCATAATCCGACACAGCGGTGTTTTTGTGGTACTAAATTCGTTATGATTGCCGTAGATATAAATAGATCCATAGAAGTCAGATAGAGAAGGCCCAATACACCACCTTAGGGTCACCTACAGAAAAATATTTACGTAAATTGCCACATTGTGTGCACTTATTGGAAAAGTTAAATGGTTAAGAGCGAAGCCTTTTAACATCCAGAGACCAGGATCAGGACCATACAAAATGAAAATTTTGGTATGAGATATAGTGTTTTGACACTATAAGGTCCCATTAAAATAGGTGGACAAACTTTTAGAAATCATTCAGACCTCCAAAATAAGGACGATGGTAAAAAAATATATAAGAAAAACGCATTAGATACTTTACAAGAAAAATAATCAGCTAACGAAAATACACTAATGTGCCGGCAATTTAATATTTTAGGTCAAAATAAAATCACTTTAATCAGTGTTTTTTTTTTTGTTGGATATCTTTGGTTAGACGTACTGAGTGCTGTGTTAAAATTTGTCCACCTATTTTAATGGGACCCTGTATGCAGGAAGATTTTTTTATCACCATCCAAATTTTGACAGGGTGTTCTACCCATGATTATGAACAACTTTCACTATGGGACCAACTCTGAAATCACGAAAAAAAAAATCAGCTGTTTCATACATTTTGGTCAAGTACGTATTGAACTTTTGTATGAAACAGCAGAAGTATTTTTAGTGATTTCAGAGTTGGTCCCATAGTGAAAGTTGTTCATAATCATGGGTAGAACACCCTGTCAAAATTTGGATGGTGATCAAAAAATCTTCCTGTATTGCATACCTACATTTTGATTTTGTCTCCATAGAGAAGTTTTAGGAACAATAGTACCTTCAAGGTCACAGTTCGAATCGCTACGAAACGATCGTAGTGAAAGTATACCTTTCTAAAATTTCCTCTTCCTTTATTTTAGCAATAAGCTTATTCTCTTCCAACTTAGCTAGCAGAATTGGATCTTTTTCAGCAGGATCGTCGGTTTCTTCGTTGTCGCGTATCAAACTTAACAGATCCCTGTACTCTCGCTTCTGCCGTCGCTTCCGCAGAGCCTGCCCGCATTGACGGAATAACGCTAAAGCTGTAACATTAAGTTTTCATGTACGTTTGCCTGGCTAGGCCCCCCGGAATTTGCGATTTAGGTATACACCAATGCAATGTACTCGCCTCTAGGAGTATATGTACCGCTTTCTTTTTCAATGTACCTCTGTACTTTTGAAGAAATATGCAAAAAAAGGGGGCCGTGCCAGCCAAACGTTTTCAGCACGGCCCTCGTGTAACTTGAAAAATATATAGCGTATTAAAAAGTTTCATAAATTCAAGGAATGTACTTTATTAACACGTTCTATGTACCGTAACAGATATTGTGAATTCGTAATAACAAATGATATATAGACGTGGATAGGGGGCCGTGCTGAAAAAAAAAGAAATGAGAAAATATCTAAAAAAGACAAAACAACCTTAGCCAAAAACTATATAAAAGTATTTCATGTTTGGCAAGTAACATATGTACAGCATTGGTTTCTCATACAACTTGCTAAATTCAAAAAATAAACCAATTTTAGTTTATTCAGCACGGCCCTCTATAGTTGCCTATATCTTTTTAAATATGACATGTTTGTTTACAAAATTCGACTTCCTGAATTATGTATAGGAGTACATTCGTTCCAAATAAATTGCGATTATGGTGTATTAGTATTTTAAAAGTTAAATTGGATCAAAAATATCCCAACATGCAACTGATGGGGTGACCATGGTTCCATAAATTAGGTACATATATTCTATCCTACCTATATTAATGAAATTATGTGACTACATTGAAATAAACATTCTTTTTTTTACAATTTGTTTTTTTTTTCATTAAAATTAATATTAGCGATGACATCTTTTAAGGGAATTAAATCAGTTAAAACTTGTTGTGTGCGGTCGCTATTAATTCACTAGGTAAGGTTCAATCAATGTGATTTGTTGGAAACGTATCTGTAATTTTTTAAGCCTTTTAAGCTCTGTAGTCAAAGTGAAAGCATTTATTTCAAATAGGCACATAAAAGGCACTTTTGAACGTCAAAAATTACCTTAAAATAGAATTGATTCTAGTCACCCCTTCCAAAAGGTAGTTTTCGTGTGAAGAAGAATGGGCAAGAAACTCCACCGTTACTCTTTTAAAATGTTTTAGGTAAGTACAATATTTTGCATGGGTACATTAATTATATAATAATATGTGAGGACGATGCACCTAAAATAAAATTACTATACCACAATAGGTAAAAGAATTGTAGTGTTTGTGACACATAGTTTTTCTGCGATTATTCCATAGGTAAACGTAACTAATCTGTGAAATGTACCGAAACTGTAATTTTATTGTAATGTACCGTACATCAATCCGTGTGATTTATTGGAAATATATATGTGATTTTTTTAAGCCTTTTGAGCTATTTAGTCTTAGCGACACTTGTTGTTTTGTTCGATTTGCGACCTACTACTTACTACTAGATATTATAGTTATCGTTAATAGTTAATACATATTACGATATTTTTGATTTGTTTATTTTATTAAAGATTTACTCAATTTATGCAGAAGTTTTTTTATCCATTCTCACGTGGAATCATGGTCACCCCATCAGTTGTATGTTAGGATATTTTTGATCCAATTTAACTTTTAAAATACTAATACACCATAATCGCAATTTATTTGCAACGAATGTACTCCTATACATAATTCAGGAAGTCGAATTTTGTAAACAAACATGTCATATTTAAAAAGATATAGGCAACTATAGAGGGCCGTGCTGAATAAACTAAAATTGGTTTATTTTTTTAATTTAGCAAGTTGTATGAGAAACCAATGCGGTACATATGTTACTAGCCAAACATGAATTACTTTTATATAGTTTTTGGCTAAGGTTGTTTTGTCTTTTTTAGATATTTTCTCATTTCTTTTTTTTTCAGCACGGCCCCCTATCCACGTCTATATATTATTTGTTATTACGAATTCACAATATCTGTTACGGTACATAGAACGTGTTAATAAAGTACATTCCTTGAGTTTATGAAACTTTTTAATACGCTATATATTTTCAAGTTACACGAGGGCCGTGCTGAAAACGTTTGGCTGGCACGGCCCCCTTTTTTTGCATATTTCTTCAAAAGTACAGAGGTACATTGAAAAAGAAAGCGGTACATATACTCCTAGAGGCGAGTACATTGCATTGGTGTATACCTAAATCGCAAATTCTGGGGGGCCTAGCTGGGCAAACGTACATAAGTTTTCAACATTTATAAATGAAACCTGTCTGAACTTTCTATAATCTAAACCTCTGTAAGCACAAGAAGCATGCTTAAAAGAAACATCCTTTAACATGTAAGTAGGTACTTTAAACTTTTGCTTCCTACCTTCTTGCATCACCTGTTGTCTATTCCAGGCAAGATTATCATTATAATTTGATTCTACCACACATTTGACCACATCAGAAAAGTCAGGGAATTCCACTGCCCCTGTCCTATCTATCGTACAATTCAGAAACTCTTCCAGCCTCTTGGCAGGTCCAGGCGGATGACCTTCAGCGACAATCAATCGAATCTCACGCCGTTTTACTAATTCCTTACAGTTTCCTTTTATTTCACATATCTGCTTGTAGCATGCCACAACATTTTCTTTGTATCTGAAAATGATAACAAAAGTTAATATTAAACTGTATGCTGAACGCGCTTTCTTCAAGCAAGATCAAGTCATTTCTAGCCCTACCAACAGCAATAATGAATTGTTATAAAACTCACTTTGAACATAGGTAGTATGGTGATCCAAAAGGACTTTCGGTTGTCACCTCTGCCTCTTCTAATTTATCAATCTTCCGTTTATAATCTGCAATTTGCTGTTCAAGCTGTGCTATTCTTTCTATATCACTAGTGGAATTACGACCTCTGCACTCTATTGGCAAAACCTCTACATGGTTCTTGGGAATCAGAAGCTCATAATCCATTTCGTTATCTGACGAGTTACCATTGTCAGCATTATTTTCTTTGTTGGAATCTTCTTCTATTGTTTCTTCTACTACTTCATTTTCTATGTTACAATCTGCTTCTAAAGTTTCTTGTACAAGTTTATTGCCTTTTTTAGACTCTGCTTCTAAAGTCTCTTGTACGACTTCATTGCCTTCTTTAGACGCTGATTCTACAATCTCTTGTACGACTTCATTGCCTTCTTCAGACTCTGATTCTAATGTCTCTTGTACAACTTCATTGCCTTCTTTAGACTCTGCTTCTACTGTTTCTTGTAGTACTGTGTTTACATTATCATTTCTTTGGTCACTAGGTTCTGTTTCTTCTATGATAATTACATCATTTTGCCCATCATCGTTTTCTGCCCTATCTACAGATTCATTATCAGAATCATCTAATTCTATAATATCAGTCTTTTTTTTTTCAGCACGTGCGACACTTCTTGTTTTAATTTTGTCTTTTGTATTGACTGCACAACTTTTTGATATTTTGGCTTTTCTTTTAGTTCCTGTACCACCAACTTTTTTTTTCCTTTTGTGGTTTTTGTTTGTACAATCTTTGTGCGTTTGTCTATTTTCTACATTATTTTGATTAATTTCTCTACTGCTACTAGTTAATTCTGAAAATGTTTAAAGTTTCACATGACTGTTTGCAAATCATTTATTAAGGTTAGTAGGCGGTAGTACGGTTATTTGTTTGTTTAACACGTAAATAATGCAATGAATGTTATTGAACATTCAAAATGAAAGCCATTGCTACTATAAGTGTGTTACTCAATTACCCCAAAAGGCTGAAATGATGATGATAATGAATTTATTATGACATTTTTAATGTCTTTTAAACTTGTTTCAGCCGCTGCACAATAAATAGTGCCTATTGCTGCTAGGCCAACAACTGTTTCTCAATAAACAATGGTATAACCAGTGATATCTATAACTCGAGCTGGTTATACATAATCTGAATTCGCGATTTATTTGCCAAAAATTTAAACAAATATGAGTTTATGGAAAAATAACATTAATTCCTACAACAAAAGTTCAGTTTACACTACAACTTCAAAAATGTTTATAACTTTTTCAATAGTGCTAGTCACTCTGAAATCAACTTAATAAACATTAAAATAAAGTTGATATTTGTTTAACTTGAAATAACATCAATTTCAAACATATATTTGAATAGACTTTTAGAGCTGGTTTATCTACAATCATCATTAGTGCTCAAATGTATGTGTTAGTGTGTGACTTCTGACTATCAGAATCATCACATTCGGTCTACAATCCCACTGCTGGGAATAGACCTCGTCTTTAGCATGCCAACTAACGTGATGTAAAGATCTACAAATGGTAGTAACTAAATATTAATAAGGTAATAGCTACATGCCAGCAGTGGTGGCCCAGGCCGTGCTAACAACCGCAACTTATCAAGTTGTATGTCGTAGGTTCGAACCCAGACAGGTGCTTACTTTATGCGAATGATTTCTCCACAACTGCTCCCAAAACGGTAAAGGACAACATCTATACTAATATTATAAAGAGGTAAAATTTGTATGTTTGTAAGTTTCTACCAGTCGGATTTCAAAAATTCTTCTTGCATTTGATAGCCCAATTCTTGAGGAAGGCTATAGGCTATTTAACATCACGAAAAGAAAAAAGTAAAAAAGAACGTTAAGTGATAGCGCGGGCGGGTGATGCGATACGACGGGGTGGCTCGGGGGAAACAAGAAGTTTCACGCGAACAAAGTCGCGGGCTGAAGCTAGTTGTCAATCAACATGTATGTCCTAGAACCTAAAATTCAAAGACATGTGACATCTAACAACCCGCACTGGGCCAGCGTGTTGGATTACGGCCCACTCCCTCTCACCGAGAGGAGGCTTGTGTGCCAGCAGTGGGAAAATTATAGGCTGTTTATGATGATGAATAGCAACAAACCTCGGTGATCCCATTGAGATCCATTATTCTTCAAGTTAGTAGCTAATGTAACAAAAGGCACTTTTCTCCTCAACCCTCCTGATTTTAACTCTTCACACAATGTCTTAATATGTAGAAACTTGTGATCAGGATCTCTCATCAACAGTTTATAAGTCTTCTTCAACAATGCTCTAAATGATTCCGATTCCTTAAATGTATTATTTGTATCTCTATACAGTGGTAACACTGTTTTATATATAACTCTCGGCATTCCGGTAGAATTTTCCATATTCATACATCTCTGAACTATCTTATCCATTAGTCTATTATTCATAAGATTATTTACAAAAGATTTTTCAGATTTATTTGTAGATTTTGGCTTATTTCTAATATTTTTAACTGTTCCTTCAGTTATTATTGGTGATTCATCATCTAGATCGATAGTTTCTACTGTTTGTACACCAATTACTTTTTCACTGACTATGTTTTCATCATCTTCATCAAGTATAACAACCGGTTCCTGAAAAAATAACATAAAAATGAAAAAAAGAAAAAGGCTGAAATCTATACAAATAAAATTGAAGTGTCTGTTTGTAATAAATGTCAACATAAAAGCTTTTTAGTAAATGCATATGAAAGTATACACGGTACACTAACAAAAAAAAAAAAAAAAATTTTTGTCTTTCCATCTGTCCAAACATTCTGGCTAATCCTTGAAAAGGCTGGACCGATTTTCACTGGCAGATAGCTGATTTTAGAAGGAAAAAGCTTCTGAAGCTAAGTTTTGGTTTGTGCAGCTGCAGCCTCATACAATAACATCATTTGAATTAACAGTTGTTTCTTGTTTGTTTTATAAGTGCATAATGGCCATAATGCACAAACTCTTGCCAGACTCTACTGTTTATCTAGTGAACAGTAGGTCCATCTATGTCTGTTACTATGATTTTAAAGAAAGATAAAGTAACCTGAGCATATCATACTCAAAAACATACTTTAAATCCATAATTTAAAGGAATATAAACCACTTTAAATCACAAATGACTTTATTTTAAAACGAAGTCGTGATCGGAAACACTTTACATTGGAGACATGATAATAAATCACTCACCATAACAACATCGTCGTCTTCTATCAACACAGGGTCTGTATTCATTATTATATTATAAAATAAATAAAACTCTGAAACTTAACAAAAACTTCGAACGAAACTGATAAATATTGTGTTATTCTGACTGACTTCTCTTCTCCACCTTCGGGTGATTCCGTCATTCCGTGGTTTCTTGGTTTGACAGTGACACTGACGTTTAGCCTACAGGAGCAGTAGTGACAGGAAGAATAATTTTACCGTTCGGTAATTCCATCAAGAGCATGGACTTATTACTACAACATCAAGAGCTTCAAGAAATGGGTAAATGACAAAATTATGGTCTCTTTCATATAGGGAGGTACTATTCGATTCTTGCGGCCAATTTTTTACCGAATTTTCATTTCTGGTACTTAGTTGTATTATATTCGTTGATCACGAATGTGAGAGTCCCATTGGGGAATCCAAAATAATATAAAAAAATACCAACCAAAACTTCATACCTTGCCAAAACTTCTGCGATGATTTTTGGGGTCAACTTCAACTTTAGAAGAATTGTGAACTGCATGGAAGTAGGGAATATAATTACGTCAGTCACGTAAATAAAAATGTTTTTTCTCTTATCTATAAAGTCATTTTATTCAATAAAAACTTTATGCAGCTGAATAACAGGGGTGTAACTTCAGATCAGAGGCCATGGTGCAAAGTAGAAAATGGGCCCCCGTCACCCGTCTCCTCAGCGTTATTTATTTTTACAAACTGCTTTTTTTCGGATAATATTTATAATTAAACAGAGAATGAAATCATCAATTGATAATTGTATTATTAGTAAGTATTTCACGAGTGGTCCCTTCTTGGTTACTAGCGCTGGTTGCCATGTGCAGCTGGTGGCCTGCACATGGCAAGGGCAAGAGTATTTATTTTCTCATAGCATGCTATGCTGTGAGAAAAAAAACTCGTTTACTGATTGTGCTGCTAGCGCCACTAGTGGTGATCCTTGGCAGTATACTCTATAGTCATGAATTCGGATCGAGTCAGTACTCTCGGAGTATTAATGTTTTGTGGTTCGAATGCTGTGCCTGATCTGTGGGACCTTGTTGTGCACCTGCACAGCATAGACCACTTGATAATAATTTTAGTACTTTCACAGTTATTTTTTCTCTGATCTTGCATCATTGTCAAAATCACAATATTATTTGGTTGCTGCCACCGAAAAGTCTGTAAAAATCAAGGTGACCTTTATGATCGTTACAATAAAGGTACGATTCCGATCTCGGCAGCACGCAGCACTGCTGGTCCCCATATATTCTCTATAGGAATGTCGCGCAGCATTGCTGCCGTGCTCGGAATGTAATCTCATATGAACCCATAGAAAATGTATGAGGACCAGCAATTGCCGAGATCGGAATCATACCTTAAGGCTGCTCTTCGATTGCTGCTGTCAGAGGTAAAATATCTGTGCGAGGACTGAAGACAACAATGATAGGCCAAATCTACTCTTGTTCTTATCAGCAGTGCTGTTAAATTATCTCAAAATAAGTTGGACCGTTGCTAGATTAAAGACAGATGGGCAAGAGCTTCATTACGTTTTTTTGGGTCGTAACTTCATTCGGGCTGTACCAACTATGTGGGCCAGACTATCTGGCCCACATAGTTGGTACAGCCCGATTCAAACTATGACGGCTTGAAATATGAGGCGAGTCGCTGCGCAGTAACAAATTCACCAGTCAGCGGGGGTGAGGGGAGAGGTATTGCGCAGCGAGAAGCGCACTTCAGACTTCAGAGCCGCCATAAAGTTGGAATCAAACTGTAGTGATGTGGGGATCGTCTGGAGTTCTAGATCTGGACTGCAATGTATTGAGGTGACCAAATAAAAAGCCAAAATGCGGATAAATATATATTTAGAGAGGCCAATTAAAATCTATTGTTATTATGTGAAATAAATTGCAACATTAAAATTGGCTTGTCGCATTGCCTTAACATTATTATAATAATGTATGCCGTATCTCTTACATAGAACCTTACAAGTTAAAAATACATTTGTTTATAAACTACAATAAAAGAAAATACTAAGCAATGAAAATGCAACTGTAAATGAGATGGATGATACTTGGGCGAATTTAATTCCAAAATCTATACATAATGAGACATTTTTTACATAGTTTACATGCTTACAAGTCCAATAATATCTATGAAGAAAAAATATATAAGGACTATTTTGTTCAAAGCACCATAATGGCCGCATTGAATTATTTCTAAATTCAATACACTATTTTATTAATAGACGAGAAATATATTTTTATATTAAATTATCCTTCATAAGTTTCCACAATTTCGTTAGTTCACATTTCTTTTCGTGAGCGATCCTTAATTAACACAATTTACCCAATATATCCACCTCATCTGAAAACAAAAGTTTTAAGCATTAATGTTTTAGTTTATAAAATTCGGTAATAGCCTGCGCAGACGACGGATTTTTGTCGGCGGCGCGGCGATAGAACGTATGGAAATCTATGAAATAACGCACACGAAGGACAAGTAGACTGCTGGGATTTCGATACATTCTATCTATGCGGACAAAAAAGTCCGCGGACAAAAATCCGTCGTCTGCGCAGGCTAGAAGACTTTGTTACAGATAATAAATTTTTCGCGATTATTTGGGCAAAGGCCCAGCAGTGGGACAGTATAGGCTAAAGGAAAAAAAAATATATAACAGTCGTGACTACTGCAGAGTCCGTACAAGTCAAATACCCATAAAAATATTTGGGTTAGTGCAGCATAAAATTTGGTCCGATCCAGCCTGCCCTTGCTATCCGGCCAACGACGCCCTAATCAGAGGTCCAAGGAGGCAGGGAGGTACAGGGGGTGCCCTTAGCGTGTAGTTGCTTAGTTTATAAGGTTGATGCCCTGGCTGGAGGCCTTAATTTATTAAGGCATCCACAGGATAGCACTTTTAAGCACAGCCGACAACCTCCTAGGCTGACCTTCGAGATACCATAGACAAAAAAAAAATCAGGGTGGAAAAAAATACCGAAGGGACTGCAAAAGACAGAATTGTGTGGGACAGAAAGGCCTTTGCCATACAGTGGGACAATACAGGGTTTTATTTGTTTTTGATTTTTTTTTGTTGTTTTTAATGTAACTTTGTCAGTTTTAAATGGTACTTTTTTAAATATTTGTATTTCCTGTGTGTGTCCCAAATATATATCTTTTTCTTTCTAAAAAATATGGTTCAGTTAAAGACGACGTATAACTCACGTAAACACGGCGATGCACACTGGCAGGCGTTTACTCAGTCGTCGCGAGCGACGTGCCTGCGTTGTAGCGCGACGGCCAGGTCGTGTTGCAGTGCCGCCTTGCGACGCACCACCTCGGCTGGTACCACGGACCGCAAGCCGTTCACTATGTCCTTCGTTTTGCCTGTTTTGAGAGAAATGTTAGTACATACATGACAAAAAAAAAGAAGCTAAGTATAAGAGTTTAGTTTTTTTCAAATTCGGAGCTTTGAAGATTATATACTAAAGCGAAGTGTTTTTTTACTAAAAACTTTCGAGAATAAACCTTCAAGTAATTTGATTCTTTGTATTTTGTTTTTTAAATGTTTGTTGTTATCATTTAGCCACGGAATGCAGTTACCAGCTTGATAAGAATGAACAAACGTCTTCTGGGCACGCTCGTTCCATAATAGACTGTGATCGAAGTCAAAAGCAGGCCCATTCAGGAATAAAAATTAAAAAAAAGACATTATTACCAAAATAGATATCATTGAGCGTGTTCCTGATCTTGTTCTCCATATCCTCGACCATGCGGCCGATGTTCACGATGTGCGGCGTCACGTCGCTCACTGCTGAGTCCTGTTCTGCCTGAAATGATATATAACCTTTTTTTTTAATATAATGCTGGTTATAAGAATAGTCGATTAGAAATTGCACAAGTTTTTTTTTTCATTTTTTTTTAGAAGCTTCTGTGCACTTTAGGGCTTCTGACTACCCGTAACGACTGTCAAAGATCTACAAATGACGGTGCACGGAGGGGTCTCGATATATAAGGTGTTACAAAATTAACCCGACAAACTTTAAGAGGTGCTTTAGACCATCTGCTTAATACAAAAGTTCAATACCTACTTGACCAAAATGTATGAAACAGCTGATTTTTTTTTTGTGATTTCAGATTTTTAATAATTTACTCATATCATACATCGTTTCAGGATATTATATGCATATACTCTTTCACCTGAAACTACGGATAAAGAAAGAAAGAAAATAAGTATTGTATTTGACCCAGGTTAAGTAAGGCACAAAATATACACTGTGTTCTTCACGATATCCATAAACTTTGTCAAACGCTTCTATAGCTTTTAAAAATTAAATCTAACAAAGGAAGTAGTACTTGAAAAGGCTTCGTTACAAAGATATTTGTAATTTCATTTAGTAAATTTAATAGAGCTATGCAGTAAGAAAGGGTCTTAACTCAGTTTTGACAAGTTGCAGCCCGCCAAATCTTATGAATGAAAATACGTCATCGTTGCCAATTCGGATAAAGAGGCATGCATATCGGGCAATTTACGTCAAGGTATTTAGTTTATATGAAAATTAACAAAACATACAAAATAAGAATTCACTAATGTGTCCATAATGAAAAATGCTTATTTCCATGGTCTGAACATCTGGTCGAAGTTTATGTACCTATATCGTCCGGAACACAGTGTATATAAAACAAAAAGAAAACTTAAAATAGTATTTTATGCCTCACGGCTGCGCCAAATAGGTCCAGTTCAGCATAAATACTACACAACTAATGCCTGACGCTGGTTTTCAACTGGACCCTATGTTACAAGGACAACTTAATCAGTTTTATGATGTGAGGATTTTGGGTATCAGAGCCACATAAAGTTACTGGTTATTGTCAGCCTGCATCATCCCACTAATGGGCAAAGTCGACAAGCAAATCAATCATCAAAGTGGCCTTAGACTGAGCCTTCAGTAATTAGAATGCTAAAGCAGCACAATTACTATCAAATCATGGAACAAGTCATGCAGTAAACGGGAGTCTCTTTGATTGCAGGACAGTATGTCAACTGGTTTCCATTCTCACATCATTATTATTAATTGTTATTTTTAATAAGTATAAGCTATTATTTTAAATGAATATAATTGCATAATTTTATTTTACTAATTGCATTGTAATCCAAATTTAAATTATGGAATTATTATTAGTATTTTATGTTATTGCTAATTATCTACTAAATGTGTACTGCATGCTATAAGTATAACCAAGATGTAAAATCTAAATATTTGCACGGCTGAAATGCTCAATATAGTGAAACCCATAGGGATCTTAAGAACTTATGTCAGCTACCTATATTCTTGCAAATAAATATGTAATTCATTTGTTCATTCTGACTGGTCTTCCATACAGAATAGTGGGTTCTCAGTTAGTTTTTGATTTCTATATCACTATGCTCTGTTTAACCATACATTTTTGACATTTGAATGTCACTTAATCTAATCACTTTAATCATTGTTTATGAAGAAACCCGCCAAGCTGTCCCATCGGACTATGAGAGTGAGGGAAGAGGGAGTGCACCTGTCTGCGCACACTTGTGCACTATAACATCTCCCGCGCCGAGGGCTAGTTTCCGTTGATATTGGCCGCCGTGGCCGAAATACGGCCTGGGGGATTTTATAAATAAACCCCAAACTTTCTGTACTAACATTATATTACAAAAAGGCAAAATTTCTGAGTTTGTGTGTAGGGACGAGTAATATGCGGAACTAGTAACTCCATTCCGAAATATCTCTCACTAACGGGTAGCTACAGTATTGCCGAGTGTCATAGGATATAAAGAACTTTTACACAGACGAAGTCGCAGGCAAAAGGTAGTCTAATAATTGGAAAATGGTAAATTTGATTAACAATTGTATTACTGATAATTAATTATCCTGTTTGATTATACACAAGTTAGTGATATAGTAGATAGTTGTAGTGGGAAAAATTAAACTGGCCTTGACCTCTATTATTTTCTACAGTCAGTATCTGGTTTGATGTAGAGCAGGAAAAGAGTTTCCGGAAGGACTCAGGGGAGGCTTCCGACACTTAAAAGGGCTTATGTTTAACTTATCACCAGATAATGTAAAATATTACATCAAAAAACACTTTTTACTGCCAAAAATAGTAAATGATCACCAAAATTTAAACTCCATATTATTGTAAAATATTATTAAAGTATTTGTATTCTCATTTGCTCGCTCTTGCATCCTATGTCGACCTAACCAAACCTAACCTCGGGGTACCCAGCTAGAACTATTGTAATTTTAGACTTCATTTTTTGGTGTTCAATATATTTTTTTGGTGATCATTATATTTAACCCCATTTAAAAGTGCCTTTTAACTAACCAATTGACATAAATTACTTGACTTTGAGCTTGTGCAGAGGGGTAGAACAGACTAATTAAAAAAATATTGGATTATAAATACATAAAATTAGTTCATTTGATTACCTGTCTAGTCAGACTGCCGCCTAGGTTCATGGTCCCGCTGCTTTCCTTATTAGTTTGCAGCCACAGCATGGCCGTAGATGTGAGTTTGTAGTGAGCATTGCGGCCGGAGCTCTTCTCAATCACCTCAACCACATGGATGGAGTCCCAGCAGCCTTTGATCTTTTGGGATCCGTCACCGGCTTTCTTTATCAATATTACACCTGGAAAATTGTGCAATATGATTTAATTGATGGATATAATTATGTCTAATTACTTATTAATAACAGTGCTGCTTACGCTTTGTAAAATAATGGTGGCTATTGAAAAATTTAACAGTTTTAAATATTAGAGAGGGAAGTAGCTTATGTTTTCAATTTCAATTTAATTTACAATTTCAAACGATCATTACTTGCACCTGTAATAAAAATATTTTAGTTTTAGTTTATTTTTAGGCATTATAATTGTACCTATGGGAAATTTAACTGAATGTTGGCTAAATATACAGTTTTTATTGATTAAATATTTTTATTAAATAAATATTAATTACTATTATTTTTAATGGAACATAGCAGGTAATAAAATAACTCTCATGGTAATTTGTTTTGTAGGATGTAACAATAAGTAATTTTGTTTCCTGTTCCTAACCTAAATGTATGTCAATGAACAACTAACCAGCAAACCCATGATCCATGTCCCACAGGTATACGGAGCTGACACCACCTTCGAAATACATTTCTCTGTATTGGTCGAAGGCGTGATTAGCATCGATTTCTAATTTCCTGAGCCTCTCTGAAGGCATTGACCCATCTTCTAGTGGAGGGTCGTATGTGTTTGACCATGGTGATCTGTACGAGTCGCCGTCACGGTTGTAGTCGCACAGCAAGTAGTCCTTCCCTGTACTACGGTCCTGAGCAATCTTTAGTGGTTGGTCTACTGATGATAGCAGGTCATCGCACATACTAGGCACCAGATCTATCAAATCTGTCAAGTTTTTCTCAATCTGCTGCGGAGGCAGCCTCCGCATCAAGTCCAACGCACAATCCATTTGTTGATCAGTCTGCAATAATCATAAAACATAACACAGATTTAGTAAATTCCGTTAATTTTGGTGCATTAGTCATCATAACAAATAGTCTTACAGAACATTACAGCACTTCTAGTAACCAAAAGGACAACTTACCATGATTAAACGAGAACGTATAAAATGCAAATAAATATGTAAAATTAATTACAAGAGTTTTACTGCTAAAATTGTTTTATTCCAAATATTAGGAAATCCCAACCCGAATTGATAACTTGACGTAATTTGACATCAAAAGTTGGCGTCCGGAAATTTTATTTAGGTTAGTATTTCATTGTAAAGTTCCTGGTTGTTTCAGAACGTAATTTTTCGGTTATTCTCGATAGCTCTACCGATCATGTGAATCAATCGTGATTTATTGAATCATGAAATGAATAATAAGTAATAAAACCCATCTCATTGCGGTAACTAAAAACTTTCAGGCTGTTTGCATTGATATAGCAAAAACAATATGTTCAGTCGATAGTTCATCATGTTTCGTTTGGGGCCGGAAACAGCTGGCACGTCACTATAAAGTTTACAATGGAATGTTGCCTGGGTTATGAGACGCCGGTATACCTATTTCACTCCGTCTTGTTGAAATTCCTATAGGAAGAAAGAAAGCGTCATCTTCAATGAAAACATGTAACTGTTTCCTGTTGAATGTCAGTTAGTGAATAATGTTGTGTGTGTCAAAGTTTTGTTGTTATTACATATAATTTCGATAATTACCGTGTATTACATAGATTAACACTTTTATCAATGGGATTGTGATCCTATTTTGTGTCAGAACTGAAGGACATAGTTACGTGAAGTGTGAATTCTCGTAAAGGTTTGCATTGTGTACTTAATTATACTTATTCAAATGATTCACGTTATGGGAATGTTATCACAGTTATTATTATAAAGGTTCTATTATACGCGCCTAAACGGGAAGTTGGTGTAGTGAAGCCGCAATTAGCTTTTGTCTGTAAGGTATATAGTGGTGCAGAGATTGCAAATAAGGTAATCCTATTTGCTCTAGGTTATGACCAAGTTGTGGCCTCTAGAAACCCTATGATCGTTGCTACTGCATTTCTTTATCACACATCACATGTTTTTAGTATATTCAAGGAGTTTTTGAGAGAAACATGTTCTGAAAACCTTTAAAAAGTTTGGATTGATTAGTTAATAACCCTATAGTTATGAAACAATAGGGCTTTGTTGTAGTAATATAGCATTGTATTCAAATATGGAACTGCACCTACTATGTAGTGGTCCTGTCAAGAACATTTGGGTGTGTTGAGTTTTAATTAAAGAATAATCCACAATATGCTTATTTTATACTTTAAAAGTTTGATGTCAGGATGTTTATGGCAACATGAAGTACTTGAAACAAGTTTGAATGGGTAGTTTATCAATATGAAGTGTTGATAAAGCAGAAGCCTTGAAATGTTAGTGAAAAATTATTGTAATTGAATATGAATTGTAATATCAACTATGAAGTCTATATTCTGCTACATTAAAAGTTAAAACTGGCGAGTAATTTTGGCCAAAACTAACTATTAAAGCTGAAGAACTAGTCTGTAATAAAGATTAATATATATTCATGTGTTTTATACAAACAAATCTCCTACAAAAATATTAAACCTCAGAAAATAATTTATAGGTCAAACAACCATATTTCTAATGTATCATCAGAGCTATCATGTGTATGTAAGACATTGTTATAACCTAATATCATACCTGTATTCCCGAAAGGGTTAGGAAATGGTATTTAGTACCTATCTCATATTTTGCCAGTAATGTTTTAGTCATCTATGTATCAGCCCCCTGTTACATGGATGTCTAGAAGCCTTTTACCATTAGTCAGGCATACCCAAATCCTAAGGCAGATTACTCAGCCTCTAAAACCAATAAACAGCGTTCAGTAGTTTCTGCCTTCTCTCCATACGATGACAGCGCGAGTTTATTTATGTATATGTTACCGGCCAAACCCGATTTCAGGACAAACTAGTTTAGCCTAGGCTAAACTAGTTCCGTCGACATAGGATGCAAGGGCGAGCGAAGGGCACCCTGAGGTTCGGTTTGGTTAGGTTACTTTAAACCCTTTACACAGGCGGGGCTCCGTCGACATAAGATCCAAGGGCGAGCGAAGGGCACCCCCTATCGCGTATAGGAAGAACTAGTTTAGCCTAGGCTAAACTAGTTTGTCCTGAAATCGGGTTTGGCCGGTAACATATACACTATGTAGAAACTGATAAAAGTTGATTGCTTTTTTTTTTGTGTCCCATTGCTGGGCAAAGGCCTCCCCTTTTTTCTTCCAAACCTCCCTGTCTTATGCGATCTCTGGCCATGTTGGCCCTGCGAATTATATTAGATCGTCACGCCACCTTCGTCTTCGTCTTCCTCGACGGCGATGTCCTGTTATATTATTGAAAGCAATTTGTTTTAAAAGTTAGTAGGTATTTAGTTTCATAACTTTGTTCTACATAATTTACTTGAGACAACTGAAGTGTTAATTTTCTGTACTTAACATAATTTACACTGTGAATATTTCCTTGTTTATAATAGGTGCTAATAAAAATAATTAGAATAGATCATTTGGAATGGGTGACAGAAATAGGTGTAATTCAGCTGAAATACTTCACTATTACATCCTTATCTATCATTATGGCTTTCGATAAAAAAGCCAGATGATACACTCATTGATATTGTTATTTCATTCAAACTATAATAATTGAGAACCAATGACCTTGTGAAGGCCGCAGGAAACCGCTGGATGCGGGAAGCACAGAACCGGTTAAAGTGGTGGTGCTTCGGGGAGGTCTATGTCCGGCAGTGGACGTCTTTCAGCTGAAATGATGATGATGATAATAATAATTGAGATTTATATCCTTTATTTCATTATTTACATATAAATTATATTTTTAAATATTAGGATAAAAAAAATATATAAAAAAAAATAAAAACATAAAAAATAGTAGATTTATATTATTATTACAATACTTATTTGCTGTCAATGCCAAAAATAATAATGATCAAGTTTCAATTGAAATAAAAAAAAAAAAACAACCTGTATTGTTCCACTGAAAAGCAAAGAGGGAGGTCTTTGCCTTTTCTTTTTTTTTATTGCCTTTCCATTTATAAAAAAGAAAGGGATAGTCCTTTGAACTTGCACTAGTATACTGCAATCATCAATAAACTGGCAAGGTTATTGCAACAGTATTCTGCCAGAATCATTCACTTTAGCTAACTAGGAAAAGTATTATTATATGCATTGAGTAAATATTAACAGACCTAACAATGACTTTTCTTGGCATATTTTCCAGGTATAGCGGTAAACGGAGAGGGACATAAACCTGTCATGATGCCGACCCAACTGGTGAATCAGGATAACCACCAGAACGATGTGAGAGTGAAGACGGTGTATAACGGTGATGTGATGATCACATACATCAATCACAACATTAACTTTGAAGAGTTCACGCAGGAGATGGTGGCGATATGTCGTTTTTTGCCTGATCAGGTTGGTATACTTACACACACAACTATTAAGCCTTAGTGCAACTATGTATGTGATACTAACATATTTATTATGTTTTATTTACTAACAAAATTGTTAGTATATTATTATGTATACTTAGGTTAAGGTATGTATCTATGGGTCTTTGTTACCTGAAAATAAATGGTTTATTATTATATTATTAAATCTGCTTAATCAAATATTCCCCCCTACCTTCGTATCGGTACGACCTGACTGAGAATAGTTCATACTGTGGTAAAAATATTTGCTAGTCAGCAAGGTAGCAAGAGAGCAGTAGTGGCCCAGTGGTATCGGCCGCGACTTACGCGTTGTAGGTCGTAGGTTCGAACCCAGGCAGGCGCTTTACCTTGTGTAAACTATTTCATCACCACTGCTTTCAAGACGATGAAGAAAAACATCGTGAGGAAACCGGCATGTCCTAGAACCAAAAATTTGAAGACCTGTGACATATACCAACCCGCACTGGGCCCGCGTGATGGATTACGGCCCACTCTCTCTCACAGAGAGGAGGCCTGTGGCCCAGCAATGGGAACATTATAGGCTGATCATGTTGTGTAAGGTAGCAAGACTGACTACCCAGCAGTTACTTGTAACACTGGTAGTATGTCTCGATACATTATGCCATACACCAAATAATACCATTAAGAAAAACTTAAATATTGTAAGGCTGATAGAGTAGGGCACTGAAGAGTCCCTGAATTTATGAAATATCAAATGGTTGGTGCAACAGGTTCGATTACCGCGCCAAACCAATTTTTGTTCCAGCTACTAGGTATGGAGTTTCTTGCCCCATCTTCTCCATAAGAAATACCTTTTAGAAGGGGCAACTGTATTCAATTCTTCTTTCTCCTTGTAAATTTTGATTGAGCTGAGCATTTTTTGGTCTTATTGGAATAAATGATTCCAAAAGGAGAAAATCCTAAATGAGGCAATTTTTATTTTATTTTTTATAAGCCTACATCATGACCCAATGATGGAAAAAGGCCTCCAGAGCGATCTCTGACCATGTTGACCCCACAAACATGACAGATCTTCAAACCACCTATTTATTCAAATAAAATCTTTCAATTCTAGGTGTTTACTATGAAGTGGGTAGACGAGGAAGGAGATCCGTGCACCATATCGACTCAGTTGGAGCTGGACGAGGCACTGCGCCTCTACGAGATCAACAGGGATTCCGAGCTGACTGTTCATGGTAAGTCCTATGATAATAAGTGATGTGAAGACGAAATAGACGGAAATATTATTCGAGTTGGAGAATTATTACTTGACTAGGCTAAGGCCCATCTGCGGCTGTAAAGCCCCCTTTTTTTTTGGATGGGAAATTATCAAATAATTTCTCCCGCTCTGGGAGGAGGCGGGAGGGCGTGTCAGACTTTTATTACTGACTAAAACCCACCCGTGTTCCTTCAGTTGCCTGTGCCAGGGGCCACGGTAACTCTTTCGAACAACCCGCGACCCTGACAGGCATCGGCTCTAGCGACAGTTAGTGCTGACATCTGTTAGAGGCGCGCGTGGAACACAACGCGCAGTTGACCCGAACCTGGTCCTTACCGGACAGCGAGCTGCCCGTTGCTCGCCTACGGTGGCGGAGATGATGTTGATACAGTGACGGACCCATGTTATGATATCGACGATAAAGAACAGTCTAGTTCGAGCTATTTTCTAGATCTAGTTTCGAGCGAATCGAAATGCTAAATCGCGTTGTTCTCGCAACGTGTATTATTTATCTATCATGCAAGGCAACCTATTTTATGTGAGGTACCTACAAGAATTTTATTTTGAACTAAATCAGGGTTTCTTACATACTTTTGCGGCTGGAATCTAAGGTACTACTTAATACTTATACGTATATATATTACTAGCTGCGACCCGCGGTATCACCCGCGTAAATGTCGATCCCGTGGGAATATCGGGATAAAAAGTAGCCTATGTCCTTTCCCGGGACTCAAACTATCTCTATACCAAATTTCATCTAAATCGAATCGATCGTGAAGAAGTAACAAACATATAAACACACACACACACACACACACACACACACGCACACACACACACGCACACACTCAAAAACTTTCACCAGATAAGGCTTCGTTTGCTCACCATGTAAATTCTGATAACCTAAACAAACATACCGCCAAATCTAACGTTGACTGCTGATTGGTTGAATAAAATCCCAACATCCAATCAAAACAAACGCCAATACACTAAAATTAATTAGGCTTTTAGAATCCTTGGATTTCAGGATTAAACGCTTATCAAAAGAATCGAGCCTGAAATCTTCAAGCGTAAAGCGCTTTATGAAATGAAATAAAAAGCGCTTGATTAACTACATCGCTTTTAGTTTAAGTAGAGACACTTTGTCAGCGTCTGTCTAGGGGTTTTATAGCTTTAGTAGTTCGCGCTTAGCGTGATAGATGGCGCTGTCGACGTTGAACAGACCCACAGGGTTGTTAATATCGTCCGAGTTTTAATATCTTTGAAGAGTTTTTAAAAGCTTTTGAAGTGAGAGACGAGTTATTTATTTGTCAGAGTTATAAACTAGCTGTAGCTAGGACATAAAATTTAGACTTTGTATCGTTGGGTGAAGGTAGAAAAAAGCGTGAAGGTCTGTTGCACTCTTGTGCTGCCTGCCCCTCAGTTATTGAGAGTTTTATATCACTTATCAGCAGTAGGCTGTCATTACTTCATCTATTCTCCAATATCTTCAGAGGATCTCCAAAAAAAAAAAAACCCCTCTCTCTGCGCGCCCTCTATCATAGATACTTTTTCTCGAAAACTGCATGGTGAATGATTCATTCATATTCCAGAGATTAAATGAGAAGATGTGTTCTAGAAAATACCTGTTGTCTACATTTTGGTCTGAATCAGAGCTCTAGACTAACGAAGTGAGATTATACAGGGTCATAAATTATCTACCGAAACTCTGAAGTCATGATGGGTATCGATATGTAAACACGATAAAATAAAAAATAAAAAAGTTTTGATGTTATTTTAGGGTCAACGACCGCTGGTAGTGTTATTATTTGAAGTATATGTTGAGAAAATCTGTTTTCTTTTGTTTATCTTGTTGAGATATCGCCACCAATCACGTCTGTTGCTTATCTATATATATAAAAATGAAACCCGTTTTCCGTTGTCACGACTTAACATGAAAACGGCTGGACCGATTTCGCTAATTCCTTTTTTGTTGTGATCGGTATTGCCGGGACAAGGTTTGTATGAAAGAAAATATTGGAAATTCGAAAAAAAAAATTGCACCCGTGCGAAGCTGGGGCGGGCCGCTAGTACAAAATAAAACTGTTTTTTAAACTGATATTTCAAATGACTACATTAACTGCGGTCTATGACCCCACAAAAACATCGTCAAATTAATTTCTTTTTTGTTTTATCATGTTCGACTCAGAGTTCATTACGACTGCAGAGTTTCGCTAGGTAATTGACAACATTTCAAACCTGACACGACCTTAAAACAAAAATACTGTTTCTTTATTTTCGTATCCTGAGTTCAAATATATTTTTATTTTATTTTTTTATTACTAAATTTCTGAGAAAAAAAAATTAAATTCAAAAAACATATGATGACGTCAATAAACGGCGGAATGAGGTAGTTACCTTTGCGCATTCCAATGTCTTTGATTGAAAACATTACATCAAACAAGACATGTCAATGTCACCTAAGAAGTGTAACTAGAAAACAACTAAAAACTGAATTGAATTCAACAATATTTTTTCCTATCAACTCGACACGCTGCTTACTGTTAATATTATCAATTTTTGGTTGATATTTCGCCAATAAATTGGATCCCAATGAAAAATATACGCCAATGAAGGAACTAAAACAACGACTGAGACAAGTGACATCTAACAGTTTTTTTGACGGGTCACAATAAAGCAAAGGTAATATCGCCGTTCTACCGTAAGCTTGACGTCATCTGGCACTTACGTCTTTTTAGAATACACTGAATTTCAAAGTTAAAATGATGAATGAAAAGTACATAATTTCGAGAAACGAAAAAATATGGGTGGTCTAGATTTGAATTTACTTTTATATAACGTAATAATACATGCAGGTTAAAAATATGAAATGTTGTCAATTTAATTTGACCCTGCATAATCTCACTTCGTTAGTCTAGAGCTCTGATTCAGACCAAAATCTAGACAAAGGGTATTTTCTAGAACACATCTTGTCATATAATCTGTGGAATATGAATGAATCATTCATCATGTAGTGTTCGAGAATAAGTATCACGTTTGAGGAGCTTCGCTAGTTAATTTAATTTGACTTTGTATAACTTCGTGTTCTATACAAAACGATTAAGGTGAATGTGACATGGTAGACCGCGAAATTTAAATTTTCTTAAGTTTTTTGCAATTTGCTGTCAGTTTTGCAATTTGATTCAGTGTCAGGTTGTATCTTGATCCAAATATGATTCGCGACTATAATAGACATGTATTTACAGAATCATAGTCATTAGAATCATTAATATATCTCTTTAAGTTAGATTTCTACCATAAACACTTTTCTATACGAAATTTGTTCTTAACGGTAGAAATCTAACTTAGAAAGATGTATTAATGATTCTAATTATTATAATTCTGTAAATACGTACCGGTTATAGTCGCGAATCATATTTTGATCAAGGTACAACCTGACACTGACCTGAAAATTGCAAAAAACGTAAGAAAAATTGAATTTCGCGGGCTACAACTACCCATTCACCTTAAGTGCACTTTACCGCTGTTGTTGATGTGACAATACAATGCGTTCACCTAACCTGACAATTACTAGCACTCATCAATTTACAGTGCTGCAGAATGTGAACAGGAAATACGTGTTTATGAGTGTGCAACAAAAGAGATAAGTCGCCTGACTTATCTCTGCCTAGGCTCACTATAGCTCCTGTTTATAAGCATGTGTGGGCTCAGTTTAATTTAAATCTTTGACATTGTTCGTCTCAATGTGTCTCCAGAAAGATGGTAAATAATTACTTGGCTGGTTAATGTTACTGATTTATTGGTTTTTTTTTTGTTAGGGAAGTAAAATTTATTAAAATTAAATTATTAATTAATCATTTATTTTAAAAAAAATATTCTTTTCCCACAACCAAATTGGCCCCTTTTTCCGAATAAGTATATTTTTCTCAATTTTCAAAAAAGATACAAACTCATTTACCTGAGAACAAGGCTTAAAATAAATTATATCCCCCTTACTAACAAACGTTGTATAGCGTCTGTATAGTAACACAACGCTTTGTCTTCTTCTTTCGAAAGTCAAATTACTGACCACTGAAAGAGAGAAATCGGTGTATAACTATTTATCTGATATAATGCGTTTATTAATAGGGGGGCTAGAATATAGAGTTCGTCATAAACGTCACGGTAGCACCCATCCAATGAATTCAGCTTTTAAGAAGGGTGTTATTGTGATAAAATATGCAGCTAATTGAGTTTTGAACGAGTGTAATTTTTTTATACATGAAGGTGTCTTTCAAGACCCCTCCGTGCTTTGGAAAGCACGTTAAGCCGTTGGTTATCTACGAATGATCGGGACCAACGGCTTTAGCCGTCGTTACGAGTCGTCAGAAGCCTAAAGTCTGACAACCAGTCTTACCAAGGGGTATCGTATTACCCAGCTCCATGTAAAATACTAATATTCAGCTGCATCGGGTCAGACTGGAAGCCGACCCCAATATAGTTAGGAAAAGGCTAGGCAGATGATGTTGATGACATGAGGGTATTTTATAATGAGGGTAATTTATCAGACAGCCATAGACAAAATGCTGCATATTCTCTAACACTGTAACCACAACTATCAGAAGCCGTTACTCTAATTAAACAAGTAGGGCAAAAAGCCAAAACCTAATTTCCCAAAACAGCGCCAAATCACTAATCGTTACGTAAAACCAATGCGCGTCATTAGGTCAGTAGGTCCACTATTACAATAAATGTGGTAGGGTCACCCTCTCTATGTATAACGTTGGAATCGGGCACTGTTCCAACCTCTGTGGTTCTGTAGCTTAATTGCCTGAGGTTCGTGACAATTTATTATCATATTTTGCCATGATAACTCTATCTTTGGACCCTGGAAGATGTAACAGGGTTAAGCCTGAAGCAATTGTTGTATGAAATGGTGTTTGGTACATTAAGTAAAGGGGTTCAAACTTGTTCGGGTCGGCATGATTCGGCACAACCGTGCAGCATAATCGAACATATGTAGACATACATATGTTTGTGAAAATGCCGCTTGGCTTATCACGGATTGTGTCGAGTCAAACGGAATTTGCCGATGGACACGAGCCGAATGAAAGCCGCATATGTGTAGTCATTTCTCCGGGTCGGCTATGTTGTTCAACAAATACCTGAATCGAATGTCCTGACTTAGAACCCCTAAGCCTATGAAGCCTTTATCGAATTAGTTTGGTTGCATTATAATAACCTCCATTGTAGCGGTATCTACAACGCCACATGCGAACAACGCGTCATACTGACGTCACGCAAATCCTGCATCTCGCAAGCAGAGTTTACCGCGCAACTAGCATAGATACAACAGCCCGACATGAATCATCGGGCAGTTCCCCGCCAGACACAACACCCGTCTGGTCGGAGGATCCTCCCTCTTCTATAGAGTACGAGTGAACTTTACACCCTGTTCCTCATACCTCTATATCCATCAAGAGTGGCAAAAAGTTACCCGGCGCTTCTAGATCAGCTCCGCTAACACCTGTCAAATCTAATCAGAATTGCAATTTCTTTGGTAATTTCTAAATACACTGTGCCTTGTACGAACCGCTTTATGTAGTTACTTAACCATCCGGTTATCCTTCGTTAAAATAACTCTGTCTTTACGCTCGACTTATTACAATAACAACACATATGTAGTAGTTATAAAATAATAGGATAATAACTCTACTACCAATAAATTATTATTTTAGTACAGCCATAAACATTACGCGTTACAGCTTAATTAAATACTTAAGTTATTAAAACTTATTGTTCTCTTACATTATCGCCTTGGATTTAGTAATAAAGTACAAAAGTTGTTGTCAGTCAATTACTTACCATCTTTATGGCGAACTGTATTCCTGTTCTTAAAAAAGATTTTATATCATGAAAACTCGAAGAAAACACGAAATTCGGACGTCGTTTCATTTTTATCATAAATGAATAATTTATTCGGTAAATAATTTACCGCCGTATGTCCAAGCGGGGACGTGTCTCGTTTGTGGAATACAAAACGTTGTGCGGGGGTTTATCGGGCGAATTGTAACGATGACGATTCAGTAGCTCACTTATCGCAACATTTCGCACAATGTTTACCCGGCCGGGTGTACTTTTGCTATAAAATTCTTATCTACCCGCATTGCGAATCCGGGCGGCGGCCATTTCCATATTCAGATTGGCGTTACGTCGACAGCGATATTTCTCATTTTTTTGCCGCCCGCCACAGCGATCAGACGTATCCAGTCACGTTCGGCGGATTCGGAAATGTGATAGCTTTGTTTCGTTTTCTGTTATTGTTTTCTGTTCCTTGACAGTAAGTTTTCGGACACGGAATTGAATTGAAGCATAAATTCGAGCAATGTGGTCCCCTTTATTTTCAGTTATTACATGCTGCAAAATGTCTCGTGATTTAGAGGGAAACTTTACAACGAAAGTCAGAATATGATACATATATTTCGGATGCAAATGCAGATGCAGCATTATAAATAGGAGTTCTGTCTCCTACAATTCATTAGCCAAGCTCGTAATTAATACAGCGAGCGGGGCAACTAAGTTTCCACACATAATCGTGGCTAACAATCATACATTCATATCGTAGCGGACTGCGGGGGCACCCTCGCCGGAGTCCGAGGCACACGTCCCGCGAGGATTTAGTGAGGCGTCCGTGTAACTTGGCGTACGCTCCAAACCGTCTGTAAATAAAACGGAAGCGGCCCAAACTTGTATGCAAACAGGGGCGGAGGAACTTGCTCTAATAAAGTACAAACATTGTGGGAAATTTTGGCGCCCAACGCGGGGCACGGTTTGTTCGTCCCACCGCCTGTAGTCGCTGCGCAATTAGGGATATTTTAATTAACTTTGTGAGTGTTATGAACGACAATTCAGAATCCTATTCTGTTAATTGAATACGTGGCCCGCCCTCGAATGGGATTGCTGTTGTTTCCTAACGGCTATTCGTTTAATACGTCCGCCCGCCGCTAATTGATATTTCTGACGATGTAAGGTGTGCCTGATTAGACCTTTTAACATTTATTGCGGAATCAAACACGTTGACAATTAGTTAAAAAAAGTTATATTCGCTTAAAAAATATGTTCCTGAAAAGGTCTAAATTAGCGGGCTTTGTTAACAGACGTCTTCATGACGCTATGCGTAAGATAATAAAATTGGGTTTCCGGCACAGGTGAGGGAACCACAGGGTCGCAAGATGGCGCCGCGAACTTCCACCCTAATTAATGTATCCCAGTGTAATTTCGCGCCGAGCAACTTTCGTCTACCGCTATATTAAATTCATAGTTACATTGTCTGATAGTGGAATTGTGTTGCAAAGTTTGTCTTCACTCCCGAGTTGCAACGATGTGGCGTCCTAATTAACGTATTAGTGATTGAACACGTATTACTTGATAAGCTTGTAACGTAAACATTCATTCTTTATTGTTTTGTATTACAAAAACACGCTTCATATTATATTTGATATGAAAATATACGTCTAATCATGTTTTGCTTTCAAATCCGGACCTCGAGGGAGTTTCGGAAAATTCGATCGGAAAGTTGAGGAAAATCGTTTGCCTACCGAGAACCCACAGCATTGCTGATTCAAAGGTTGTAGAAAGTATTTATTTTAATACAGGCACCGATAAACTATACATAAATTACCTACTTCTTATCTACAGGGTGAAATTAAATTCATGGGCATCCTTTTACGGAGTCATTGTACTCATCATTATGAACAACTTTTACTATGGGACTAAACATAAAATCGCAAAAAAAAAATCAGCTGCTCCTTGCATTTATGTTCACATAACTCGTCAAAATGTAGGGAAGAGCTGGTTTTTTTCGCGATTTCAGGTTTGGTCCCATAGTAAAACTTGTTCATAATGATGAGTACAATGACCCCTTAAAAGGATGCCCATGAATTCAATTTCACCCTGTATACAAATAAATAAAATTCAAGTGTCTGTTCATAATGTCAAAATAACAGCTTATATATGATACTCATATCAAAAAACATTTTTTTAATGTTTCTACCTGTCCGTCTGGTTGTTCCGGTTAATCTCCGAAACGGCGATTTTGATGAAATTTGGTATAGGGATACGTTGAACGCTGAGGAAAGACTTACGCTACTTTTTATCGACATACCACGCGGGTGAAACCTCGGGCAGTAGCTGGTATTAAGTTGGAATAAAAACTTTTTTACTCGGTTTTAAGTCGGTTGTTTTTTTTTTTCTGTAAAAAATTTTTTATTTTTCACTTTTTAGTTGTACCTACCCCACACAAATTCATAAAACAGTACTTGCTATGTAAATATCAGTGACAGGAAGTTATTAAAACATCATCAAGATCAACATAAACTTAAGTGGATAAAAATCGTATTATTGAAGCTAACTCAATAACTACCGAAACAAAGTTAATAAAATTTATATGGTGGTGACATATAAATTTTATTGAGACATACCTTTTCCATTAAAAAATGAATTTTGCAAATCCGTTTATAATATGACGGCGTTATGCTCGAACATACATAAAAAAAATATATACATAATACATCTAAATTGAGATCCTCCTCCTTTTTTGAAATCGGTTAAAAAGGCCTTAATTTCTAAATAATTGCTTTTGGGTTGGTCCAAACTATCTAATTTAAATGGTTAAGATTAATACACGGCACTTGAACAATTTTTATGGGCAATGAAGAGTGACATCGTGAAATGTGGGCTATTGTTTATTTAAATTTCAAATATTTAATTGGCCTTTGTTTAACAGTAGGATATTGTGTAATATGAAGTATTGGGAGATGTCAAACAAGGTATTATACAGGTTGAAATTGAACACATGCGACAAATCGAAATGGAAGATTGTACTCATCATTATGAACAACTTTTACTAAGGGACAATACCTGAAATCGAAAAAAAAATCAGCTCTTACCTACATTTTGACGAGTTACTCGAACATAAATGTAGGGAACAGCTGATTTTTTTTCGCGATTTCAGGTTTACTCCTATAGTAAAAGTTGTTCATAATGATGAGTACAATCTCCCATTTCGATTTGTCGCATGTTTTCAATTTCACCCTGTAGAAGTAGATGTTATGCATTGTTTTCTATCGAGAATATGGCTCTTTTTCCCAGTTCATAGATGTCTCTCTGCCCCTCGGCCCCCTAATCTCATTTACATTTCATAACTGACATATAACAACGAATACTGATTATGAAAGAACGATAAAAATGTATTCTGCACAAACAAAATGCACATGATAAAAATTACCTAAAATACCGGATGATTTTTTTACCGGTTCCAAATTTTTACAGGCTGTTCTACCCATGAATATGAACAACTTTCACTATGGGACCAATTCTGAAATCACGAAAAAAAAAATCAGCTGTTTCATACAAAAGTTCAATACCTGCTTGCAAAATGTATCAAACAGCAGATTTTTTTTTCGTGAATTCATAGTTGGTTCGATAGGGGCCGTCTACACGAGCGAGAGAATCGCGGCGATAGTCTCGCTGTGCCATCAAATTTTCGCGGCGATGAAATAGCCGTGTGGAGACACGTTCTATGAGAGTGTATAGAAATACGTGGCACGACGATTTTATCGCTGCGATTCTCTCGCTCGTGGAGACGGCCCCATAGTGAAAGTTGTTCATATTCATAGGTAGAACACCCTATAAAAATTTGGAACCGTTAAAAAAATCATCCTGTATAAGTACACAATAAGCGAACGTTGTTCCTATTTAAGAGGCCAAGAAAAAGATGTCAGTATTCAAGAAGAATAAAAGGATTTTAAATTAAGTAGTTAAAACTTATTTGTGTTGTCATACGTTTCTTACGCTTACATTATTGTGATCACTCTAAGCATCCCCTACAATTTTTTGAAAGCAAAACTACAGCCAGAATTAAAGGACTTGTTTGTTGGTTTTATTATATGCTCAAGAACACGTCGAACAAAGCAGGATGAAATCTAACGGTATACCACCCTCGCAATCACAATTCAAATACTTTTGATAACAATACATTGCTTTTTATGTTTAAAAAGTTCATCTGCTCGACTGCGTAAAACACGCAATGGATATTGTTGAATTGGCAAAATTAAAGGCATTGCCATTGTAAGTTTGTTACGCGATTAGGCGTTACTCCATAACTTCGGAACACATGATCTAAAAACCGTTAATCAAATGTTCTAAGCAGTCGTCTCCTACTACAACTTTAACGAAACTCATAACCGTAAAGGCTCCAGATACTACCAACTTTTACACTTAAAAACTGTTTTATTACTCCATCTAAACAACTTCTAGAACATCCAAGATCTTGGTTGTCCTCATTTTACAGCATATTTAAATCAGACAATAAAAAAGTTTATTACTAGGATGGATAAATAGAATCATGGCTATCTTTATAAGTATTTATAACATGATCGCGGAAGGAGTGGGTGTAATTGGTTCAATGGACATAGACAAGCCTGCTCTGTGTTCGCCCCGGTCAAGTCCCTATCTCAATTATGACGTAGCTGCTTTAAATTGTACGAATTATTAACTTGAATTGGACTGTGGGATACTAACTAGTTGAGAGGCAAGAAGATAATTTGTGACCGAAAAGTTTTGTAAATTTTTTTTTTCATTAGCATGGACGTGGGTAGAAGGATAACCCAAAAATTTAATGTAGGTAGTTACGTAAGTCGTTATGGGTCGTCAGAAGCCCGAAAGTCTGACAACCAGTCTTACCAAGGGGTATCGTATTATCCAGTAACTGGGTTGTGGAGGTCAGATAGGCAGTCACTCCATGTAAAATACTGGTATTCAGCTGTATCCGGTTAGGCTGGAAGCCGACCCTAACAAAGTTGGGAAAACGCTAAGCAGATGATGAGTTACGTACATTGTTCGTACTCACTGAAACCAGGAAGTCTCGAATTTTAATATGTTTTCCTTCTATTTTCATCAACATTTTCAGTACCGGTACCGACCTAATTTTTTTTTATTAAGATTTCTTGTTGCGTCTTTCAGCACCTAATGTTCGGAAAAAAGATGAGACCATCCCATAAACATGTCAAGTTATTAATGTAAGTCGGGCAATGTCCGCGTGTGCGCCGGCGCACCAGTCCCGTGACGTCACGCCGCCGCCCGCGCCAATTCCAGCTCATCATAAAAATTACGATCCGGTCTCTACTCGATATGATTACCAGCGACCAATCGCGATGCCTCGCACGCACTATACTTATGGAGATATGATCTACAAAACTTCAATACTGCAAATGTTATGAGGATAGCGTTAAGTTATGTAAATCTCGGATCAGTTCATCTCATTGTGCGGGTGATTGTTCGCCGCGGGTGTCCGTCTGTTGTCGTTTGGACCGCGGAGTGGTGCGGAGGTCGTGCGGCTAATTGACTCGGAGCCGCCGCGGCCGCGGGAAACAGTGGCATTGTGAAAACCGGCGCGCGTACGCGTGTTTTTCGCGCGGCGACGCAACGCGCCATCTGTGCGCGATCTCCCAGACGGATAATATCGCATGCGCGCGCGCCGCACCGGTGACAATTTCGCATTTCGAAATCTCCGCGCGATTGCAGCGAACGTTGTTCCGTTGCGCTGCCGGCCGTAGTATTTACGCGTTTAGTACCAGTGGTTACGTGAAACTTGCGGCTAGAATGGAAGCGATGACCTCGCCGCCGATACCATCGTCCGGCTATAATGTTGACAGTTCGACCGATGAGGTGGTTTTGTGTTTGTTTTTCGTCCGTCGATTACGGTTGGATGCAATTTTTTGTGTGAAGTGTGGGACATTCGCCTCAGTTTTTCCTCGAGCCACCTTGTTCTTTGTTTATCCGTGTGTGGCGGTGGCGCCCGAGATAACGTCGCGTGCGGCTGACCCACATCAAGCCCGGGTTTGCACAAGGTGTGTGCGGATATTTCGAAATTTCACCCGTGGATGTAGTGCCGGCCGGGCGTCGTTAAACACGCGCCGATAACAGCAACTCCTATTGTGCACGTGTTTGTTTAGTGGCCGTCAACTCGCGATGTGTTTCCGATTACAATCGTCCGTTTGCAAATTGAATCGATATCGAATTCCGTCGTGATCGGCTGTCTCGATCCGTGTTATTGTATTATCTCGGTTACGGCGAGCAACAAACAAAGGATTTCTCTATTACTTATGTTATCTGGCTTACCGCTGTGGAGAAAACAGATACGACTGTGTACGAGACTTGAATAAAGCTAGACTCTTTGTCCGTATCATAATATAAGAGTAATAAGTTGACCTCACGGTGACTGCTAAAAGTACAAAAAATGATGACGACACGCTGAGACTGCGGCCTTTGGATTAAATAAAACATGTCTGTAGTGTTGTTCGCGTTAGCCGACTGGACACAAAGGATTAAATACCACTTTTGAACGTATGTTTTTAACTCGGCGACACTTAGTGAGAGAGCTTTCGCACATTAAATAGCCGAACACCCTCATAACCGTCTCTTTATTAGCAGAAATAACTCACTGGCGATATGACACCGAAATAGCCCTTTATTTGTTTGCCACTTACGCGCCAAATAATTTGTTGTCAGGTCTTTCCCCGCTTTCTTAATGTGCTTTCGACCTTAATGGAAGTTACTGATTATCCTAAATTACTCCAGAATTATTTAGTGCGCTCTAAAATGTATTTTCAAGTATCAGAATTATTGTGATTAAATATGAATTTCCCGACATTCCAACGTCCCTATTGGTAGCTTAGCAAATTAATTTACTTACCTTAAGAATTTTGTACATGTATATTGCGAGAGATAGGATATCGGAGTCTGGTGTTAGTTTAAGAGCTTTCTGACATAAAAACTCATTCAGACTATCCACAAAGGACACCTTCAGCTAATCGATTTACGACTGTATCCTCAACGGTATAAGGTTTAATGTTATCTACGTAAACAGTGATTTAACATACTGATAGGCCAATAGCCTCCCTTCTGAAGCCTTGACTTCTCTACTCGGAATATTTCGGTATGACTCACAAAACTATGCTTTATTTACACATGATACAAATGTTACAATCAGTGCGAGTTGTTTGTGCGATAATCAACATTATGAAGTTCTAAATACAGGTGATAATTCCATGATGATAGGGCTTGAGCTTGCAGTACTGTTTAAGTTATATAGTAAAACAAGTTTATGTAATGGCGACGTTGTAATCATATTATGCGAATTATTTGTTTTAACGGTAGTTGGTCGAGATAAGGCTTATTTTTTAGGGTTCCGTACCTCAAAAGGAAAAAAAACGGAACCCTTATAGGATCACTTTGTTGTCCGTCTGTCCGTCCGTCCGTCCGTCTGTCAAGACCGTTTTTCTCAGGAACGCGTGGAGGTATCAAACTGAAATTTATATCTAATACTTAGGTCTACTGTCCCTTGGAGCTGTGAAAAAATCAAACTTCTAAACCAAAGCAATCAAAAGATACAGCCGTTTATGCCGCAAATTTCCGCAAATTTTCGAAACTCGCACGGGAATCAAAACCTACAGGGTACTTCCCGTGAACTTAGAATCTTGAAATTTGGTACGAAGTAACATCTTATAGTACAGATAAAGGAAAAATTGCGAAAACCGTAAATTTTTAGTTTCATCATATAATAAAAATATTTTTGAAAATTTTAAAGTTACTACTTCTTTTCTCATGAACGCGTAAAGGTATTAAATTGAAATTAATATCAAATACTCAAGTCTATAATACCTTTAAGCTGTAATAAAATCAAACTTCTATGTCAACGCAATCAAAAGAAACGGCAATTTAACCGCATATTTTCAAACTCGCAAGTCGCAACTACTCGCAAGGGAATCAAAACCTAAAGGGTACTTCCAATCAACCTAGAATCTTGAAATTTGGCATGAAGCAATGCTTTATAGCACAAATAAAGGAAAAATTCCGAAACCTTAAATTTTTATACGGAACCCTCGGTGCGCGAGTCCGACTCGCACTTGGCCGTTTTTTTTTCCTGTAAGTGGACGATATGAGTGCAGGTTTTATGTGTTATAACTTGCATTCAAGTAATAAATATGGAGCTAGGTATGTAATAACTATGTAATAACTAAACACAAAATTACTTTTTATTGTTTTCTTTTTTGTCCATGTGGTGTTTACCTTTAAGTAATTGTTGCACTGTGTAGAGTTTAAATGCATGTTTTATCTTTGTTTGTAAATTAGTGTAAACAATTGTTGGTAGACCTAATAAATAAAATAAAATAAATAAAATAACTAGGTATGTAATAACTTCGTGTCTCGTGTCTTTACAAAAAAGAAAAATGTTCGAGGAATATTGTGTGTTTTGACTAACAACGTCAATTTCCTTTGGGTATTGTGAAAGGAAATATAGAATAGAGACTACATAGATAGAAGGATAATAAATAACAGAATCCTCTTATAAACAATGATTCTGAAGAGTTTTCAAATAAAAAAAAAGTCGCTTAACTAATATTAATTTATTGGAAAAGTCAAATAGTTGAACAAACATTTAGCTTCGCTCTGAACATACCAATAAAAATCGAATCCTAATTAATAGATTCTCTATTTACTTAATTCAAAATTAAGAATAATGGAGGCAGTAACATAAGGTACTCTTAATCTAAATACGTTGCAATTTATTTCTGCCTCAGCATCTATCACCAGTTCATCACCTGCCTAGCCTTTTCAACTACTTTGTGATCGGCTTCCAGTCTAACCGGATGCAGGATAATACCAGTATTTTAGACGGAGCGACTGGCAATCTGACCTCCACAACCCTGTTACTGGGTAACACGATACCCCTTGGTAAGACTGGTTTTCAGTATTTCTTCTGGTTCTCCGTAACGACTGCCATATATCACTGAACTAGCAGCGCCCCGCGGTTTCACCCGCATAATTGTCGATCCCGTGAGAATATCGGGATAAAAAGTATCCTATGTGTTATTCTGATGTATGAGCTATATTACTGTAAAGTTTCAACAAAATCCGTTCAGTAGATTTTGCTTGAAAGAGTAACAAACATCCATCTATCCATCCTCACAAACTTTCGCGTTTATAATAATTATATTATACGGGGTGAAATTAAATTCATGGGCATCATTTTAAGGGGTCATTGTACTCATCGTTATGAACAACTTTTACTATGGGAGTAAACCTAAAATCGCGAAAAAAAATTAGCTGTTCCTTGCATTTATGTTCACATAACTCTTCAAAATGTATGGAAGAGCTGATTTTTTTTTCGCGATTTCAGTCTTGGTCCCATAGTAAAAGTTGTTCATAAGGATGATTACAATGACCCCTTAAGAGGATGCCCATGAATTCAATTTCACCCTGTATGTTATTATAGTATATACATAGTAGGGTTAGGAAGTAGGATGACTACCTCTGCATCTGTAACAAATAAATCAATTTCAAACAATTTTGATTGACTGTCAATCAATTTGCTACTGTAAAACAATAACAGCTGTTCAGAAGATCGAATACCACCAAATCAAGTTACCTTTAAGTATCAATTCCATACGTTATACGTTTGTTCATTTTGCAACAGTAAGCGCACTTTCACTCAAGGCCGAAAATAACCAATAAACTGAGTAGGCCACGGTGTAACCGGTTGCAGTAAGTCAATCATACGTACATAGCAGGAATTTGGTACGAGATAGTTTTGCATTGGTATTTCTGGTACCGTTAAAAAGAATGCAGCGTTTGCAACTAAAATATTGCCTACATATTTCTTACTAGTAGCGCCCCGCGGTTTCACCCGCATAAGTGTCGATCCCTTCGGAATATCGGGATAAAAATTATCCTATGTGTTATTCTGGTGTATAAGCTATGTTACTGTAAAGTTTCATTAAAATCTGTTGAATAGTTTTTGCGTGAAAGAGTAACAAACATTCATCCATCCATACTCACAAACTTTCACGTTTATAATATTAATATTAGTAGGATATATTATAATATATAGTAGTTATATATATAGTATATTATAATTATATTATTATAGTAGTAGGATTTAAATAAGTTTCGGAAAAGAAATGCAGCATTTAGGCTTTGTTTAAAAAATGCAATAGGTATCTATAGAATAGAATACTCTTTATTATGTATACTATATAAATTACAGATATTAATGTGGCTATTATGTATCCTCAGCAGGTTAACCTTACGGAATTTTAATTTTGCAAATAATTATGGGTACCCACGTTATATACTCTAAAGGTGACATGTATATGGTGACATAGTAAGAAACAACAATAAGTCCAGCCATAATTTACCATTAAGCATGCTAAAATCACATGATTCATTTTAAGCTAAAACTTAACAAAAACCTAATCGGCTAACATTTGCTATCAGGCAACCTTGAATTTGGCCAAATAAATATTTTAACTCACCATGCAGCTACGAAATATTCCGTTCTCATTGTACCTATGTATCTATATACAATTACACATTATACATTAAATTCGCTTTTCGTGTCGTGTTTGTGTGACAGACTGACAGCGTTGTTCTTTTAAACTTCGCAACCAATTTTGATGCGGGTTTTTACCACCATTTAGAGAATTTATCCTGAACGTTTATGTTCATAAAACTTAATATAATGAAGAAATCTCGATATTTTGTCAAGTCGTAAAAACCGTGCGAAGCAGGAGCGGGTCGCTAGTTAATGATATAACGTAAATAACAACCATATTCATATTTTAATTCGCCAAGCGCCTGCGTCTTTTCACAATGCAACAGCTGTAATTAAAATAATGGCCGTTTATTTATTTAAAGGTTTCATAAACCTCTGCTTTAAACGTGTCTGTTTCAATTTATTCAGATCACTTTTTATTGTACACTCATCGTATTAACAGTCACGCTCTGAAATTAATTAAGTAATTAAAAGCGGAACTATGTATAGGACGGATTTTACTTTACGCGCGTTTTTTGAATCTGTATTTTTAAACTTCCATAACAGGAGGAGGTTTTGCATTAGGTGAGTTTTTTTAAGTATGTACATCGATTTCTTCGTGATTACTGAGCTGATTTATATGTGATTCTTTTGCATTTTTAAGCTAATCTTTGGCTCTGCTCTTCTGGCCATGATTGATTAATTTATGGCTAATTGAGTAAAAGTATAAATATTGGTTTGTAACGGATACTTCGACATGCGACGGTAAACAGTGGCATATTGTTATTTGTCACTACTCTAGCTTTGTAATAATTGATGTTGTCTAACAACGTATATTAACTACAGCTAGATTTAAGGCTCCAAAAAATTCCGTAATTCTCAGTATTAAAATAATACATCAAAAGTAGTCTAAGTCAGACATAAAAACCACTGCCCAACAGAATCTCAATGACAACATCGCGATACGCAGTCGACCGCAACGGTCAATAACCTCCCAACCCAATTTGTTACAAAACCTCTTTACAACAATCCAAGGACAAAACGTACTTTACTTACTGTGAACATTGTACTACGGCTCAGTTCTGTGGTTCTGCCTCACTTAATATGCGTGCGATCATGTGTCACTTTCCCGCTAATGTTAATTTATAAATGTTGGAGCGAGATGGAGAATTAGACGTTCAGAATCTAGACTTGTCTGATCGAGAGAAAGTACGTATTGTACGGATATATAAGTTAGTTATCTGGGTAAATTGTTGTCCCACGATGCTTGGTAACTTGATGATTATTGGCCGTGTAAGTCTTGTTAGAAATTGGTAAATATTTATAATTAAACTTAAACAAGCGCGTCTATCTATGGAATATTTTAATCAATAGCTTCTCTGAAGAGATAGTACACGAGTAAATCAGAGCTATACTTATTTGAGTTAAAGTCAGATGCCTTTTATAAATAACTAGCTGCGCACCGCGGTTACACCCGCATAAGTCTCGATCGCGTAAAAATATCGGGATAAAAAGTATCCTATGTCCTAATCCAGGTTATGGCCTACCCATGTGTTAAATTTTATCCAAATACGTTCAGCTATTTTAGCGTGTCAAACAAACAAACATGCAAAAAATCAAATAATTTTCTCTTTATAATATTAGTTTATGCAATCCTTTGGTTATTTAGCAGTCAGGCTATCACATCGCGTACGTGTTCCACGCGCGCCTCAAAGAGATGTCAGCAAAAAGGAAGGGGCCTGCCAGGGCTGAAGCCTGCCGGGGGTGCGGCATTGTCCGAAAAGGTTACCGCTACCCCGGAACATAAAGGGCTAAGGAAGGAACGCGGGTGGGTTTTAGTCAGTAAGAGTCTGACACTCCCTTCCGCTCCACCCAGAGCGGGATGGGTCATTTGATGATTTCCCATCCATAAAAAAAGGCTATCTATCACAGACAACTGCTGACAAACCAATAAATTCTGTCCCAACTTGCACGTATCCAAATACCAATATAAATAAATTCATGGTAGCGTTTGAAAGCCAAATTCAAGACCGATAAGTACCGTATTACTGTAACACGAAACAATAAATTGTAACTCATTATTGTACGTGCTTCGTTAGTTGCGCTACTCCGATACATTACGTAACTATTGATATACAACATTTCTCTTTTCGTATAAAAAATAATTAGTAGAAGTAATAAATTATTGGTCTTACACAACTTATGTACATGGACGAAACTACATTACTTATTTTGTACGATAAAAATCGAGCAATTATAACGAGCGATAAAATATTTTACAAGCATAGCGGAAGCATAAATCAGCGTATAACGTTCCTACTGCTGAGACACAGGCCTCCTCTCTGTGAGAGGGAGTGCGCCATATTCCACCACGCGGCCCAATGCGGAATGGTGGATGTCACATGTCTTCGAATTTTTGGTTACAGAAATAGGACTTGCGGTTTCCTCACGATGATTTCTTTCACCGTTTTTCGCGTGCCTAGTGCGGGTTGGTGCATGTCACATGTCTTTGAAATTTACTATTTATTACGTAACTGTTATTCCAACTTTGAAGAAGAAGATATAAATTATGAGTATTTCGTGTAGCGTATTAGAAACTTAGATAATGTAAGAATAACTATGTTTTTAATGTCACTCATGAGAATTTTCACACAGTTAAGTTATTATTTTAGATCTTTTGTTTCGCCGGAACAGGAGTCGTATGCGCATGCGCAGCGCGTTGAACTTTTTGGTCGTTCATAACTGTTTTTGTTCAGTAAAAAATTGAATACTAAAATTGAATACTATAATTTTAAATGAATGGGCTGAATAATATGAATGCCAGTTAATAATAATGATCTCTGATGGTAATTATTTTCGTGTTATAGTATTTTAAGGAAGCAATTTTAAATTCTTGAAAATCATGGTTAGGTTGATTGACACTTGTACCATTATTCTATGTAACGGCAATTCAATTTTGCCATCAATCAACACTGTTACTTAGTATTTATTTTGCACAAAACTTAAAAAAAAAAAACAAACAAATTACATTTTTTTTTTGCAATTTTCTGAAGAACTTCACGTTAACGGGACTAACACACTAGGTACAATCTTATGGAGATGACAATAAGTAAAAAAAACTCGAATACATTCTAACATCTGAATAAAAAATGTGATTTTTTTCAAACAAACCTAATTGTAGTGATGGGCCGACTATGGGTTTTGTCGATCTTTGTCTAGCTATAGTGACTAAATTAGGGGATATAATACTTAATAAAAAAAATATATGTATATACATTTAATTCTGGCGACATAGGCCCGCCCAACTACGTTAGTACTATTATTTATTCTGTGCCGAAACATATGTACATATTTTAATTATGAAAACAAATGATCGTGCACGAAGTGATGACTTTTTTTTGTTTTTTTTTTTGTGAAGTGATATTTTTGACAGATTTTTTGTAAGAATGCTGAGAACGTCATAAAATGTACCTACGAAGTTTAATTTATTGTCGTATTGTCGTCTCCACTTTGTATAGTAGGTAGGTTATGTTTTTATTGCACGTACTTACGATATATAAAAAAAATGATAACAGGCTGTGTCGTAATATCGTAGGTAAGTCCGCCTACACAATGTAATAGGGCAAGGTCATTGTGGTCATTAGTCCACCATTACCAGCATATAATATGGGTAGTCTCAAATTTCGAAGCCCAGTGAGTACGTATCGTACAGAAGACTTGCCCTTTTTTAACCGACTTCAAAAAGAGGAAGAGGTTCTCAATTCGGTTGGTTTTTTTATTTTTTTGAAGTGGAAACTTTTTTAGGCGCGTTGGGCATTTTTTGAGATAGGAAAAAAAACCATTGAATTCCCGCCACTGTTACCGTAACCGACACCGCTTCGGATATGTTCGGCTGTCCTGGGGGTGTACTCGGTTTTAATGTATTTCCGATATGTCAGTGAGTGATGGCAAAGTATTCTGTTTGTGTTTTGTTTATGTGACGATTCAAAAAATACACACGTAATTGTTCAAGTTTTTACTTCTGTCGGTACTCCCGGAGTGCCACTTTTTTATGTTTGTTTCCTCAGAACTCCGTAATTTGTAGGCTGTACCTACGTATAAGTACACCACATGTCGCCAGTTATGTTTAAGCCCCATGTAATAGGGGGCGATACGATTGCCATCAACCGGGAACAAATCCAGACATAATTAGTCTACTTAGTTGTAATTGAGACCCTGGTTCCTCAAGTTGAAGCATTCAACCACGACATAGTTCAGTAAATTGATAGATAGCAAAGTAATCATCACCATCACCATCCACAGTCTGACTTCACCCACTGCTGGGCATGGACTTTTCTTTTCTTGTTCCGATCCCCACGCTCTGGTGCCTGCCTCATCCGGGTTTTGCCCGCGATGGCAACAATGTTGTCTGCCCATCTCGTCGCCGGATGACCTAAACCTCGTCTTCCAGTCCTTGGACGCCATTCGGTGACAGCCTTAGGGTCAATCCCCACTGAAAGAGCAGCGGCCGTAAGAGCAAGTGACTTTTCTCTTTTTAGAAGGCTCGCGAAGCCTCGCGGCGCCGCGCTGCCCGGGGTCCTTTGCCTTCAAATGACTATGGATAATGGCCGCTGCCGGCCGCTGCTCTTTCAGTGGGGATTGACCCTTACTCCACCTGTCATCACTGCACCTGGCCAGGTATCCTGTCCAACCTCGTTTGAGTTATACGTTTTCCGATACCGGAGACCTCCGTACGTCTTCGGATAGCAAAGTACTCGCATAACATTGAGTTCTCAAGAATATTGATGACGTCACAGCCATCATAACACTTGCAGTTAATGTGACCATTTAACGCTGCGCTGGACCAGTCTTTATTAGGGCGCCGACGCACCGGACGGTCGTGACCGCGATTCCGCGGGTTCCCGTTAAATAAACGCGCGAAAGTCATGCGCGATTTTCTGTGAACCGTTGCTAGGCGACGGCGAGCGTGATAAATAAATCGAGCGAATTTAACAGAACACTCGAAGCGTAGAATTTCTTTGGTTATTTTTAAATTATTTTGAGGTTTCATTGAAAGATTTCTTATTGAAACTAACAGTATTATAGCGACAATGCACTCTTAACTTAATGCAGTGGCGATACTTTAAATATTTCTTGCGGAAATGTTTCTAAGAATCAATTGCGATTTGCACATGTGGACAAGAACAAAAGCTATTGAATTTGTCGCGGACTCGGCCTGTGCATTCTAGGCCTAAGACTTCGCGAACATAATTGGATACAATTGAACGGGACCGTTGCTGATTTAGAGTCAATATGGCCTCTTCACTTGAAATAACAATGCCTATTTTAATATAAGGAACTATTATTGTCTCCCAAGCCCCACTTGAGCGTTTTAAAGGCGTCTGATTCTCAATTTCTAACCGGTGTGTACCGGTTCAATTGGCGTTTATGTTTATTTAAATTACTGTAATTCTTAGGCCCTTTAAATGGGTAAGTTGTGTTTTACTCGTTGCGACACGATTCTACGTTTTATCGCACGACTTCATGTTAATATGAGATCGTAAATGGAAGACAATGCGTGCATCATACAAATGTATCATGCAACAGCTGTCTAATGGAAAATGCTCATGTTCGTCATTTGTGATTAATGTTTGACGCACTCTTGCGCATAGATTGTACGCGATAATTCTTATTTGTTTGACATTACCGCCTCTCAAATCTGTCCAATATGGTTTCCCATACAAGAAGCTGATTTGTTGCTAGTTGCTTGTCCAAATTTCAGCGCATTTGACACGGGACCTTGATTCGTCATAAAGGAAACATGCCATAAAATCCTCCATAATAGAACAAGAATCCTCGCTAACTACCTAAATATTAGGCCTCTCCATGGGTTCTGCTTATAAAGTCCCTACAACTCAGTCAGTCAGTTACAACTGTAATTCTTTGGCAGCTGTATGAAATGGTTATAACACAGCAAATTTGCGTAGAGTGTCAATTTCATGAACAATAACTAATTTCTCCGACTATTAAATAGTTAATTTCTGCCCTTTACTGCGTGAATGTGGTGATGCTATAAATAAATATTACATGTATTGGTTCTCTTACCTTTGTACAGACGCTAGAACATCAAGCTACCCGAAACTGTCAAATTTTCTCAATCAACTTTGAACTTTATGCTTTAGCGATAAAGTTGAAAATCTATCAAAGAATTTTGACAGATTGTAGTAGCTTGATGTGCTGGCGTCTGTACATAATTACTATTTTGTTCAAACTATACACATAGTACTGCGGTTTCCCATAAAATTAGCGTTAGTCTCACCGCACCAGGTTGATGTGTCTAGATATAATTTTAAGGTAATCGTGAGTAAATGAGAATACGAAGACAAATAGAGATATCTTGGGAACAAGTTGCAACATTGAAATGAGCTTATCTTGAACTCATTAGATAACACAACTGATTGTTTGAATCATCTAAATATCATGCATTGCATCTAGATTTAGACTACATTTTATTTTATCTTGAGAAATTCTGTCGTATCCTCGCTTACAGAAGTATAAACACGTTTGTTTACTATAACAAATGACGATCACGAGGAAAAATAATAGATAATAGGTAATCAATCATCATACTTGTCAATGCAACTACATATAGGCCGACCGCTTAACTGAGACGTTGCCTGAGGTAGCAGCGCGGTGCGGGAGGGGTGTGGCGGTGTGATTTGTCAATTTGTGACAACTATCACCCCTCCCGCACCGCGCAGCTACCTCAGGCAACGTCTCCAGTTAAGCGGTCGGCCTATAAATGTATTCGCATTATGTTATGGTGAATGCGCAGTGGTAGACCGCGAAATTTAAATTTTCTTACGTTTTTTGCAATTTGTAGGTCAGTGTCAGGTTGTATCTTGATCAAAATATGATTTGCGACTATAATAGACATGTATTTATAGAATTATAGTCATTAGAATCATTAATATATCTCTTTAAGTTAGATTTATACCATAAACACTTTTCCATACGAGATTTGTTGTTAACGGTAGAAATCTAACTTAGAAAGATGTATTATTGATTCTAATTATTATAATTCTGTAAATACGTTCCTGTTATAGTCGCGAATCATATTTTGATCAAGATACAACCTGACACTGACCTGAAAATTGCAAAAAACGTAAGAAAAATTGAATTTCGCGGGCTACAACTGCGCATTCACCTTAAAAGTATATTTAGTTAGTGTTTCTGTGTAACATTATGAAGCAATGGATTAATGATATCCTTTAAAATTAGTCAGATTTTGATTGATAGTGAGTTACGCAATTAGGGTGCCATAGGACCAAATCTCTCCCCAATAAACGCTAAAACGTTTTACCTACAATGTACTGTTTACGTTAGCGGTTCAAACAGTGAGAAGTGTTCGACGTAAACAATTGTAAACATGAATCGGAACGCTTCAGTTATGAAATGTTACGTAAACTGTTAGTTTGGAAACGTGAACTTGTAATTAACGTATCTAATTATTGTATGTACGCTGCTGATTTTATGTTCTTACTGTGGTTTTCTTGTTTGTGAGGTACGATTGTTTATTTCGTCGTACGTTTTGTTATCATGAAATGCGGTGAGTGTTTTTTTGTGTTTAAAATGTTGTGTGAGAAAGGTTGTAGGTGAGATTCGTTTTGTTCAAGATCCGGAAAGATAAATGACGACTAACATACAAACTATCATCCCCTATTTAACATCTAAAATTCTTCCTTATTGCTCACTTTCGTTATACAAGGAACTGTTGTGCAAAATGTCATGCGTTTATACCCGTATTCACAAACTATAATTGTCTAAGTAAAGAAGCAACTATGCGAAGTATGGAATTTCTCAATACGTTCCATATGACAAGCTTTCAAATTCATAAACATTAAAGAGGCGCATAGTGTCGATCGCCACTCAAGTGTTGTCTATGAATAGGTTTTTAGGACCCGGTGCGTCCGAGCGCGCCGCACTTACCTCATAGTAATGTTTGTGAAAACGGGTGTTAGACTCGGCGGTTGATGCTGTGCGTTGTCAGTCAGTGAATGAATGAATGAATTTAAGATTTTATTGAGGAGATGTTTCCTTGCATTTCGAATTTCTAAATACATAATGTACATATTGCGTTAAAAAAAACAACATGCAGTCGAATTGAGAACCTCTTTTTTTTGGAAGTCGGTTAAAAAGGCCTTTGCAAAAATATAAGTACCAAAGGATCAAAATATTTTCCTTTTGCAAATAAATTACTGTGCTAACTCACAAAAAGTGCACTGTAGTTGCAAATAACTGATTGCCAAGTAATCGTTTGCCAATTCACCTTAGCATAACTTCTGCGGAGTGACAACCGGTTGATACATTCGATGCTTTCAATTAATTCTCTGTACTAATATGGATTCTTGCTATTGCTGCAACACTGGGGCACTGTATTGGTTATTACACACTTTTCTTTTAATAGAACATGATCTTATGGCGTAGGTTTGCTTAGCAGTGAGTTTTCTTGAAAACATCTTATAAACGTTTAAGAATGCGTACAAAAATAACGTAATTAGTTAAGCGTAATTGACTTAGAATTTTTCTGCCTACAAATACCTACGTTTACATTTCTTAGGACATTTTTATGGGAAATGGAAAATGAACTGCAGGAAACGGACAGTTAAACTTTTTTAAACAAGAAGAACACCTGGCCCGCCCGTACTGGCGGCACGACACGGCAATCCCTCGGCATCACTACATGCAAGCGCTTACTGACGGCAATGATGCCTCGGTATTCTTTGGCATGCTGCGACGTCCTTAGGCATTTTCATTGAAATTTAAATTTTATTGAAGTGTAAACTTCTTTAGCGGCGTTGCATACTTTTAGTAATGGGTAAAAAATGTTAAACTCGCGTCAGGACATCGCGTCAGGACACGTGACCGTCAGGAGAGATTTCCCCCCCCTCTCTTTCTACGGCGGCGCCAACCGAAGTGAAGTGACACACGGACACAATGGATGGATGGATGGATGGATGGATGGATGGATGGATGGATGGATGGTGATGGAAGTGGAAGTGGAAGGTGAAGTGGAAGTGGAAGTGGAAGTCGAAGTCAAAGTCGAAGTCGAAGTCGAAGTGGAAGTCGAAGTCGAAGTGGAAGACGAAGTGGAAGTCGAAGTGGAAGTCGAAGTGGAAATCGAAGTGGAAGTCGAAGTGGATGGATGGATGGATGGACAGCTGATGGCTCGACCGTCTTTGTAGTAGCCACACTGCTGTGTATTCGTAAAATTCGTGTATATGTATAAAGTGTTTAAAATATGGAAATTGAACAAAGTGCATCTATTAATGAAAAAAGTGATGCAGAAATAGTGAAAAAAAATGAGTTATCCAAATCCAAACTATTCCAAACTAATATTATAAATGCGAAAGTAACTCTGTCTGTCTGTCTGTCTTTTCTTCACGCCTAAACTACTGAACCGATTTGTGTGAAATTTGGTATAGAGATAGTTTGAGTCCCGAGGAAGGACATAGGATACTTTTTATCCCGATATTCCCACGGGATCGAGACTTATGCGGGTGAAACCGCGGGGCGCAGCTAGTATTAATTAAATTAATAATTGATTTATTTCAACGTTAATATTCAAGTTTTCACTTCTGCCGGCACTCCCGGAGTGCAACCCGTCTTTTTTATTTTCATAATATTATTGCATCCTATTTGTCGCATAAAAATCCCTGCCGTGCCGTGCCGCGAGTGGGCGCCAGACCCAACTGCAATGTACTCTGTAAAAATATTACCGTGAAAACTTAGGTGAAGGGAACTTGGTTGTAGTGAGCTCTCGATAGTGTCAATGCTCACATCAAGTTCACTTTACTGTACGACTGTAGGTACTGCAAGTTTTAGCTACCATAAAAATGTAATTTGTCAAAAACAATGTTCACACTGCCCGCTAAAACTCAAGATCAAAGAACATTGAGAATTGTTTACGATTGCAAAATTCGCGTAAATATCGCCACGATTTATGGGCACCTAGTCTGTAAACACCCAGATCCCAGCACTAGGCAGATTTGACACATACCTTTGCGTTCCAAGTGCGAATTTATTGCGAAAAAATAACGCTTCGATTAATCTGTGAAAAATTGAGTCCATTTTTGCCGTACAAAGGCTCATAAAGAGAGTTATAAATTATTGAAATATGGATTTGATTTTGGAACAGTTCGTGCGCCTCTGTGGACTTTCCCATCGACAAAATTACATACAAACTTTCATCCCCTATTTAGCCTCTAGGGGATGAGTTTTTAAAAACATTAGTGCTAATCTTCCTTATAAAAGCAATTCTTGTGCAAAATTTTATGCTTCTAGACACAGCGGTTTAGGCTGTGCGTGGTCTGCAAGTAAACGAATATACGATTTTTGTCAAGTAAGTACTAGTAGTAGTACTAAGTAAATGCAGACACATTAGTATTTCATTCATAACGCCTCATAAAATCATCAAGTGGAAATTAAATCAAATACCTGTTTAATATTTAAAATTCAAGAACAAGGCTAGATGAGCTATAATTGGAATAAAGAACAGTCTGATTCATTATGCCAATCAAAACTAATTCTCAAGCATCCGCAAACTACTCGAATGTGCCAAATCGATCGACATTCGGATTTGCGTCGAATTATATAATGGTAATCGACTAATCGAGATTCGGGGGAGACGCACTGTCCCCTCGGGAAGTCGAGATATCCAGGATATTGACTAATGCATAACATCTATGTATACGAAGCTAAGGCGGTCTACACACACGCCGACTGGCGAACTACTAGATGTTAATCTGGCTGGAGAGTTTTTTTGCGCCACTTCTTCCCAGATAACGCCCTACGAAGTGGTGAAGGGCAGTTTTCGGGGACTGTCGCATGTAATTAACGTTCAAAAAGATGATTAAAGATTCTCAGCCTAATTTCAATAAATAACTTTTGATTTTGATGCTTCATAATCTGTGATTGAATTTGGAAGCTACAGTTTGGATATGGGGTGGTGTGATTTCCTATCATATTTTTGATTTTTTGATCTCAAGATGTTTTTGACATTGATAAAAAGTAAAATGGATTTTGTTGATTGTAAACGTACAAAGGGGAAGGACATATCCTATAATTGACACTCCGTCTCTAACCTTTGTAAGAATTTGTTTCAGTATACTCTAGAGTAATTGTATTTAAACAGCTGATAAACTAATTAAAATCTATCGTGAAGTTGTCGATGAATAATGCACATATTCTACAAAGACGAATATTGCAACACGACCTTGCGTTGTGTTAACACGATTAACTAATATTTTGCAACTGATAATAAACGTATAATTATGATATAATTGTGTGTCGTGAGTTGTGACCATTAGTTTGTTGTAGTTGGTAGGTGTAACGACCGCCTAAGGGTAATGACGTAACTTCGGTACCTTGCCCGAAACCTTGAGTTTTTTTAAACACACTTTGATTGCCAAAACGATTAACATCGTATTTAGAACTGTGTGAACATGTAATAAGTGCTTATTGTCTGTGTGAATTTGAAAGTCAAATTCGTAGACCGCCATCCACCATGTTTGTTTGCCATGACGTCATAGAACGTCAGAAGGACTTTATTGTGGCCACTAGAAGTATAATAAGTTGACTTTATTCCATAAATTATGTAGATGTTTATCTGTTTTTGTTTCAATGCAAACTTACCTAAATGTTGAATGGGAACGTGAAAAAATAAACCAGTTTTGGTCGTGCAATCGATCTTTTGATATTATTATTATCGCACAGACTTTTCGACTTGTTTTATTAGCATATTAAAACAATTAAGTATAGCTTTATTTAACGTCCAATAAATTATTATAACGTTTGAGATAACACTGAATATCCAATAGGGAACTTCGTAAAACTTAGTGATGAAAACTTACGGCCAATTTCCGTAATTAAAAACGTCCAAAATCTCATCTCAGCGACAATCAATGTCATAAATGTAGGGAAATTAGAGACATTTTTGACAGATTGAGACTGAGATCAGACAGTGAACGTTCTTAAAATTACGAGAAATACCCCTCTTATGTGTGTGAGTTATGAATTGACTAGATTAAGTAAGAGAAATATTAAAATAATAAAGCGGAGCTATCGTTGCAAAGCGTGTATTCCAACCTAGACAGGAGTTAGACAAAATACAAAATTAATTTTGACAGGTAGAACGGCGCGTTCGTCAACATGACAGAAGGTTGCGTTCATATTTCTTTACTAAGCCAAACGCAAAATGCAAAATCAAGCTTTCGCAACAGTTTCCAATCTATCCGGAAAACAACACAAATCAATCGGCTTACGTGTCCCAACTTTTCCCGAAAACTAAAGCGCTGTCATCGCGGTAATCCCGTACGGGAAAAATAGTTGTTTAAAATTTTCGCATGCGAAACACGTCCGTTAAACAAGATTAGAGCAAAAGCCGGGCGGCGGCCGTAAGCCACTGCATAATGGAGGTGATGGTACACCTCTACTCGACAAGTGGACCGACACTACTATAGGGTTTACTCACTCGACGGTGCGGTGGAAGGGTTAGGAGAGCTGTAGAGTTGTGGTCGGTTTCATGTTTTGTGCTGGTGGAGGGTTAGTGTCAGATTGCGTAATGTTATATCAAGAGATTCAGGTGGATAGGGCTTACTGCTTTGGTATATGTCCAAAAATTTGGTTACCTTTGGATAATCCAAACTTCCAAACTTAATATTATAAATGCGAAAGTAACTCTGTCTGTCTGTCTGTCTTTTCTTCACGCCTAAACTACTGAACCGATTTCGATGAAATTTGGTATAGAGATAGTTTGAGTCCCGGGAAAGGACATAGGATAGTTTTTATCCCGATATTCCCACGGGATCGAAACTTACGCGGGTGAAACCGCGGGGCGCAACTAGTGTTCAAATAATTTAAGTCTGAAGCGATTATGTCTTGATGGTTGGTAGATTTTTAAATTCTTGATGTTTCGTGACATTGTCATTTCGTGAATCGTTGGCTGCTATTGTCCGTTTATTAGTAAACATGGTGATCAGTAAGCTAGAACATTGGGAGGACATTTCTGTGATTTTTTCGAATTAGTAGGTACGTAGGTCTAAATATACAGGGTGTCAGGCATATCGACGCGTAAACCGTTAACATGAATTTAGTACATGGCTCTAGTCCTAAACAAATATACATAAGTATATAATTTTTTCTAGTAAAAAAATGTTTTACAAAAGTAACCTGAAAACCTAGACGGTCAAAATGTATGGAACAGCTGAACAGCTGTTTTTTTTTTAATAACTGACGATATATTTTTACGCTGGGAGATTTATGTGCTAAATTCATGGTTACAGATTGCACGTCGGTGTCCTAGACACCCTGTATTATAGCAACGACATTCATCTCGTTCCTTTGGTTAGAATAACTTTATCTGAGATAACATACCCGTTTCATGTAATTATTTAGTCATTCAAGGAGTGTCTGCGTCATCACTGCATTCTATGAATTTACATAAAACTTTCATATTTCGCATTTAAATTGATTAACAGTCAATGACGTATTACGAAAACAACAATATTCATTTCTACACACAAGACGTAGACAATCCGAATTGTCTATGGATAATTATCTTGTGATTGTTTCAATGCCGATTTCATTTATTGGCACAAATTGATGCTCTGCCATCTCATCATATTTGAATATTTACGTCAAGGTCCTAACATCAATGCCGGAATTCAATTTAAATCGATTGTAGATTTTAGTTTTAGATTTTGTAACACACAAAAGGATTTATTCAGCGTGTATCAGAAAGGTGTAGTTATATAGTCTGGCAAGTACATCGACGTGCAATCGATTGCCATGGATTATGTACAGACGCCAGCACATCAAGCTACCCGAAACTGTCAAATTTTCCCAATCAACTTTGAACCTTAGGCTTTAGCAATAAAGTTGAAAATCTATTGAATAAATTTGATAGATTTTAGTAGCTTGATGTGCTGTCGTCTGTACATGATTCTGATCCCCCATGCGTTGAAATTATTCATCAGTTAATTTAAAAAAATATTTGCTGTTCCATACATTTTATTTTATTTATTTATCAAAATCTGTATTAACATTAACTTACTTATAGTCTGCGAAACTACATAACAGTTTAGTTTTTCAATTCATGGTTATAGTTTGCGCTTCGATGGCCTTGCCAGTTTGTCACCCTGTGTTTAAGGTACAGTACATACCATCAAACTGAACAGCTTTCTCCATGGGACCAACTTGCGAAAAATCATCCGTCCCATACATTTGGGTCAAGTTAGTATTGAAGTTTTGTATGGGATAATCGTTAAAATGTTTTTCGTGATTACGAAGTTGGTCCCGTGGATAAAGTTACTTATTCAGTTTGATGTTCTGTACCACACACCTTTAAATATGCTGTAGAAGCTTGTAATTTCCAGTGAAATACAACAAACATTAATCTTATAAATAACACAGAAAGCCAGCTGTAACATACCTACAATGTTCAAAGTAATTTTGACATACTGCAAAGCCAAAGCCGCTCACGTTGATAACTTTTACGTGGCTAGAAATGTTATCAAGTCGGTGTCGCCTTCAGCCGAGCTTTGTTCCTAGGTGACAGATGTGGCTCCGCAACCAATCTCACAAAGAGAATCCAACCGCCACAGATAAGCTAAGCTTCTCCCAACTCCAGACATAGTAAATCTTTCATAAAATAAATTACCGACTACATTGTGTCCCTTGAACTCGAATCACTTTTACCTTTTTCTCGTATGCATTAAAAATCCCGCAAAAACCTTCGCGAAGGCTCCGGATTGTTTCTCTGCTGATATTTTATTTATTCAGTCGTATCGTTTCCTCCAACGTCGCTCCAAGCGAAATATCACACAAACCCGGACCGCTCCAGAATATTCTATACGCTTGAATAATGTCTAGTTTTCCATAAAGAATGCATTTGCATACATGTACGTTGTTGTGTTGCAACAGGCAGTTCTCGAATGCGACACGAACAAACACAAAACCACTTTATTTTTCGTTTAGTGCCACACATCGGAAACGGTGAAATGAAAAAGGAATGCAGTGATGGAATATTTGACCAGTGTCGGAGCATTAAAAACAGTGAAAATGTTAGTGCTGTCGAATATATTTCGTGCGAGCCACCCCCAAAATCAGATAGTACCGAGGGATTTGAATTCCATGTCGACAGAAAAAAGTGCGGGACAAATGGAAAAGTCAAAAATAGTTTCACAAAATTCGTTAAGAATAAAACAACGAACGAAAACTCATGACAATATAAATGTCAGCCATGAGATGGACGATGCTAGCGATGCAAAAAGTGCGAGACGAGACAAGTGTCTGTCAAACAGCGTCGATGCCATCGTAACACATAATGATGCCAAAAGTAAAGTGATATGTAGTGCCAAAGGTTTATTAGAAACTAATTTAGACGATCTGTTCAATGATGTACAAAAACTGGATGGCTGGAACGTGGAGCCAAAGAGTTTAGGTGCCAGTGAACCGACATTAAGTTTTAGTGAGAGTAATTCTAATTCTAAAGCTGTCAATCGCGAATCTCTCGTGTCAGAGGATGACACGGATGATGATACGGCGAGTGATAGTGATTGCACGGATGAAGTGGTTCGGGAGCAGAGGATATGCATGGGAGCTCGTCGCTTTGGTCACTTGCTGCGGAGAGTCATATCTAGAAATGGTAAGACGATTTTTTTTTCATCTTCCTTATCAACGACTATCGGAGTTGTGATTGTTAATAGAGACTACATCATCTGCTCCATTATTCATTTTATCATTCTCCTGCCCTTATCCCAATTTATTTGGAGTCAACGCAACGTGTTTTTTTTCTTGCATACTTCTCTCTATTAGTCGTCATCTCGGTAGTCACCCCCTTTCTAGTCATATCATCTTTTACATAGTCCTTCCATAGTTTCTTTGGTCTTCCCCTACACTTATAGCCATCCAAATGTATACTCATCTGCTGTATTATTTACTGCAACTAATAATAGTAGCAGTATAATAAAAAAAAAAGCAGTAAACGTAGCGCGCCCTGCGCTGGGTTGCGAAAAATATTTGTACCTATAAAGGTACAAATATTTTTCTTTGCCCATAATCATTTAGGTAAAAGGCTTTCTTACCATGCAGTAGTCCTTCTGCTCAAGTGTCTTTGACAAGACGTCACAGTCACAGCACTGCTCATAGTTAATCAACAAAATTGTTAGTAAACCTTGCGAGATAAGGAAGAACAAACAATTTCAAAGAAGACACTGCCTTATAAAATAACACCGAGGTCGGAAGCGCAGCGAATTGAGATGGTGTCGGTCATTTATTTGTTTTCAATTGTAGCAAATTGCTACCGCTCTGATTGAGATGACCGTCGTAAAATCTTGTTACACGTTACATTTTTATCTTTGTCGTCCCCGCAGTTTCCGATTGGAACTAATGGAGGTTCTATAAAATTCTGCAGAGATGTCGAGTTTGATTTTTAACTCTTTTTACGTTAGTATTTTTGTAATTACGTTGCGCTTTGTGTCCGGATTTGTGTTACTGCTTTGTGGGGTTTTGGTATTAATGTCGGATGTAATGGTTTGGTTTTGGATTAAACTTGATTTGTGATAGTTTTGAGCTGGTATTATCTTATAAGCATTGTTCTAATTGTAACATGCAAATCTGCTGCAATAATACTTGTTTGTTTTCCGACTGCTGTGTTTGTCAAAGTCCCAGGTAGTCAATACCTAAATAAAGTGTAAATGTGGTGATGTTCCACAAACGATGGGACACTTAATATCATGTCGAACGTGTCCTGTCAGCTGCACGTTACAGAAACTGATGGACGCTTGTGATGGCGCCAAGGACGTAGCCGATTTCTGGGCCGAGTCCATTTAGATTGCCATCGACACGCTAAGAAGAATACTCAGTCTTCAATCCTCACTCAGTTGTTCAAGCAACGTCTACATTTCAAGTTTCATTAATATTCAAGAGAAAACCTATAATTCCTGTAGCTCCCCATAAATGTTCAGTTAATAACCAAAACTACGTTCCACCATAGCCATACCCCTAATAGACTCATTCCACTCCACAAGTTATAGCCAACCAGCAACTCTAATCTTAGAACACATGTGACCATCCAATCGGAACGTCGCAGCAGCAATCAGGGGAAGATATCATCAATCCGTTGCGTGGTTCGTTTGCTAATAGAGTCAACGAGATACGAGGCGGGAGTGCCTCATCAATATCGCACGAAGACGCGGTTACTAGGGAGGAGGGAGATAAGGGGATTAAAGATTTTTGTGAGACTTGAGGGTAATTGCAAAATGGTTAAGGTGTTGATTTTGATTTGGAATTGAATGATGTTGGAGGCAATGGTATTACAATTGTTGTCTTTTTTAGGGCTTGTGTTTTTCGGGAACATACTTAGGTTACCAACGGCGATCGTGTACTAAATGGTGAAGATACAAAGTTTTTTAAAATTTATGTTTTAATTTTATACGATGTAGAAGTTAAATGTACAAAGTTTTTAATATGTTCAGGAAAATCAGGACTCAGTTTTACAATACTCTGGCTGCTAGTAATTTCTAAAAGGGAACTTGCTTCGTATTATTTTTATTAGGTAGTATTCCACGAATGTAGACTCAATCAATTGAAGGACATAAGTTGTTCGCAGATGACGAATCTCGTAATACCCCGAACTGCTAACTAGATGATGAGCTTCGTCACGAGTCCTGTGTATATTTAGACTAATCAAAACCTAGAACTGGGTCTGTTAAGGTGCGTCCAGACAGTGAGAGACATGTGCTTCGAATGTCAGCCACATGTCATATATGTGACGGCTGCCTCAGGCTGAGCCATCTGACATACGGTGCTAAGCTAAGTTGACAGGGAGGCTCTGTAGGTAAACATTTGTGAAATTGTTTCGTGAAATGTATTGAAAAAACAAGATGGCGGCATTAGTTCCGAGTTTGGTCATACGTTAAAAGATCCTTGTACAGCTATATAAATAACTAGCATATGCCCGCGACTTCGTCCGTGTGAAGTTTCTTGTTTTAACATTAAAATATATCTTACTAGCTGCGCCCCGCGGTTTCACCCGCATAAGTGTCGATCCCGTGGGAATATCGGGATAAAAACTATCCTATGTCCTTCCCCGGGACTCAAACTATCTCTATACCAAATTTCATCTAAATCGGTTCAGTGGTTAAGGCGGGAAAAGGTAACATACAGACAGACAGAGTTACTTTCGAATTTATAATATTAGTATGGATAGCTGTGTCCCGTTACTTTGTTTTCGCTAACTTTTCTTTCTATATTTTTTCTTTATGCTCGGCTCCAAAGGGTCGTAGCGTGATGCTAAATAGCCTATAACCTTCCTCACGACTTGGGCTGTCAAATGCAAAAATCTTTTCTGGTATTTCCAGAGATTAACACGTTCAAACAAACTCTTCAGCTTTATTGTTAGTAGAAGTTTTGCTGCGCATTCCTCGCACTGTCTGGACTGGACGCACCTTTATGTTCTATACAGGGTGTTACGGAAAGGGTATATCAATACAAACGGGTTGAAGAGTGTATCTGGTCTAGAATCTCTGTACAAAATTTCAGCTCAAAAGCAGTAACTTTGAAAATGCTTAATATTTTTTTATTTCGATAGTTTATTAAATTGAAATCATAACAAAAGTTTCACCGCACTACGAGGGTCAATATCCATTATCTGTAGTGTGTCTGTGCGCCTAGTACACGCACATCACGCCGCCGCGCGCCATTGCAGCGCCCTGATGTCGAAATAAAAAAATATTAAGGATTTTCAAAGTTAATGCTTTTGAGCTGAAATTTTGTAAAGAGATTCTAGACCAGATACACTCTTCAACCCGTTTGTATTGATATACCCTTTCCGTAACATCCTGTATAACCTATCAGCATCGTGGATATTAATTCTTCTTTTGTTTATTGTTGACTAAGCGAAGTGAATAGGCACGAATCAATTTGATTGGAACGGTATTGCCCTGTGAGTTAACTCAAAGATTGCATTCACCGTTATGGATTGAATCGGTTGAAAAAGTGTTGCAATCTATTGCCGAGAAACATCAAAACGTAGGTATTCTTAATTTGTTCAAGAGTTGATTATTATTTGAATTTAACGCTGTTTTTGAAGTGTAAACTTCTTTAGCGGCGTTGCACACTTTTAGTAATGGGTAAAAAATGTTAAACTCGCGTCAGGACATCGCGTCAGGACACGTGACCGTCAGGAGAGATTCCCCCCCCCCCCTCTCTTTCTACGGCGGCGCCAACCGAAGTGAAGTGACACACGGACACAATGGATGGATGGATGGATGGATGGATGGATGGATGGATGGATGGAAGTTTAAGTGGAAGTGGAAGTGGCAGTGGAAGTGGAAGTCGAAGTCGAAGTGGAAGTCGAAGTGGAAGCCGAAGTCGAAGTGGAAGTCGAAGTTGAAGTCGAAGTGGAAGTCGAAGTGGAAGTCGAAGTGGAAGTGGAAGTGGAAGTCGAAGTGGAAGTTGAAGTGGAAGTCGAAGTGGAAGTGGATGGATGGATGGACAGCTGATGGCTCGACCGTCTGTGTAGTAGCCACACTGCTGTGTATTCGTAAAATTCATGTATATAAAGTGTTTAAAATATCCAAATTGAACAAAGTGCATCTATTAATGAAAAAAGTGACGCAGAAATAGTGAAAAAAAATGAGTTATATTAATTAAATTAATAATTGATTTATTTCAACGTTAATATTCAAGTTTTCACTTCTGCCGGCACTCCCGGAGTGCAACCCGTCTTTTTTTTTTAATTTGTATTTTAATTACGCAAATGTGTATTGTCTTTGGTCTTGGTGTGACCATTAAATTGTGACCTGTGGGCTAATCAGTAGCAAGGGCTTTCTATTTGACAGTACAACAACATTCATTGCGTTATTTACGTTGTTGAGCAGACAAATTTTTTAAAGCAATGGATTAGCAATATCCTTCAAAATGATTCAGACTGAGATTGATTCTACTGTATGAGACAAACTTTGAATTTGCATTTGTTGAATACGAGGCTTTTGGCTACTTTGTATTAGTGTGTTTTTGTCTTTTATTATAATGTGCGTCTTGTTCGAGCAGAATAAAACGAAAACTTCTGTTAAAGCCACGGTTTAAAATTTAAAATGTACAATATTTTTAAATTCAACCATCGGACTGTAGGAGTATATCACGGACAGAAAATTCTCTCAGTGCACGAATTAAAATAAAAAGCTGAAGAGAGCTAGCGTTCAATTTCAAAAGATTTTTGTTCCAGTTTTATAGAACGAGCGTGCATGTATACCTATAAAGTAACTTAAATTAAAGCCCTAGTGGGCAGGAATCGTGCAGTTTTCCGGTGTTACTTGCCTTTCCATTTTATGACGTGATGACATGTCGAGTTCTTTGGTATAGCGATTAGTGTCGGGAAAATATTTCATTATTTAAAAGTCGTCCTACCCTGTGTATACGAGCTTAGTTGTTGCTTTTACGACACTTCTTAGGGCCGGTTGGTTAACGTAATATACGTACGTCAAATAATAACGATTACGTACTCCTCATTATTTGTTGTACGGCAAGGCCATAACTTTGTAATTGTGATTTGAAGCAACGTTATTTTTGGTTTGACGAAGTTAGCGCTATTTTTGACGTATACTTACGCGTGCGCCAAGTGGACGTGAAACAACCCACCCTTAATGGGTTATTTTACTTATCATTATGAACAACTTTCTACTAATGGACCACACCTGGGGTCCTGCTCTCGAAGATACGGGCCCGTTGGAAAGTAGCTGATCCGTCAAAAGTATGAAATTAAATTTTTCGGACGGGTAAAAACGCGTCGAGATTAGAGAGAACTGTCAAATTGTGTTGTCATTCATTCTTAGTTCAAACCCCAAACTAATCTTATGTCCGTAGGTGATACGGAGTTGGAACCGCCCGTAACTTTGGCCGAAACTACGGGCATCGTGCTAAGGGAGTAGACCCCTGTAGTGGCGACAGCAAATTGTCGATTTATACCTACCGAATAGCTGTTTTGTTCGCGATTTCTGTGGTGATCCCGTAGTAAAAGTGGTTCATAATGACCCGTTAAGAGGTCTTCAGTTATTTCTAGGGAATGCAGAACCGGGATTTTTGGGACCTTCTGGCTAAAGAAGCGGGATTCCCGGTACTTTCGATACTTTCGGGAAATGATACTTTGCGTTTAGAATATTTCTAATTTGGCGTGGAATACACTTGCTACGTAGTAGTAGAGTTGAAAGTGTTGAAACGGACAAAGTAAGAGAAAGACGAAATGACAGGGCAAGATAAAAACATTTCGCGATCCCTGTTCCCGGATTTCCCGGGACTATTCACTAGTTATTTCAGGTACACCTTGTATAAAGTTCGAGATAGTATCGGCAATTAGTGTGTAGGTTTTAAATCGGTTTTGTAAATTATTAAAAGTTCGTGTGTTCATTTTGTTATTGAGAGAGTCTCATTTAAATAGAAATGTGTTCATTTTGGGGAGAGCAAAATGTACTCGTATATGCAATTTGCTAAAGTGTTCTTCTCATTTTGTATGTTTATTTATAATGCAACCGAGATAACGTTAGGTATTTACTTATACTTATGTTTGAAATACAGTTTATATTATAAGCTTTGGAATACTTAACTAATGTTGTAAAAAGCATTTAATCATGATCTATCAACGAAAATAATATTAATCATTGTGCCCTTGGACGCCCATAAAGGGGAAATTGACGACAATTGGACAACAGCCCTGTAGAGCTTTTGTTCATATCTTGGACATATCGAATGTATATGTTACGGCTAATAGCCGAACTGCGGCTACACCTAGTATTAACCTAACCTAACTTCGGGGTGCCGTTCGCTCACTCTTGCATCCTACGTCGCCTCCCGAAGTACACACGAACCGCATGTGGCTGGCTGCACCTAGTTGTACCCGGCTAAAACTAGGTGTAGCCGCACTTCGGCTATTAGCCATGACATATACACGGAGTAAGTGATATCTAATCTGCATCACGATTTCGAATGTGGCCGGCTGCACCTAGTTGTACCCGGCTAAAACTAGGTGTAGCCGCAGTTGTACCCGGCTAAAAGCAGGTGTAGCCGCACTTCGGCTATTAGCCATGACATATACACGGAGTACCTAAGTGATATCTAATCTGCATTCAAATTAATTTGCCAAAAATGTAAACAAATATGAGTTTATGGAAAAATAACTTTAAATCCTACGCAATATAGTTCAGTTTACGCTACAACTTTAAACATTTTTATAACTTCTACAATACAGTCACTCTGAAATCAACTTAATTACCATTAAAATAGAGTTGATATTTTTTTAACTTAAAATAATATTAATTTGAAACAAAAGTTTGAATAGGCTTTAAGTATAAACGATTACCATGTGAAAGCGATCAGGAACCGGGAACTTGTTGATTCCCCTCAGATAGACTATCTTTATACTAATTACTCATCCCCAAGGATAGGCATCCATGCTCACCTCAGCAGCTTCGGCTTGTGGTCGCCGGCAAGCCCAGTGGTGGAAATCGGGAATAATCGGTAATTGATGACTGGACTATTATACCTACTGCTAATTTTCATGAAAAAACATGATGATTTATTAATTTAGTTGTTGAATAAAAAAGTTTGATGGCTAATTTAGAGGCTGCAATTTGATTTTATTAGCAAACAGATGTTGAATGTCTAAAATATATAAAGTAGCCCACTTACAACATTAGTCGCTGAGTTATCAATTCAGAAGTAAATAATTATATTCATCGGTAGCTCTGAGTCATATTAATTTACGTTCGTAAATTGACGCTGGTTTTTTTTTATATTCTGTTGGAATAGTAAAGATGATGAATTAATATAACAGAAGCTGTTCTACAACTTGTTAACAAAGAGGTTGGGTTGCAGGTGCTAAAGAAAACTTTTGTTGCTGCACTTATACAGGTTGAAATTGAAAACATGCGACAAATCGAAATGGGAGATTATACTCATCATTATGAACAACTTTTACTATGGGACCAAACTTGAAATCGCGAAAAAAAAAAAACAGCTGTTCCCTACATTTATGTTCGCATAACTCGTCAAAATGCAGGGAACAGCTGATTTTTTTTTCGCGTGTTCAGGTTTGGTCCCATAGTAAAAGTTGTTCATAATGACGAGTACAATCCCCCCATTTCGATTTGTCGCATGTTTTCAATTTCACCCTGTATAATTTCCCGATACTTTTTATCCAGATTTTCTCACGGGATCGACACTTGTGGGGGTGAAACCGTGGGCCGCTGCTAGTGTTGATATAATCCTATGAGTAGGTATTCCAAGAACGGAACTTCAGCTACTCTTATCTAAACAGCCATCTAAATTAAATCTATCGACAAAAACCTTAGAGTTATTCGGACAATTTGCACGGTCTGGCAACCTGCTAATATGAGCTACCACCAGCCAAGTGGAACGTACTTACTACCTCATGTAGATAGGTATCAGGCCGAGTAGATGCCCTCAAATGCGCTCACATGACCTTCGAGTTTGATTACTCGTATATAGTTAACTAGCTGTGCCCCGCGGTTTCACCCGCATAAGTGTCGATCCCGTGGGAATATTGGGATAAAAACTATCCTATGTCCTTCCCCGGGATGCAATCTTTCTCTCTGCCAAATTTTATCGAAATCCGCTTAGTGGTTTAGGCGTGAAAAGGTAACATACAGACAGACAAGACAGAGTAACTTTCGAATTTATAATATTAGTATGGATTAACGCGTTTTAAATGCGTAAATGTACCTCGTTTTATGGGTAACTAGAGTAAGTAGGTATCAGAAGGTCAATTCTCGTAATTTAAAACGTTCAAAATCTAGTCGCAGTCTCATCTTGGCGACAAGCAAATGCCAAATACTTGTCAAAATGAAGGGAAATTAGAAGTATTTTTTGACAGATTGAGACTGAGATCAGACTGTGAACGTTCTTAAAATTACGAGAATTGCCCCTCAGTTTAAGTAGTAAAGTAGGATAGTGGTTTTAGTTTGGATGTCAGATAGTTTAGTTAGGTTTTTTTTAATTATAGGTGTAAAATACGGTTTGTAGGTAAATAAGACTTCACAACCAAGTTCATGAACTTGACTTTCTTGACTTTACGATCCGATGCAGCCCGTCAGGTCCAGTCCTCCCCCAGCGACGCCCTAAGTTTAGAAGTTTTATGGCCGGACGCCTTAATTTATAAGGCGTTCACAGGATAGCCCGGTTAAGTAGCTAACAATCTCCTAGGTTAAGGTGCGAGAGGCCAAACACAAAAAAAAAATGTGTAGTCTTATTGATTGTGTGACGGTTCTAACAGATGATCCACCTTATGTTTACGTTTATCCAAAATTACTGCAGTAACTCGTAAAACTCCATCTCGGATGTTCACTTCGGGTTATTGCAGGTAAAAATTTTGACGTGCTTCGAATATCAGCTCACAAAACTGACGACCAATTCTCGTAATTTAAAACGTCCAAAATCTAGTCGGTCTCATCTCGGCGACAAACAAATGTCAAAATGTGGGGAAATTAGAGGCATTTTAGACAGATTGAGACTGAGGGGTAATTCTCGTAATTTTAAGAACGTTCAGTCTGATCTCAGTCTCAATCTATCCAAAAAAAAAAACCTATAATTTCCCTACATTTTGACAAGTTTTTGACATTTTTTGTTTGTCGCCGAGATGAGACTGCGACTAGATTTTGAACGTTTTAAATTACGAGAATTGGCCTTCAGACTGTGAACGTTCTTAAAATTACGAGAATTACCCCTTATTAAAGACACTTGAGTGTATAATAGAAACTTACAAAACCATTTCACTATTTCCCATAATTATCGCCACTTACGCGTACCTACAAACAGTTTCAACAGCCATTTCCAACGAAAAGAACAAAAAATAAATAAACCGTTAAGTACAATGTCCGTTATCTTAACTACGAGAGTGCGGGTAGTTCGGTAATTTTCAGCAAACTTTCACGTATCGATATCACTATTTGTTGTAAACTAGCGTTCAAATTCCGGTGTAGCTTGTTTAACGTTGTCCTTCTGTTTAGTGGTTAACTATTCGTTTTAAACGGGTTTAGGATAATGTTTTTTGGTTTTTGTGAGAATTGTCGTTGTTTCGCTTCTTTTGGTTCTGTTTCTTTTATTTATTTGAGCTTACATGCATAATATGACAGAATAGAGTCTCAAGGCGTTGCGTACAGAGCAATTTACAAACTAAAAAGTGACACACACCTATTTAGGTATAGGTTAGGTAAACTACAATTAAAAAATAATGTAAACATGAGAAAATAAAATATTAATTTTGATATTTTCTCGTGTTTACATTTTTAAAGAAATCACGAAAAAAAAACGGCTGTTCCCTACATTTTGACGAGTTATGCGAACATAAATGTAGGGAACAGCTGATTTTTTTTCACGATTTCAGGTTTGGTCCCACAGTAAAAGTTGTTCATAATGATGAGTACAATGACCCCTTAAGAGGATAACGGTGATTAAAATTTCACCCTGTATATCACTTTGTGCCTGTATGTTACCATTTGTTAAACAAGCCATCTACTTATTTAAAGCCGAAATTCCAACTATTCACCACGTTTATTTCGCAGTCAAGCTTTTCGAATTATTTTGACTAGTCGCCGCGTCATTTGCAAATTTCTCGCCTCTGTGGGAATTCCTTTCAGCATTTGGCTTTTAATAGCTCGGAAAATTTTAGCTAAAGATTAAAATTGTACAAAGCGATGTGCTTTGAGGAGTGATGGGTGGATCTTCATTATGTAAGTCGTCTTTTACTTTGTGTCGGGTATCTGATGTTGAGGGTGGAAATTACAGTGACATTTTCCTTTGAGGAATGTATTTTGGGGTTTGGTTGGAAAATAAAACTAGAAATACCAGTGTTTGTGGAATACTCACTTTGTTTATTGCGACAAATGGACAGACAGAAGGTATAGTCCACCTTGCGTTTAAATGTAGTCTTTTTATTTTGTAATTATGTGCTTTATACCAACAAAGGATTGTTGGTCGAAATAAGCGTTTTTATTTATTTAAGGACAAATATAACTTGACATTTTATGACGTGCCAGTGGCATTCAACCATACCATCGATAATTTGAAAGTAAGTAATATAATCATTTTGTTATCTATTTACTCTATAGGCAGATTTGTTTTGTCAGTGTGTCCACCTGAATCAAAGTCTCAGAATCCTCAAACGCCAGCATTCTTACCTAACACAAATCCTAATTCATTGCCAAACACTTAAATTTCACGAACTTTTTCCCATTCCTTTTGTTATCAACCACCTTATTCCGGATTACAATATAACTTCGTGCCGCGGTGCGCTAAAGTGTAATATAATAGGGTAATTGTAAAAGTTAAAAACTCGTTAGTTACGTTGGACACGAAGTTTTGCGGAGCTCGGCTTTGGCACCGTTGTAGCGTCCATTTTACCTGTACGTAGAATTAAGGCTGCGATACGGGAGAGATGATTGCGAGTGCCATTTTCTCATTTAAAATCATATGTTGTCCCATGGGACTAGTGGGACACTTGTCCCATCATGGGACTGGGTCAATGGGACTAGTGGGACAGACCGGTTTTCTGCAGGCAGCCTTAAAACAATTCTGATAAATGCAATCGCATGAATCGCTGGAAGAATCTTAGCTTAAGCGTAATCAGGTCATACTGTTCCCACCGCTTGGACACGGACCTCCTCCCTGTGAGAGGGAGTAGGCCATTATCCACCAAGCGGGCTGATGGATGTCACATGACTTCGAATTCTTGGTTCTTGGACATGCCGGTTTCCTCACGATGTTTTCCTTCAGCACCGTTTTGAGAGCAGTGGTGATGAAATTAAATACACAAACTAAAGTGCCTGCCTGGGTTCGAACTTACGGCCTTCAACTCTTGGGGCCGATACCTCTGGCCGCCACTGCTCTGAAGAAAAGAAGAAAGTCCTTAGGCTTCTGTAATATTCAACAATCGAGTGACACAAACCTGCTCACACACTCACAAACATACACACACACACATACTCAAACACTCACACAAATATTGTATGTTTATCCAATAATATTCGGTATGGAAGAGCAGTCTCCCAATACAGGCGTTACTTGCTTAAAGGGAGGCTCCAATCACAAATTCTGTTCTAGTAAAATATGTTGAAGAAATAAATACGATACGATACTACGAGAGAAAAGCGAAAGCTTATTACTAAATGCTTATGTGTTTATGATCAATCTCACGGTAAACGGAGAAAAACGCGCAATCTAACGCCATTTATACTATACACTTTTATCAGACTTACCGTACATTTGCATTGCAAATCGGATAATTATGGAAATGGGAAAATGAAAATGCATTTTATTATTTTCAATACCACATTCTCGTATGTGTATAACCATTGCACAATGCATTTGCAGCTTATAGGCATGTTGCGGAACCATTTTCTCTTGGGATTAGATATATTTGCATTTATTTTAATACTCTCAATATTAGCACATACCTATAGTTGCTCTCTCTTTTTCGCTTTTGGTCGGACACTGTTAATTCCATATGCTGTATTCACTTATTCTGCCATTTTTATCTTTCTTCTGCAATTCGTTTTATATTTTACTTGTCCTAGTTAGAAAAGAAGGAAATTATTTATTAGGACTTGAAAAAGAAAAGAAAATACGTTTATTTGTGGCAAATATGACGCATGAAAAAAAAACAAACAAAAAATAAAACAAAATAACAATACATACTACTACTACCTACACCCACCTACCTACCTACTTTTACTTGTATAGGAAAACAGTTATTCAAACTAAACACAGTGTATCTATGATTAAAAATAATTAACCTGTATCGTTCCACTGCTGGGCAAACGACTCCCCCATAGTTTTCTATTGTTCCAAGTGCGTTAAGTTCTCTAAGTAATATCCCTGACACAAATACATAAAAAAAAGACGGGTTGCACTCCGGGAGTGCCGGCAGAAGTGAAAACTTGAATATTAACGTTGAAATAAATGAATTAATATAACTGAGTTTTTTCACTATTTCTGCGTCACTTTTTTCATTAATCGATGCACTTTGTTCAATTTGCATTTTTTGAAACATTTTATTATACACGAATTTTACGAATACACAGCAGTGTGGCTACTACACAGACGGTCGAGCCATCAGCTGTCCATTCACGTCCGCGTCCGCGTCCGCGTCCGCGTCCACCATCACCATCACATCACATCACATCACATCACCATCGCCATCGCCATCACCATCGCCATCACCACCGCCATCGACATCACCATCGCCATCACCATCGCCATTACCATCACCATCGCCATCACCATCACCATCCACCCATCCATCCATTATCGTGTCTCACTTGGTTCACTTCGGTTGGCGCCGCCGTAGAAAGAGATGGGGGGGGGGAATCTCTCCTGACGGTCACGTGTCCTGACGCGATGCCCTGACGCGAGTTTAACATTTTTTACCCATTACAAAAAGTGTTCAACGCCGCTAAAGAAGTTTTCACTTCAAAAAAACCGAGTGTGCTTATGACCACACGACTGAAGTGAAACTTCAAACGTATTTGGCTATGAGAGGAAGAGAGAAAGAAAATGTGCGCGCGCACTGCTTTCTCTTGCTTATATCCCCCACTCAACTCCCGTTCGCCTCGCCCGATCACACTTTTCGTAACGCTTACGTCACGCGTTCGCCAGCTTACTCCCCAAGTCAAGCGTGCGTAAAGAAGTTTCACTTCAAAAAACAACAGCATAAAATGAAATCCTGGCTAAAAGTCTCCTATCTCATTAAACCAAGCGTTCCTTATATTTATCCATCCTCCCTTCCATTTCCCCCTCGATATCCGTGTCAGAAATAAAGCACGTCGCCAAAACATTTGTACTACATCACTCCATCAGGTTTAAGCTTTCCCTGGAGACCTGTAACAGTGGAGCAACGGATATACGTGTTGTTACGTTAACCTGTCATGTCTATACTATATTAAAATAGTCTATTTTCCTGTATCTTGTTGGCAAAGTGGCAAGACGATGTTTCTTCCAAAAAAAAAAAAAAAACGATATAAATAAGCTCGGCTGTTTTGGCACAGGTTAGAGCTATCTTGGAGCATTTGGCCATAATAATAACGCATAGAAGGTAGACGTATTACAAGGGGTATCGTATTACTCAGTAACTAGGTTGTGGAGGTCAGGTAGGCAGTCGTTCCATGTAACATACTAGTATTTAGCTGAATCTTGTTAGACTATCACTAGAGAATGATCTATCTACTTCAGGGGATTACAGGACCCAAACGCAAAAACGCAAGTTTTATAATGCCTAAAAGTATATAACCGACTACAGTAAAAAAAAAAAATGATATTCTTCATGGTATATGCTAGGTAGATAGTGAGTTGGAAACATAATACAACTACACTCAGCGGCACGGAATCTTGGCCAAGCGCTTATCTCGCGATAGGAAAAGTTTTAAGTGTTTCTGATGAATGTTTGTTGTGCAGGTATGTCAAAAAATGTTTACTTTTAGTTCAAGAGGGTAATCCATTATGTTTAAATGCACCACAACGAAACTTTTAATTTACAGTTGAATCGGGTCATTTGAGCGACTAAGTTCACATTTTAAATTTGTGTGTTGTGAAAAGTTTACTGTTCGGTTTTTGAATTATTGTGATTTTATGCTTTTAATTCAATAAGTAAAGGTGCTTTAAAAGCAATAAAAATGCCTCTAACACCAGCACAGGTTTCACAAGCCGTTGCGTTAATTAACCAAGGGCTGACACAGCGTGAAGTTGCTATTGCTCTTAACGTACCACGGTCATCAATGCAGTATGCCCTTAAAAGATACCAGGAGACAGGCCAGTACACCCACAGGCCAGGCAGTGGAGGCGTAAGGTGCACATCGGCCCGAGACGACCGCTTTATTGTCCTGGAGATTTTGAGAAACCGCTACCTGACCGCTCTGTTGAGATACGCCAGCGGCTTCAAATTGTGAGAGGCGTTAATGTTAGTGAGCGTACGGTGAGAAGACGAATGGAGGAAGTCAATTTAAAAGCTTGTAGACCAGCACGAGGTCCAGAACTTCTCAGAGAGCACCGCAAAGCTCGACTTCACTTCGCACGAGAACACGTTAACTGGACCCACGAGCAATGGGCTAGAGTACTGTTCACAGACGAGTGTCGAATAGCTTTACGTTCTCCAGATGGTCCAGAACGAGTGTGGCGAAGAAGAGGAGAGCGGTTTTTACCCATTACTACCACTCAAACAGTGAGTTTCCATGGAGGCTCAATAATGGTATGGGGAGGTATAAGTTCCGACGCACGTACAGAGTTGGTTATCGTCGATAATCGGCTAACAGCTGTTCGATACATCGAGGAAGTTCTTCAGGAACACGTAATGCCATATTCGGGGTTCATTGGACACGACCAATTCCTCCTAATGCACGATAATGCACGCCCACACGTTGCACATTGCGTTGAAGAATATCTGGAAGAGGTTGGCATACAAAAATTGCAATGGCCAGCTCGTAGCCCAGACTTAAACCCAATTGAGCATATCTGGGACATGCTCAAAAGAAAGATAAAGTCCAGCTCCAACGCGCCGGAAACTCTAAACCAGCTCCGAACTGCAGCGCTGGCCGCTTGGCGCAGTATACTGCAAGTTGATGTCCGAAACATCATCCAAAGTATGCCAGATCGAATGCAGACAGTTATCAGGGCTAGAGGAGGAAACACCCGATATTAAAATGTATAGACAATAACAAAAAAGACCTTAGTTTTTATTTTGTAGCGTTTTTAAATTTATAGTGAAAAATTCCTAATTTCAGTGAAAGTGCGTGATTTTAAAACTGATTTATTGGTGAGGTAATCTTTTAATTTCTAAGTTCTTAAAGCATAAGAGACACGTACTAAAGCCACTTACCCTTAATTTATTGTCATAAATGCAAATGCAAATTTTTTTATGCAAATAATCAGCAAAATCACGAGTGGCCAAGTTTCCGTGCCGGTGAGTGTAATTTGATACGATAGAAAAAAATCATGAAGATACCTCTTAAAACTTTCTTTTTACAATAAAAACCATACTAATGTTCATACAATCATTCTGATTTTTGTCAGATTATTCTACAAGCAACATACTAAAGCACTAGTGTTTTAATTTTTTAGTCCAAACAATTGATTTTTTGTAAATAGATAATTGCTTCATATTTTGCAATAAATTACCAAGGTTGTGTCGTCGCACTTCTCTTTATTTTCTATGCGGACTGCATAGAAAAGAAAGAGAAGTGACCGCGCTTTAGGTCATGTAGTCCCCTTAATAGAAATCTTAAAATCACTGAAAGACAATGCACATCCTTAACCGCCGTATCTAGAAGCATGAAATTTTACACAAGAGTTCCTTGTACATAAATAAAAAAAGACGGGTTGCACTCCGGGAGTGCCGGCAGAAGTGAAAACTTGAATATTAACGTTGAAATAAATCAATTATGAATACTTTTGCCATTTAGGAAATATGACTCTTAACCTATTTCTTATTATGAATTGAATTAATATAACTAATTTTTTTTCACTATTTCTGCGTCACTTTTTTCATTAATCGATGCACTTTGTTCAATTTCCATATTTTAAACACTTTATATACACAAATTTTACGAATACACAGCAGTGTGGCTACTACACAGACGGTCAAGCCATCAGCTGTCCATCCATCCATCCACATCCACGTCCATCCACCGTCACCGTCCCCGTCCCCGTCCCCGTCCCCGTCCCCGTCCCCGTCCCCGTCACCGTCACCGTCACCGTCACAGTCCCCGTCCCCGTCACCGTCACCGTCACCGTCACCGTCCGTCCATCCATCCATCCATTATCGTGTCTCACTTGGTTCACTTCGGTTGGCGCCCCCGTAGAAAGAGGGGGGGGGGGGATCTCTCCTGACGGTCACGTGTCCTGACGCGATGTCCTGACGCGAGTTTAACATTTTTTCCCCATTACAAAAAGTGTGCAACGCCGCTAAAGAAGTTTTCACTTCAAAAAGGTGAGCAATAAGGAAGAATCTTTGAAAATTCATCCCCTAAAGGATTTAAATAGGGGATGAAAGTTTTTATGGAAGCTCGTCATTTTTACCGATGAGAAATCCCGTCGGGCACGCAGCTAGTCAAAAAAGAAAATATAATATATTACTGATATTTTAATGAGCAATAACTTGTAACAGTCCTTTCAAATTACATGAGTTAATGGCTCACGAGACATTGTAAGAAAAGAAGCATTCAGTGTTCTATTCATAGTCAAGACCACACCGCAAGCCAACATTATAATATCTGTGCTAATATTCCTTGAAGCCGGAAACACGAATAGCCAGTAAGTTCATGCAGCCACTGTTATATTCAGAGTTCAGACGTGAAATAACGCTGCGCCATTCGTTTGGTCTTAACCCTAGAACATCGTAAATAAACGGAAGAAATAAGTGAGCTCTCTCAGTCTTCCCATTTGGGTTTACGAGTAAAATGTTTGTTGGTTAAGTCGAAGTGGCTTGAGGTTTGTATCTATAGTGTAGTTTTTTTTTTGTGGTAAGTTGTTTTAAAGCTTTCTAGGTATTACATGGTGGTATATACAGGGTTATTGGTAAAACATTAACAACCTCTCAGGACTATATTACTAAGATCGTAAACAGCAACTTTTGTTCTATAACTTTTATTAATTCATCAGACTTTCATACAAAAATATAAATATTTAAATTCAACCGATTGAAATATTCGATTTTCTGTTACGAACTCTACGCACTGCTGCATATCTAGCCTCTCTCTTATTTAAACTTTTCGCACACAATAAAATACAAAGGTGGACCCTTAGGCATTATTTTCTTATGTCAATCCCTACGCTCCTGTTCCAGCCTCATCCAGCACCCCTAATAACGCGTAACGTGCGATCAATCACTATTTGAACGAATTTGAAGGATGTTGCTAATCCATTGCTTCATATGTTCGAAAAAAATGTCTGCTCATCAACGTAAATAACGCAATGAATGTTGTTGAACTGTCAAAATGAAAGCTACTTGTAGCGTGTTGTTGTGTGTTGTTGTTGTTGCTACTTGTAGTGTGTTACTCAGTGTTACGCAATTACCCCGCAGGTTTTACCGAACAACTTATATCCTTTTCTAAGGAACCTGTTAAAGTGGCATCCATAGGAGGTTAGGCATTAAGTGGCCTATTTAGGAAAATCATTTTCACGAAGATTCCAAATGCTCAAGTAAAATGCTATCACAAAAAGCCCCAAGAAAAACATTTCTGCAAAAATATTCAGCTCAACTCCTATTTGGTTGGCTTTTATGCTCGCATATCAATAATTGTATCCCACTTACCTTCAAAAGGTCCACAATTTACCTCCAGCCCATATTTCCATGCATGTTTAGCTATAAATATTGACGATAATTCGATTTTAGCGGGCATTATTGACTATAACAGCAAAATGCCCACGAAATATCGGCGTAATGGCTCGCTAAAGCCATTTATATGTAACGATATAATCCGTGTCGTGTCGCACAACGATAATAGCAACAAAAACTATATAACCGATGTTGTATAAATCATTCCTGGTGCGAAATACAAGAACGTTTTAGTAGTACAACTTTATTTTAAAGTGGGACTTTCAACGTGGTCGGAGGGGCCCTTAGCTAAATAATAACAGCGGCACAGGTCGATCGATCAGGTTAAGCTACGCTTGCGGCGGTTGGTCTTTGGTTGGGTGACCATGTTTACATACCGAGACTACTCCGTACCTCGGAAAGCACGTTAAGCCGTTGGTCTCGGCTGTCATTCGTGGATTTTCGACAGTCGTTACGTGTAGTCACAAGCCCGAAAGTCTGACAACAGTGACAACCAGTCTTACCAAGGGGTATCGTGTTACCCAGTAACTGGGTTGTGGAGGTCAGATAGGCAGTCGCTCCATGTAAAATATTGGTATTCAGCTGCGTCCGGTTAGACTGGAAGCCGACCCCAACAAAAAAAAAGGCTAGGCAGATAGATTTTTGACTTTGGTTTTTCGATCCGCAATGAAAACTGTTGCTTTATCCCGCAGTCCAAACGTCTCCTTTCATTATAGATTGAAACTGACAGAAACGTATCTTCGCCAAGATACAAAACATAGATTTTTTCTTCACTTAAAATAGCCGCAATACCGCAAAGAATACCTTTATTTAAAAGAAGTTACGATTGAAACCAGACATTAAAATAAAGAGAAAACACACTCATTAACTTTTATTTGGTTATAAACACCTGTTTTTAACTCGATTTCCGAAAGCATTGCACCGCAAAATACTTAATTAGGTTTGTTTACACTGCGGTTTTACCGCAGCCACCGATACGGTACAAAAAGCCCAAAGAAAATGGATGACTGGGGCTTTAATTGAACACGTACTGCTTGCTAAGTTACCTGTGCTAAGTGCAGCTTTCCATAATGGCAACCCAATTAGTGTTATCCCCACTTAGAGATTCGATTCCCGCGAATGAAAATGTAGATATCCAAAGTTAGATTCAGAATTTTCGTAGAATTTTCTACCTGCGTCTGTTTTTCCGAGCGCATACAACCCGAATCTCTTCAAAGTGAGAGTGAACAGGGTTCTTCTGGGTAAGCTCGCTCCATCGTCGACTTTGTCTCTGTCACCTTTGACCTAGAGTAGTCCCATTTCAAATAAAAGAAAAAAAAATTAGGACCAGAAACGCCTGACCTAGTCGCAAACGTTACTGCTTGAGCATGAACTCTTGGATTTCATTCCCGGATTGAAAGTGTTACTAAGTTTTTCAATCTGGAATTTATCGGTAGCAGCCCAGAGTCTGGATTTGTGCTCGGTTGATAGCAATATGCTCGCCACGTATTACATGGGACTTACACATAACTGGTGAAATATGGGCGTACTATATCAGACCTCTGCTTTACCCTTCGGGTAACACAGTCGTGATTTTATGTTTGTGTAGGACAATCATTTTTGATTGATAGTGATGCCAAAAATAATGCTCCCACTGCCGGGACACAGGCCTCCTCTTTGTGAGAGCGAGTGAGCCATAATCCACCACGAGGGCCCAGTGCGGGTTGGCGGATGTCACATGTCTTCAAATGTTTGGTTCTAGAACATGCATGCATGCTGGGTTCCTCTCGAAGTTTTCCTTGACCGTTTTGAGAGCAGTGGTGATAAAATATTTTACACTAAAGTGCTTACTTGGGTTCGAACCCAAGACCTACACGAAGTCACGGCTATTGCCGGGCTACCACTGCACTTACAGGCTGATTATGATGCCAATAATCCACAACGGATCGGCCATGCTCGACCAATCACGGCCCAGTTTCATCGCTACTCGCCTCTAACACTTGCTTATGCAAGCGTAAACGATACATACGAATCTAAACTACTGGTTTTTTTTTCTACCGTATCTACTCATGTTTTCACGTGCGGCCGTCCGGACATGCGTGACTGCTCAAAAGTGTAAGAGTTCCTTTGTGGACACGCCTCTTGCCACCGATTCGGTCCATCAGCCAAATTGACTATGTCATTCAGGTGTGTCACAATAATGAAGGCGAGTTTCGATGAAAGTGGAACTAAAATGTGGAAACTGTGTTTGGGAATCTTTATGTACTTATAGACTTGTACTGCTTTTATTTTTTGGTGCAAGTTATTGAGTAAGGTTGGTGGAACAAGGTGGCGATTTGAAGCATAGTTTCAGAAAGATGTCATCATATTTAAGGGTGTGATACAGATCATCAAACTGAAAAACTTCTTCTATGGGACCAACGTCGTAATCTCGAAAAATTATAATCAGCCGTCCCATACATTTGGGTCGAGTAGTTATTGAAGTTTTGTATGGGACAGTTGATATTTTTTTCGCGATTACGATGTTGGTGCAATGGAGAAACTTGTTCAGTTGGAAGGTCTGTATCCCACACCCTTAAATATAACTAGACTTTTCTGATAAATGCTGAATGTGTCATTTTTATTTAAAGCGATTTTCTCAGATTCAGTTGGTGCAAAAGACTTTGTAATATAGATTTGTCAGAAATAGTTGCAGTTGTGTAACGGAAGACAAAATATTTAAGTGCGGCTAACAAACGTTGTAATTAGCATAAAGTATCGGCCCCGACTTATGAGTTATGGTCGTTGGTTCGAACCCAGGCAGACACTTTACTTTGTGTAAAAAAAACATCGTGAGGAAACTGGCATGTCCTAGAACCAAAATTATGATATGCTTTTTAATTGAATATTAATCAATTTTTGTTGAAATTCGCTATCATCTCGATTGTGGAAAAGATTGTATTCAAATTCTGTTTCCGAAAACCATTGACCTTTCTCCGTAAATTATTCCGGATCATTCTGACAGCGGTCACAAGGTTGATCTCGAATGAATTAGCATACTGTAATGAGAAATTAATTTTTACACCGTTTTTCAGTGGCTTTATTCGGTGATGGTTTTTAAATGTTAAGCTTAAATTAATTTGGAATCGCATTCAGTTCGGTTCCGGAATTCGAGCTTTTGGAACCGAGTGACGGCTGGCGACTGTTTCTGATTTAATTTTCTGTATAAAAGATATCGGAATGCCAATTGTTTTTTTTCTTTTAAAACTTTTGTCTTTTGTCAAGTTGTGGGGGCAGTAGTTTAATCCATATTGTGATATTATAAATGCGAAAGTGTCTGTCTGTTACCTCTTCACACTTAAACCGCTGAACCGATTTAGATAAAATTTGGTATAGAGATAGTTTGAGTCCCGGGAAAGGACATAGGATACTTTATATCTCGATATTCCCACGGGATCAAGACTTATCCAGGTGAAACCGCGGGGTGCTGGTAGTACGTTACGTATACCACCCACACATGCATTGAAAGTTTGCTTAGTTGGAACATAGAAGGCTGTCTTTCTGCATAATTTCGTTTCGCACGCCATTTGTTGTTATTAATCACTGAAACATTTTGGTCAAGTAAGTATTGAACTTTTGTATGAAACAGCTAATTTTTTTTCGTGATTTCAGAGTTGGTCCCGTAGTGAAAGTTGTTCATATTCATGGGTAGAACACCCTGTAAAAATTTGGATGGTGATAAAAAAATATCCCTGTATAGTTTAGTTGATTATTTTGATTTCAATTTCGTAAAACGTTCAGATGCACTCAACTCACTCGTTTCAGATACTATAAAATAGATCCATGCAATTTTTAAGTTTTCTTCCAAAAGAATATTCTTGTGAACTAAACAGCGAAGTTCTTACTAGGAGAATATTCTTGGGAATTTACCATCACTAGTCCAGACCGGTCAGATATTTTTATAATGACAATTACCGTAACTGACGGAACATGTTAATTAACTAATGCTGAAGCTGTTGGTTTTTATTAAATGACTAACCGTTTCACTTGACAGTCTATCTTTGATGACGATTTTCCGCATTTTTTGTATGAAGTCGGATGTTGGAATTGTAACTATGTTTACCGCTTCGGTGACTTGTGATTTATCTAGGTTTGCAATGTAACGGATACTTTTGTGTGTTTTTGTTTTGTTCAAATCAAATCAAAAGTTATTTATTCATGGGGTGAGAATCAACGCTTTTTAAACGTCAAAATAACATAAGACAGCCACTTAAAACCCTTCCTTCAACTGGGAAGAAGAGTGGTGCAAAAAACTCACCATCAGCGCCCTAATTGACTATGACCACTTAAGGTGAATGCGCAGTGGTAAACCGCGAAATACTCTTACGTTTTTTGCAATTTGCAGGTCAGTGTCAGGTTGTATCTTGATCAAAATATGATTCGCGACTATAATCGATATGTAGGTATTTACAGAATTATAGTCATTAGAATCATTCATATATCTCTTTAAGTAAGATTTGTTCTTTAAGCACTTTTCCATAAGGGATTTGTTCTTATGGTACAAATCTCAAATCATCCATAAAAAAATAGGAATTGTTCGGACCCCCTCCCCCCCTCAAATCTTCTTACGTAATAAATGAACAGCCCGTAATTGGCTTGAGGTGACGTATCTGAGTGTGGAAAATGTTGACTACATTGGGTTCCCACCTGTAAAAACGAATGTAAGAGATAAATACCAAATAAGTACAATTATTTACCCAAACTATCGCGGACATAGGCCTCTCCAGAGTTGCTCCAGAACAGGTGTTGGTGGTGTGAAAGGAGGCGGAGAATCAGGTGATTCTCCGCCTCCTTTACCTAGATAATTAAGGTTAGTTAGCTGTAGGCAATATTGGCAAACAATAACAAATTATCTGAATTTAGATCTATAACAGAAGAGCCTAGTATTAAAGCCAAAGGTAATTAATCACCGCTACACTCAACTATCATAATTATTACCTACAGCATACCGTTCAGAATCGTTTCTCAACGATCTTCAATATTTGTCTCCTCGATCTAATTTATAGCTTATAACGGAATGTGATTTATTGTTATGACAAACGTTATTGGAGATATTACGGCTTAAGTGAGAAAAGGTAAGGTTAACGCACATTATTAAGGGGTTAAACGAGTTTGACATAATACGTTTTTGTGTGTATTAACTTTGATATTATTTATCGGGATATACAGGGTAAAATTGTAAACATGCGACAAATCGAAATGGGAGATCGTACTCATCATTATGAACAACTTTTACTATGGGACCAAACCTGAAATCGCAAAAAAAATCAGCTGTTCCCTACATTTATGTTCGCATAAGTCGTCAAAATGTAGGGAACAGCTGATTTTTTTTTGCGATTTCAGGTTAAAACTGACAGAATTGTTAAAGTATCATATCGAATAATCGTACTGGCTACGAAAAAGCAAAAAAAAAAAAGCATTTTTCATTCAATGTTTTTATGACTTCTTTTGCGACTTTGTCAATGAATTTTCCTGTAATGGGTGCATGTAAATAAATTCTTCCAACCATATTTTAACAACTACCTATGTATTTATACAACAAAAATGAAGTCTGAAATCTATCGCATAAGTTGGTCTTTCGATACGCGAAAAGAAAAAAACGTAAATCACGAAGTCCATTTCGTAAACACCACTTCAAACTGCACGTTTAAATTTCCCATTACCGACTGCAAGATGCCAAGGGATTTTCTGTCCAATGTACACACGGCTACACATCAAGCTATACATAACCAGTATAAGTTGACTTCTGATTATAAGAAAAACCTATACATTGCGAGGTCAGCTCGAACTGGAAATGTATAGCTTGATGTGTAGCCGTGGTGTACCTACCTTTTTTTTTTTTTTTGAAGTGAATCTTCTTTACGCACGCTTGACTTGGAGAGTAAGCTGACGAACGCGTGACGTAAGCGTTACGAAAAGTGTGATCGGGCGAGGCGAACTTGGGTTGAGTGGGGGATATAAGCAAGAGAAAGCAGTGCGCGCGCACATTTTCTTTCTCTCTTCCTCTCATAGCCAAATACGTTTGAAGTTTTACTTCAGTCGTGTGGTCATAAGCACACTCGGTTTTTTTTTTTATCGTGTGTAAGTCCTCATGGATGTCCACCACTCTGGGGTGGGTGGAGGGGTTTGTCAGACTCTTACTGACTAAAACCGCACGGTGTCCTGCTGCTACCTTTAGCCGGGGTGCTGGAGTGCTTGCGCATTTCGTCACGCTCTCCAGCCAGGTGTTCGCCCGCATGAATGTACCTACACTGTCAGTCAACTGAGTTATTACTCGGCTTCAGACACACACAGTCACACACATTGTGTTAGCACAGTCTCAAAGACCGAGATGCACCTACGGCGGCGTACAAATAAATTAATCATAGCACGCTGCATAGTGACATAATATGAGAAATGATTGTTTGTTGTGGATTTTAAAATTGTAATTAATCAAGTGTATGTGGAATCGGTATTTTTGCATTATGGTGTCAGCATTGTTTGATAGTAAATTCAGGTTTTTTTTGTAAATGGAAATGGGATTTAATAAAGAAAGAACGAAGACCATTTTACTGTGTGTATACATATAAATAATAAAATAAATACTTAAAGAAATATAGGTTTATTTGTCTCAGGAACACGTATTATGTGCAAAGTTCAGTTAACTCGAAATAAAGAGAAAAAAATAAAACAAAATATATGATAACTAGCGACCCGTCCCTGCTTCGCACGGTTTTTCGACTAGATAAAACATCCAGATTTATTTATAATATATTATTTTAATATCAATGTAATTCTCTAAATGATGGTTTAAATCCCATCAAAATCTATGATTTAGGAGAACAAAGCGGTCACACAGACAGACAGGAAAAGCGACTTCAAATTATAATACGATTGTATAGATGATAACAATAAAATAATGGTAGTGATATTTCCATCTATTGGGTTCACCATGAAATTGTATGTGATAATATGGGTACAGTCAATTCTTGAGCTCTTATAGCAATATCTTTTCAATACGGGCTTAGAAAACGTGTAGACTTAAATCTTTTTATATTCACTCCCCATCTCACATTCACAGTCACTTGTTAGTAAAGTAGATTGCATTCAACATTCAACTCAACGCCACCTACATCGAATCTACAATAGCGCCTCAATCTTCGTAATTTCACAGCTTCTCATCTCTGGAGAATGCTTTCATGCCGCCATTAAGGGACGTTTCAATAGTAATCTGGGGAGTGGCCCAATCGCTGGACGTCTTGTCCATTGTCCGTCTGCTGCGGTGCAGAAACCGCTGCATCCTTATTAGGCGAGCAGTCGAAACGTTACTGTCTTGAATGCACAGATGGAATGAAAGGCTTTTGTAGTGGTGAAAGTTGATTTGTGTTATAAGATTTAAAAGTTGATTGTATTTAATGAATATGTTTATTAATTTATTTAATACTTCAAGCACATAAATGTACCTACAGAGGCGGACTTAATGCCATAGGCATTTTCTACCAGTCAACCTTTGAGTGATGCAGACACAAACAGTGGTATGTGCAATCATGGAAATTGAGGAATAAATATTTTAAATATAAAGATACGCATAAACCTATTAAAACTATGATTATAATATATAACTAATTACATATAAATGTAAGCACAAATAAATATACATAAATACATGAATGTTTTTTTTTTTTTTTGAGAAGATTTGCATAGTATGGAATCAAGTTCTTCTAAGTAAACAGACAGCTGTGCTGCTGGGGAGATTGTTGCGCCACTTCTTGCCAGCTAAAGCACTAGGAAGTGGTAAAGGGCGGGCATTTTGGGGGACTGTCTTACATAATTTTGACATCCAAAAAGTCTCAGCCTAGTTTGAATAAATAACTTCTTATTTTGATTTTGAAGTAGGTAATAAGAAGGATAATAGTACACACTGATGATAATGATTATGCTCCAAAAGATCTGATACGTCTATAGTAAAATATTATATAGGGGAAAAATTTGATTTTTCCCGACTGCGCCAGGAGGGTTATATTTTTCGAGTGTATTTTATGTGTTTGTTACGCTTTCATTCTACAACGGCTGAACTGATTTGGTTGAAATTGGTACATGGTAGATTAGGACTTAGGATACTTTTTATCCCGATATTCCCACAGGGTTGAGACTTATGCAGGCGAATTCGCGGGGCGCAGCTAGTAACTAATATAAACAAACCTGCGCTCCGTTGCTAACAAAACCCGTTAACCAAGGACAGAATTTATATTTCTTGCAGAAGGTTAACAAGCTGTAATGCAATATGTAATCTGATAATTTTGGCATAAACAGTGTTTTTCATTCAACCATTGCAGCCTGTCACAAAGGTGGCTCGAACCATTCTTACAGCACTTCAAAAAAAAAAAAAAAAAACAATTCAAAATAACTTACACAACACCAGCACTCTATCTAATTCACAATTGAACGATCCAACACTTCCACCGATGGTGCACCAATTAACTGTAAGTAAAAGTCGCTAGTCACGGTGATCAGCATTGTTCTAATGATACTAAAACAATGGGAGAAAGCGAATCAAACCGCTCTATTGATCTGGGTTTACGCAACAACGCCGACGCTTCAGATGCCTTGTCGATATGTAGGTCGATTGACGAATTAATCTTAAAAATGTATGGAAAAGACATGAGACATTGTTCAGGGGGAGATACAATACCTTCAATAAGATCCTCATCATCTGCCTAGTCTTTTCCCAACTAGACATGTTGGGCTAGGCTGGGCAGATGTTAGTGTTCCACGCGCGCCCCTATTGCACGTCGCGGGGGGAGTCTTTCACTCGCTCCCCCCGCGGACTTGAGGTGGCCCGCAAAAGCACTACCCGGGGATCGTGGAAGGCGCACAAGTGCCCATGATCCCTTGTCCAAGTGTGGGTAGGGAATACCGGGGTGGGTTTTAGTCAGTAAGAGTCTGACAGAACCCTCCGTCCGCCCCAGTGCGGAGGATATCCATGAGAATTATCCACCCCGGAACAAAAAAAAAAGACTAGGTAGATGTGGCTATGTTAAATTGGTCGGGGTATGTTGTGGGATCAGTCAACAAGATACTTACTCGTGGGTGTCAAATTAATACCGCCAACAGTTTTGAATGCATTACATTTGAGAACTTTCCTCGTCATATCAATGTTTATGTGGTCAAAAGCTAACAGGTCATACACCCACCATGTATATCATGTTTGAATCAATCATTAAAATGTGGTATTGTTATGATTAATATTGTGTCCATTGTTATGTTTTTATCAGTACGCAGTCACGTTTCTTTCCTTAAACGGATTATCTTAGAGATGTTTATATGGAGCTGGTACTGCCATGTGCACCATCACGGACACTAGTAGTTGACCACATTTCAACCTTATTGCTTAGTACATAAGGTTGAAAAAAGGTCCACCGCAATGGCTGGTAGTGTTGGTACGCAAGTGCCTATATTTCAAGTTTTAAACTCACGTCATGTGGTAGGTATATTGTAAGACAGGCGACCAAAACTATAGAAACTTATTGTTTCGTGAATAAATCATTCGGTATTTATCACCAAACTTCCTCAAGTTAGACGTCGCTGAATTATTTCATTACAAAGTGGGTAGTTCAGTGTTATGCTTCTATTATACTTTGAAACATCAGTCTATCCTTCTTCTAGTCTTGAATAATATATGAAACGTTTTTACTCCAGCTAAAGACCAAAATTTACTATTATTAACATATTCGGCGCCATGTGCATCTTTTTGTCACATAGTGTCTGGAACATTGTGTATCCAAAAGTATACACATCTTTCTACTTAGTAAATGCGCTGTGTATGCCTTAGGATCATGTTTTCTATACATATATTACGCAAAAATGAAAGCCCTGGCCTAACGCATTTTTTCGGCATAAATGGTCTGGGAATCGGTACAAAAAACAAATTAGTCAAAACTTGAAAGAACGGCCACTTAGGGTCTGGCGCTGAGGGTGTTAATAATTTTATTTCAGAATAATTTACATTCCATTAATATTTAGTAAATAATAGTCCTCCAGACCGTTTTCCGGCCATGGCGGCCAATCTCAATGGAGACCAGAGAGGCAATTCTCGTCATTTTAAGAACGTTCACAGTCTCAATCTGTCAAAAATACCTTTAATTACATTTTGACAAGTTTTTGACATTTCTTTGTCGCCGAGATGAGACTGCGACTAGATTTTGAACCTTCTGGCTTCGGCACGGGAGATATTGTAGTGCAAGTGTGTGCGCAGACACAGGTGCACTCTCTCTTCCCTCACTCTCATAGTCCGATGGGACAACAATCCGACACGACCGGAGAGAGATCAGGCGCAGGACCAACGGCTTAATGTGCTTTCTAAGGCACACGGGTATCACACTGCCAACTTCCAAGTTCTGGGCTGTTATTAAGAAATTCCTAATGGAAAAACCCAATGACACTTTGCCCGACCTGGGAATCGATCCCCACGCTCAGCAGTGGCGCTTGCGACCACGTAACCAAAAATACTATACTTACACTTATTACTAATAATTATTATTTTGCTATTAACCATTAAAAAGAGCTCGCGGACCCACAGGCGGTAGGCATAAAATGTCTGGCAGTACCGCAGTAGGCCTTAAAACAGCAATTTTGACATCTCTTGTGCACCTTGCAAACCTGCGCGCAGTTTCATTTGTTATAATTTCTAAAAATTTTTTTAATACCATTATTGTATCACTCTCATACTTAACACTTCTATTTTTATTATTTCAGGTAAGTACCAGAATCTTCGATAACGTCACCAGCTAAAGGTATACATAGATTACTGTATAGCGATCCACATCCAATATTGTCACATACTATTGGCACATCAATTACTGGAAGCCTAAGGGACGGTCGGTCAAATTAATTATTCTCCCTAATGAATTCATTTAATTTGTCAAGGGATCTTTCACGTTTATTTTTACTGCCCTTCAATCTACATTTCCTTTTAAGGGTGGTGTGGAGACTGAATTAAATAGTGATCTTAATTGAAACTTGAGTGTGTACCGACTATTTTTAGTAGGAAAACTGTCATTTATAAACTGGGAGAGTAAATCATTTATTCCCAGTAGTTCCATATAGCTAGTTCCACATGGATCTACTGCAACTCACTAGTTCCGTGTATGGAACTAGGTAGTAGGAGTATTCACTTAAAGGAAAATAAGAATATACACTTTTCAAACCTTTTCCTTATTTGCTGTTATTATCAAGAGAAAAAAAATTTGGTCACTTATGAATCGCTCGTCATTAAATGTTCATTCCTTTTAAAATTGTTATAAAAAGTGCTCATGTATAGAAAAAAAAGACGGGTTGCACTCCGAGAGTGCCGGCAGAAGTGAAAACTTAAATATTAACGTTGAAATAAATCAATTATTAATTGAATTAATATAACCAAGTTTTTTTCACTATTTCTGCGTCACTTTTTTCATTAATCGATGCACTTTGTTCAATTTCCATTTTTTGAAACACTTTATATACACGAATTTTACGAATACACAGCAGTGTGGCTACTACACAGACGGTCGAGCCATCAGCTGTCATCCACGTCCGCGTCCGCGTCCGCGTCCACCATCACCATCACATCACATCACATCACCATCGCCATCGCCATCACCATCACCATCGCCATCACCATCACCATCCATCCATCCATCCATTATCGTGTCTCACTTGGTTCACTTCGGTTGGCGCCGCCGTAGAAAGAGATGGGGGGGGGGGGGAATCTCTCCTGACGGTCACGTGTCCTGACGCGATGCCCTGACGCGAGTTTAACATTTTTTACCCATTACAAAAAGTGTTCAACGCCGCTAAAGAAGTTTTCACTTCAAAATAATGACATATTGAATACCACGACTAAACGGGCGTAAAAAAGAACATTGAACAATGTACTAAATAATTAGTTCTTTTAAGATGCACTTCTTAGAAGACAGTTTGATCTATAGATGGAGGATACAAAATTAGGACAAATACTACTCTCGCAGTACGGTATAAAAATACTTAGCTACCTTAATTATTTACCATCATAAACTAGTAAAACACAATTAAAAATGAACACAAAGAGAAATGAACTCAATAGTCAGTACACCGATCAAATATGCAGAAACGACATATGACTCACATTTTTATTATTTACTAGACGGCGGCGCGACCAAAATACGAACTGCAATAAACACACACACGTTATATAGTTCGTAATTTGATCGTCGATACTGCTATTGCATACATTCTCAATTATTCACACTTACAAAAGGCACAGTCGATAAACTAACAGTACAACAAAGAAAGTGAAATGGGAAAATATATGTATTTTCCTCTGTTATAGAATTTTAAAGTCGAATTGACTGGTCACTGAGCCGACCCTTGTAAGTGTAATGAGTTAAGGGGCATGCGCTAGGTATATACCTAGCGCATCCCCCTTAACTAGGTATATACCTAGTCAATAGGATTAAGTATATACTTAAACCTATTGATTGTTATTTTAGAAATAGCCATTCAATAGGATTATATGAACTTAGAGGGTTGTATTAATGATTTTAATGATTATTACTCTGTAAATACATACTTTTACCGCTCGCGAATCATATTTTGTACAACATAACCACCTGACACTGACCTGCAAATTGCAAAAAACGTAAGAAAAAATATGAATACCGCGGGCTACCCTGGCGCTTCCCCTTTCAGTTCCGGATTAGCCTATAAGCAAATTAAGCAATTGCTTAGGGCATGACGTCTCAGGGGGCACCATAAACAGCACCAAAAAATATTTTCTAGCACTTAAAAAGAAAGGCGAATTGTCAACAAGGTATTAGAAGAACCGGAGACGTGCGCCCGCGCCAATCTTTACACAGCTCGTAGATTTTTTTGAAAAAATACGAGGCGACTAACAGTGGATAGGGGGGGCCACAGGCGTGGGCCATCACGTAGGGCGTCAAGTAGTTTTAATCCGGCACTGTCCCCCTCTTAATTATTTATTTGAATCTATCGGTGTTTAACAGCATGTAATAGCATAATCAGACAATGAAGTACCCAGTGCTTTGACACAGTCCTCCTCTATGTGAGAGGGAGTGATTGGCAGGCCGTTTAACAGACTACTCGGCAAAATTTTGGCAATAATATGCAATAGATAAAAAAAAAAAAAAGTAGCACTCCGGGAGACACAAGTGAAACAGAAGTGAAAGCTTGAACAATTACGTGTGTATTTTTTTAATCGTCATATAAACAAAACACAAACAGAATACTTTGCCATCATTCACTGACATATCGGAAATACATTAAAACCGAGTACATCCCGAGGACAGCCGAACACATCCGAATGTAGCGCGATGTCGGTAACAGTGTCGCGAGTTCAATGGTTTTTTCCTATCTCAAAAAATGCCCGACGCGCCAAAAGTTTTCACTTCAAAACACTGATGTAGTACCTACCTACTTCAATTTTTTATTTATCTATGGCTTTTTTCCCCAAGATCTACAGCAGAAGAAAAACATGATGAACGTTACAGAGACTTTGTAACTTATGATCTCCCAAAGTATGAATTACTTTTAAAGAGCCGTTAAACAGAAACTTTTTAACGATAAGTAATAAAAAATTTTATTACATAAAGTCCTCTTGTGCGGTTGACCCGAACTTACAGCGCGGTGTGAAAAATCCGCCATCGGAACATGAATTTGATTGTTTTAATGGACAGTAGTTTGTTTTAATGTGAACAAGTGTTTTAAGTGTTGATCAAAATCAACTCATAAATAACATAGTTTAAATCCAAAATATTTTGTTTCACATAAATCTACATGAGGCTGTAGTATGTTTTTAAATAAATTACATTTAATAGGTATGGGAGGACAGGAGGGGCTTGTGGCTAAGTAATAACAGGTTAAGCTACGATTGCCGCGGTTGGTCCGTGGATGGGTGACCATCTTCACATACCAAGACCCCTCCGTGCCTCGGAAAGCACGTTAAGCCGTTGGTCCCAGCTGTCATTAGTGGATCTTTGACAGTCGTTACAGGTCGCCAGAAGCCCGAAAGTCGGACAACCAGTCTTATCAAGGGGTATCTATCGTATTACCTAGTAACTGGGTAGTGGAGGTCAGATAGGCCGTCGCTCCATGCAAAATACTGGTATTCAGCTGCATCCGGTTAGACTGGAAGCCGACCGTAACATAGTTGGGAAAAGCCTAGGCAGATCATGAGGTATGGGAGGACAGTGTAAACCGGTCAACAAGCAGTGCCAAGTACTTAACAAAATAGAAAATGGTCAGTATATCGAAGCATCTATGAGTCTCCAAGGCCTACAACGTTCTCACATTCGCTAATCACCACGTAACTTCAAGCATAAAGGGGATAGTCTTTCTGTCGGTTTTTTGTGACCTATCACCCAATAATATACTCCATTTAAAGCCTGTCGTAGAAAAACAATACGCGAAAAACAATATTACTTTACTGTTTACACGACAACAATAGAAGAGTCCCCTTTGAGCTTCGGTACCTGCTCCAATTGCACACGCGACACGCTTCCTTGTTCAAAAATAAACCGTCAAAGATCACGTCGCACTGGAGGATCGATCACAGTCTATTTTAGTCTGTGACATTATATCACAAAAGATATCTAGATGAGACAGAAGGACCAATCATTGCGAGGCAGAAAAGATTCATGTCGTGTATGATGTAGTGAAGACTATAAATTGTAGACAGTCTTAGCTTTGATTTCAGAAAACCTTATTGAATCTCTGATTAACAATTCTGCTGCAGAACATCATGTTTGTGGGTGTGTTGACCAAAATAACTACCTCCAACATCATTATCATGATTGTGCCTTAGCCTTTTCCCAACTATATTGAGGTTGGCTTCAAGTATAACCAGAGCAGCTGTATACCAGTATTTTACATGGACCGACTGCATAACTGGCCTCCACAACCCAATTACCGGGAAACACGATACCCCTAGATAAGACTACTTGTCAGAATTTTGGGCTTCTGGCTACCCGTAAAAACGGTTAATGAGCGAATGACAGCTGGGACCAATGGTTTAACGTGCTTTCCCAGAACAATTTGAAATAAGACTTAGCGCGGCGGTCTACAACGCCACATGCGAACAACGCGTCATACTGACGGTCACGCAAAATCCTGCATCTCGCAAGCAGAGTTTACCGCGCAACTAGTATCTATACAACGGCCCGACATGAATCATTGGGCAGTTACCCGCCAGATACAATACCCGTCTGGTCGGAGAATCCTCCCTTTTCTATGGAAGATGAGTGAACTTTACACCCTGTTCCTCATACCTCTATACTGTTGACCCCGACGTGATCCCTCTATACAATCATTAAAATATTCATACAATTCCACACAGCAGAGTATAATTACACTGGTTAACAAAATTTTAACTTTTTTTTGTCACATGAAAACTTACATCAAATTTTGAATGTACTAGGGCCAGCAAACAAAAACATGTGAATGAAAAAAAATTGACACGTCAGGTTAAAATAACCATGATCCTTTGGTTCGGTCCAAATCATTGGTTTAGCAAATGGCATATGTCTGGGTTCCAGTTTATCCCAACCTTATAGCAGTCTCACACACGTTACACAACATTTTTGTGGAACCCAGGATTTATCTTGATTTCTGACAGGAAATCCAAAATAGTTTAAATAGCACTGTTTCAATTAGTGATGTGAAATTTCGACGCTGAGATGTAAAAGTTAATTCTCCACACACATAACAAAAACTGTCGGGGTTGTTACAACACTTTCGTGGCATGTTTACGATGTAACAAACGTATATAAGATGTAAGTTGAATGCAATAGTTATACAGTCGTCTAAATTAAGTTATTCAAAAAAAGACACTTATATGAGGTCAGAAATGAATATGTAGCTGTCTCAAAAAAACTGGACGTAATTGAAACAAAATTATTATATATTGTTAATGAGGGCACACTAACATTAACAAAAATCATCACAAAGTTCGTGTGACAAAAACAGTGTTTACCAGTGTTATTATATCGTGTTTCTACCAGAATATTAATCCTGCAAATTGAACGGGAACTGGTCCGTCTGTCCACATCTGTTGCACGATTATAACACGCAGTCGCGCCTAATAGCCACCTGAACATGGTCTAATCAATCTGGAGACGTAAGTTACATGGAACATGAATTACCGTGCAAGGTCACGTCAGGATTATGACGAGGAGTGCGAATGGTATTCCCATTCCCCTATGCAGCATAATGTAGATATATCAATTGACGTATTAGCAATACGTTTAGTACACCTGTGTGAGTGAAAACTTTAGGGAAAATCATTATCATCATCACTTCAGCCAATATACGTCCACTGCTGGACATAGGCTACTTCGACGGGTGCTGTGCTTCCCATTTCCAGCGGATTTCTGCGAACTTCATAAGGTCACGATCGCGACGAGTCTTATGAAGATTTAATTAAATCATTTTAATATCATAATACGATCTAATAACGTCTTTTGTAACCCCGCACAAAAACATAAACGAACGCCCTTTGCCTTTATTAAATTTTATTATGAATCTATATCTATACTAATAATAAAGCTGAAGACTTTGTTTGTTTGTTTGAACGCGC